>VZQC01009253.1:11969-40787 GCA_009823505.1 Rhizomys pruinosus
AAAAAAAAAAAAAAAAAAAAAAAAAAAAAAAAAAAAAAAAAAGACATGATAAAACAACTACCAATGGTATCCCTCATCCGTGGATGCTAGCACCAATTACCTAATTGTATGGCAAACTGAGCAACGTTAATGTGATCTGAAAACATCTGTGCTCTTATATTGTGAATCCCTTAAAAAAAAATTAAAGGGTTGGAGAGATGGCTCAGAAGTTAAGAGAACTGACTGCTCTTGCAGAGGACCCACATGTCAGCTAAGAACTGTCTTTAACTCCAGTTCCAGGGGAATCCGATACCCTCTTCTGACCTCTGCATTGCACGACATGGGTGCACCAACCTACATGCAGACAGTAAATTCATACACATAAAATAATAATAATAATAATAATAATAATAATAATAAAGAGTACTAGCTGGTCTTGCACAGGGATCCAGGGTCAAATCCCAGAACCCATGTAGAGGCTAAATGCCTGTAACTCCAATTCCAGGGATCCAATCACCCCTTCTCCAGAGGTACTACATACAAGTGGTACATTTACATATGTAGGCAAAACACTCATACATATAAGATTTTTTAACTCGGGGCTGGAGAGATAGCCTAGCGGTTAAGAGCACCGACTGCTCTTGCAGAGGACCCAGGTTCGATTCCCAGCACCCACTGCAGAGGACCCAGGTTCAATCCCCAGCACCCACATGGTGGCTGAGAACCATCTGGAGAACTCCAGTTCCAGGGGAATCTGACGCCCTCTTCTGACCTCCGCGGCATTGCACGACATGGATGCACAAACCTACATGCAGGCAGTATGTTCATACACATAAATAAATATTAGAAAAAAAGTTTAAAAAAAAGATTTTTTAACTCAATTTTTTAATTTGTAAGAGACTGAACACTATGATATACGCTATGATACAGAATAATTCTGAACACATACTATGCAAAAGTCAGACAAAAGACTACACACTCTATGGCTCTTTGTATGAAAAGTGCAGAATAGGCAAATGCTGAGACAGAAACTAGAGAACAGTTCTGAGGGTGGGGAGTGGGGACGGACAGCCACTCTGCTGGGTAGAGGGTTTCTTTTGCAGGTTATGAAAAACTTTTGAAATTAGTGATAATGATCACATGGCTCTAAGTACATTAAAAACCATTAAATTTTTATTTTGATCTATAAATAAAACAAATGAAGGCAATTCTTTTTTTTCCTTCAGTATTCAGTGCAATTACAGCATTTTACCAGGACAGTAGAGACTAGAACAGAAAGAAAAAAAAAGAATGATGCAGGGGAAATATCCTTTTCTATTACTATTTTGAGTGCACAACATTTGGTACAATGACTGAATTTTTAGTAATAAATGTCTTCATGAATATACTTCTGACAGAAAGGAACTTAATATTTATAATTCAAACGAGGTTAAGGCCAGGTTTCGTGAGCATTTCTGTAATCCCAGGAGTTGGCAGTGTGCAAGGAAGGAAGATGGCAAAGCTGGAAGCCAGCTTAGGGTTACACAGGGAGGCCACCCCCCTCCAAAAAAAACTTTAGTATGTGTGTTTCAATCATAGAAGCACTGACTGGTATTAGTTTTAGCACTACTCAAATAGCTTCCTCAAGAGTCTCAGTCTAACACAGAATGATATCCTATATACCACCCCACTTTTCTACCTACTCTTCAAAATTCAACTCAAATGTCACCCTCTAAAAAACAATGTTTGAGTTGGGTGTGGTGGCACACGCCTTTAACCCTAGCACTTGGGAGGCAGAGACAGGCGGATCTTTGTGAATTCAAGGCCAGCCTGGTCTACAGAGTGAGTTCAGGCCAGCGGGGGCTACAGGGGGACCCTGTCTCAAAACAAAACAAAACAAAAAAAAACCCAACGAAACAAAAAACAAAAAAACAATGTTTAAACGTGAGGGTTTCCTCAGCCATCCTGTCACTTCTCTGGTGTTCCTCTGATGGCTTAGTGTTCCACAGAAGTTGGCACTAGCCATCCAACTGTCCCCTATTTTCTACTTGCCTTTGCATTGAAGCCAAAACCATCTGAAGAGACTGGAGAGATGGCTCAGCAGTTAAGACCTGGGTTCAGTTCCCAGCATTCACATGGCAGTTAACAGCCACCTACAACTCTGATTCCAGGGGGATTAGACACCCTCTTCTGGCCTCCCTGAGCACTGCATAACAAGGGGTGCACTCACGTGCATGCAGGCAAAACACTCATACACATAAACTTTTTTTTTTTTAATTTTATTTATTTATTGTATGTGTATGAATGTACTGTCTGCATGCAAGTCTGTGCACCCGTGTCGTGCAACGCCGCGGAGGTCAGAAGAGGGTCTCGGATTCCCCTGGAACTGGAGTTCTCCTGGAATTGGAGTTTTAGACGGTTCTCAGCCGCCATGTGGGTGCTGGGGATCGAACCCGGGTCCTCTGTAAGAGCGGTCGGCGCTCTTAACCGCTAGGCCATCTCTCCAGCCCATACACATAAACTTTTAAAAATCACCTGTATTTATTTATTTTTGGTCTTTTCAAGACAGGGTCTCCCTGTAGCCCCAGCTGGCCTGGAACTCACTCTGTTGGCCTTGAACTCACAAAGATCTGCCTGCCTCTGCCTCGCAAGGGCTAGGATCAAAGGCATGCACCACCACGCCCAGCTATTTTTAAAATGTTGGGACTGGTAACTAAAATTTACAAATACCCCCAGATAATTCTGATATATAACCACAAACTAACAAATATTAGAATCAAGTATACAGAAAATATCGTTAAATTCCTACCATTCTTCGTTAATATATCAGCAATGAGCCAACTAAAACTAGAAGATTGTGATAAAGAATAGGCAAGATTTGATCAAGTATTTCTTCTCCAATGGCAAACACGTAAATGAAGCTCCCAATCTTTTTAACCCCTACCTGACCAGAACAGTAAAAACTGTATGTTTAGCATGGTGGCACACATCTGTAGTCCTGTAACTTGAAAGGCTGACACAGCAGGAACATGAGTTCAAGACCAGCCTGGGCTACAGAGACCTAATCTCAAAAAAAAAAAAAAAAACATCGGTGGGAATGTAGCTCAATTGATAAATTACCTGGCCTAGTATGCATGAAACCCAGAGTTCAACTCCCAGCACCACAAAAACTGTATGTGGTGGTAGTGTTTCCTATAATGCCAACATACAGGAGGCTGAGGCAGGAAAATCAGAGATTTAAGGCCATCCTACACAGCAAATTCCAGGCCAGCCTGAGATACATGAAACCCGTAACAAAAACAACAAAAATTCCCAGGTAGGCTTGGTGGCACAGGCCTGTAGTCCTAGCCACTTTAGCAGCTGAGGCATGAGAATCACAAGTTGAAGGCTCAGACCCTGTCTCAAAAAATAAATAAAAAGGGTTGGGGAGAAACCAAATAAAAATTCACAATAGCCAGGCATGATGGTACATGCCTTTAATCCCAGGGCTTGGGAGGTAGAGACAAGTGGATCTCTGAGATGGTCTATACAGCAAGGCTGGCTGGGGCTACATAATTCCAAGGCCAGACAGGGCTACACAGTTGAGACCCTGTCTCAAAAACTTAAAAGAGGGGGCTGGAGACATGGCTCAGTAGTTTAAGAGCACTGACTGCTCTTGCAGAGGACCCAGGTTCGATTCCCAGCACCCACATGGCGGCTAAGAACCATCTTTAACTCCAGTTCCAGGGGAATCTGATGCCCTCTTCTGACCTCTGAGGCATTGCATGACACGGGTGCATCAACCTACATGCAGACAGTACACTCATACATATTACAAAAACAAACAAACAAACAAAAAAAAAACTTATCCAGCCAGGCATGGTGGCACACACCTTAATCACCACCCCCCCCCCAGCACTGTGAGTTCAAAGCCAGCCTGTTCTACACAGTGAGTTCAAGAACAGCTGGGCTACAGGGAGACACTGTCTCAAAAGACAAATAAATAAAATCCAGAATAGGCATGGCTTTATTAAAAAAAAGTAATTAATGAGAATAGCTCTTCCACAACCAAAGACAAGAAATGTCTAATTTTACAGCTGTAAATCACTATGCTTCCAACTGTGAAAAGAATTTTTTTTCCTGAGCTAAAGCAAGAATTATATCTGCAGGCATAAGAGAGCTATACTGGAGAGGAGTTTCATACAACCACCTTCTGAGTTGAAAACACAAAACTCAATATATAAATGGGTACGAGAGAAATCTAAATCTATTTTTAGGCTTACTTATGAACAAATACAAATTCTTGTTTAAAGTTAGCATTAAAATGGTCTCAGTATAATGACACCCTGAATTTTTGTTATTATCTTCTGCTAATAAGAAATAGGCATGGTGGCACAAAAGTGCTGAAGCAGGAGGACTGCTAGACTGAGGCCAGCCTGGGCTACACAGCAAGACTCCCGTATCTCACAGGAAAGGGAGGACAGGGGAGGAAATAAAGGTTGAGGAAGACAGAAAATAGGAGGAAAAAGGAGTTCTGCTCTCTACTCCCTTTCTAATCTACAACTAGAAGCATTTTATCCTACAGCAAACTTTAATACTACAGAGTCTGACACAGGCAAAAGCCTCTAGTTAAATGACGGGAGAGGAGGCTTGGGATATGAAAAGCAACTAAGCACTTAGATCTTGCACTTGGACATCTTCCCTCTTCGTTGGTCCAAACAATATAAAAACATAACTGCTAGTTATTATCTAGGGATAAATGCTCTGGCACAATGCATGTGTAGCTCTTAGCCTAGAGAACCAAACCAGCTGGAAATCATAGTTCTGTAAATCACAACTTCTCTGTGCAGGATGGTTTCTCTGTAAAAGTGAATACTAATACCCACTCACAGGACTGCTGTTAGAATTAATGCATGGAACATGCTTAGAACTATAAGACGACCTCATTTCTAGAATAGTTACCAGGGCTGGAGAGATGGCCTAGCAGTTAAGAGCACCGACTGCTCTTGCAGAGGAACCAGGTTCCATTCCCAGCACCCACATGGTGGCTAAGAACTGTCTTTAACTCCAGTTCCAGGGGAATCCAACACCCTCTTCTGACCTCTGCGGCATTGCACGACACAGGTACACAAACCTACATGCAGACAGTACATCCATACACATAAAAAAATAAAAATTATTAAAAAAAAAATAGTTACCAAGCCAGGTGTGGTGGTACATGCCTTTAATCTCAGTATTCTGGAGGCAGAGGAAGGTCTTGCCTGGTCTACATAGCAAGTTCCAGACCAGTGGGGGCTACGCTGTGTCAAGCTGCCACAAAGTTGGGTGAGCGCGGTCCCTTGTATACCTATAATTCCAGTACCTGAGAGACCGAAGCCAGAGGAATGCCCAAGTTCCAGTCCAACTACATAGTTAAGTTCCACACTAACTTGAGTATGACAATCAAATACCAGTGTGACAGGACCTAGAAGATGAATCCCCAAGGCACACGTATCTGGGCATGCCTGTGAGGCACCTTCTTTTGTTTAACTGGAGTAGAAGACCCCCTTTAAAGGAAGGCGGGCAGCACCATTCCCTGGTGTTTGGTCCTGGACTGAACAAAAAGGAGGACATTCACTGTTTCCTGCTTTCTGACTGCAGACACAACTTGACCAGCTGTTTCAAGTTCCTGCCTCCAGGACTTCTCCACCAGGATGAACTGTACCCTATGAACTATGAGGCAAAATAAACTCTTTCTTCCCTTCTGTTACTTTTGTCAGGGTACTTCATTACAGCAATGGGAAAAACAATACTCTGGGTTAACATGTAAGAACCTATCTCAAAGAAAAAGTCACCACGTAAGAACCTACTTCAAGCTGGGCGTGGTGGCGCACGCCTTTAATCCTAGCACTCGGGAGGCAGAGGCAGGCGGATCTTTGTGAGTTCAAGGCCAGCCTGGTCTACAGAGGGAGTTCCAGGACAACTGGGACTACAGGGAGACCCTGTCTGGAAAAAACCAAAAAAAAAAAAAAAAAGAACCTACTTCAAAGAAAAAGTTACCATACTCTGGTGAATATGACCCATATATGAAACATGAATTTAACAATTTAAAAACTGGCAAAGTTTTGCCTGCCCAGTAAGTCTTTTTGTGGTGCCAGGGATGACACCGAGTACCTCACACATGCTAGGCAACCTGCCCTCCCATATACCCCCTATATAAAACAGGTGAGGCTCAAGCTCACTACCTCGCCTCAACCATTTGAGTGCTGAGATGGCAGTCATGAACCACTATTCCTGGTGCTCCAACAGTTCTTAATGCCAACTCTCTGAACTTAGCAATTAAGCAGCAATGGTTCTTATACTACTCTAAAAACTGTGTTATCTATTATACCACCCAATTTATGAGCTTCATACCTGCCATTCCCTCTGTCAAAGAACACATCTTTAGAGTGCAGGACACAAGGCAGGCAAATCAAAATTAGGAAAGAATGAAATTTGGCCATGTGCTCTTACTAGCATACTAAAGTGTTTTTCTAATTTTTTAAATTTTATTTATTTTGTACGTGTATGAATGTACTGTCTGCATGTAGGTTTGTGTACCCGTGTCGTGCAATGCCAAGGAGGTCAGAAGAGGGTGTCGGATTCCCCTGGAACGGGAGTTCTCCTGGAATTGGAGTTACAGACGGTTCTTAGCCACCATGTGGGTGCTGGGGATCGAACCCAGATCCTCTGCAAGAGCAATCGGTGCTCTTAACCGCTAGGCCATCTCTCCAGCCCCTAAAGTGTTGACAGAAGAAACAAATGGTAGTACTGAAAAGAGTTTGTAAAACTGAATGGTCAATTTTCTTCTTAAATAGAGGATGTAGGCAGGGCATGGTGCACACCTTTAATCCCAGCACTTGGGAGGCAGAGGCAGGCAGATCCTCTGGTTCAAGGCCAGCCTGGTCTACATAGAGTTCCAGGACAGCTGGGGCTGCAGGGAGACCCTGTCTCAAAGACAAGAAAAACAAACAAGCAAGCAAACAGCAACAACAAAACAAACAGAGGATGTACCAGCATTAGATATGAAGCCAAAGAGAAGACAGGGGAAGAAGGGGAAAAAAGGGAAAATCTTGTCTCCAGGAGTGCTGGCATCACAGGCTCAGCATGAGCCCAGGGCTTTTGCATGTGAGCCCCTGGCTTGCTAGACTTACATCAAGTCAATTTCTTGGGTAAGTCAATTACTACTCATCAAACTAGTTTATGCTCCTGACTATTTTTTGTGGGGTTTGTTTTTTTGGGGGGGGATTCGTTGTTATTTTTGAGACAGGGTCTCCCTTTAAGTCCCAGGCTGGCCTTGAACTAACAAAGATCCGCCTGCCTCTGCCTCCCAAGTGCTAGGATTAAAAATGTGAGCCACCATGCCTGGCTATTTCTTGATTTTTAAGATAGACTCTCGCTCTACACTCTCAGCTGTCCTGGAACTCAGTGAGATCTACCTGCCTCTGCCTGGTAAATGCTGGAATTAAAGGTATGTCCACCACAACTCACTTGTTCATGAAGAATTTTTAAAAGACCAAAGAATGTGACTTTGGGCATGCTGGTAATGCCTGTAGTCCAAGGACTCAGGAAGCTGTGTGGCAGGATGTTCCGTTCTAGACCAAAACAGAGTTGTTCAAAAACAGAGTCAGCAAGATAACCCAGCAGGTAAAAGCACAGCCTGACAACCCAAGTTCTCTCCCCAGAACCCACAGAGGAAGAAGGAGAAAACTCCTGAAAGCAGTCCTTTGATCTCCACATGTGCGCCAAGGCTCACCGGTGCATTGTACACATGAGCACACATGCACACAAGCGTAAAAAATTTAAGGAGTATTATAGGGGCTGGAGAGATGGCTCAGGGTTAGTTAAAAGCACTGACTGCTGTTAAGAACACTGACTGCTCTTGCAGAGGACCCGGGTTCAATTCCCAGCATACACATGGCGGATAAGAACCATTTTAGGTTGGGTGTGATGGTGCATGCCTTTAATCCCAGGAAGGCAGAGGCAGGCGGATCTCTGTGAGTTCAAGGCCAGCCTGGTAAAATCAAGGCTGGCTGGGACTATGGAAGACCCAGACTAAAAATAAAGTTTTTTTAATTTAAAAAAAAAAAAATTAAAGTAACAAAGCTGGAAAAGGTTTGTGCACTGGATACCTTTAGTGTCACCTTGACACACAGGGGTTGAGGTAGCCTCACTTGGGGAGCTCCTTCCATTGGACTGGCCTGTGGCTATCTCTATTATAGAGTACTTTCTCAATTTTTGAGTGATGTGGGAGGGCCTAGCCTACATCTGAGCAGGTTGTTCTGTACTATTTAAGGCCCAGGCTGAGCATGGGCCAGGGGAGCAAGCTAATAAGAAAGAAGCATTCCTCCATGGCCTGTGCTTCAGCTGCTGCCTCCAGGTTCCTGCCCTGAGTTCCTACCTTGGGATCCCTCAGTGATGAATTATGACCTGGGCAATGTAAGCTAAATAAACCCTTTCCTTCCCAAGTTGGTGGGGTTTTTGGTTTTGTTTTGTTTTGTTTTCCAAGTTGGTTTTGATCAAAGTGTTTTGTCATAGCAAATGAAAGGAAACTAGAACAGTTTCCAAAATTCATTCTTCTTTATGACATATCAGGTTGAGAGATGATTTGTCTCTCGCTTTAGGGATGTATTAGGTACCTTTTAGCCCACGTGACTTCATCTTTCCTATGTACCCTTTAGAGTCAGTCAGTCAGTCTGTCTGTCTGTCTGTCTGTCTCTCTCTCTCTCTCTCTGAGACAGGGTCTCCCCGTAGCCCCAGCTGTCCTGGAACTCACTATGCAAACCAGGCTGGCCTTGAACTCACAGAGATCTGCCTGCCTCTGCCTCCCGTGTGCTGGGACTAAAGGTGTGTACCACTACACATAGCCTAGAGCCTTTGATGTGTTGTCCTAGCCTTTGTTTTCTGATGAACTTGTAGGCACAATACAAGGAAGCTTTTCAGGGCTAGTGATAGGTCAGTTGGCAGAGTTCTTGCCTAGCAAGCAAGTCCTGGGTTCAATAATCAGTAGCAATAAAACAGGAAGTGAGTTTGGAGTTAGGTAGATTAGAAGTTTAAGGTAATTCTCTACTACATAAGAAGTCTGAGGGCAGCCTGGTCTACACGAAACCCTGTGTCAAAAACAAAAAACTTCATTGAGACACTACTAATTCATAATTCAGATGAACTTAACCAAGCAGCAACAACATCAAATTGTAATACAGAATTACAGCTCTCCAAAACTAAACTTTTTCCCAGAGATTAAAGCACGTTTATCTAAAAATGTCAGTTAATATTTCAGTGCCTAACTTATATGTGCCAAAGATTCTCTAGGAACAGCCAAAGTCATAATATAATTTTGAGCAGTGTTAAGAGCTATACTTAATTAGAAAAAAAGGGGAATATTGGGACGAAGAAACTAGTTCATATAGGACACTTAACTAGACATCTCCGAGGACTGGACATGTGAGGCAAAAAAAACACCACCAGAGAAAGCAATCCAACAATCACGAGTGAGGCCCTGTGACTGGAATGAGCTTAGCCATTTACTGCTCAAGGTAGAGCAGAGGAAGACTGGCTACAGGGGAGTAACCCAAGTAAAGTAGAAGAGATGACCTGGGGTAGGAAGAGTCCAGCTACCTCTAGGGCCTTGCAGGAAGTGCCCAACTGAAGATTTTGCAGATTTTACTATGTGATGGAAAGCCTCTGTGGAGTTCTTAGCAGATGAGTAACATGATCAATATTTTTTTTTAAAGATAGCACTACCTGCCAAATAGGCTAATGTTAACAGACTAGACAGCAAAGGATAGAACTAACCAGGTGGTTTCAGACAGCTGGGAAAATGTGTTTCATTTAGAAAGTAGAGCCCACGTAATTTGTCCTGGACATAGGAATCTCGAGAGAGGTGATTGGGTTACTGGGTGAATAGTAACTCAAAAAAGTTATTTTATACTTGGTCATTATTTACAGTTATCACAGTATTTGTACAAATTTTGTCATTTCCAAATAAGAGACAGGAAGACCACACTGGTCAAAGGCCCAAGTTCTGTCTCTTGCCAGTTTTAAGTCATTTGAGTCAGTCACTAGACTGTGAAACAGGTTTAGTTCCCAAAATTTCTGCAAGGCCCAAATGACTGAATAAATAAATATAATAACCATTATGAGGTAGAAAACACCCAATGAGTAATTTCCCAATTCAAGCTATGTCTAAATCAAATTACTTAATAGTTCTGTGATATAAGAATATTAAATTAAAGGATATTAAAGATATCCTTTAATCCTAGCACTTGGGAGGCAGAGGCAGGGGGATCTTTGTGAGTTCAAGGCCAGCCTGGTCCACAGAGTGAGTTCCAGGATAGCTGGGGCTACAGGGAGACCCTGTCTCGAAAAAGATCCAATTAAAAAAAAAAAAAGAAAAAAAAAAAGGATTATAATCAACAGTAAACCTCATCCTCTGAAAGTCAAAAGTTACCAGAAAATAAAGTAGCAATTCAACAGAAATATGTCCCTATGGCCTCAGCTGCCCCCCACCCCCATTTTATTCATAGACCCATGTGTATAGTAGTTGACAGCAGCCTTTAATCCTAGCACTTGGGAGGCAGAGTACCTCTGTGAATTTAAGGCCAGCTGGGACTACAGGAAGACCCTGTTGCAAAAAAAAAAAAAATAGTTGACAGTAGTAACCAGTTTGTTTTGAAACAAGATCTTTTATTTCCCAGGCTGGCCTTAACTCCCTAAGATGAGGACACTTAACTCCTAACCCTCCCACTCTACCACATTGGAGGACAGAGCCGCACACCATCACAATTGGTTTATGGCAGAGCTGAGGAGCTTCAGGTACACTAGGCAAGCACTCAACAACTGAGTCCACAAGTTTAGGGTTTTTTTGTCTTTCTGAGATGGGGTTTCTCTGTGGCTCCAGTTGGCCTGGAAGGTGCTTTTCGTTTTTTGTGTTTTTTTGCTGTTTTGTTTTGTTGGTCTTTTTGAGACAGGATTTCCACGTAGACCAACCAGTTTGGCATCAATCTCAGAGACCTACCTGCCTCTGCCGGCACCTACCTGCCTCTGCCAACTCCCCCTACCCCAGTGCTGGGATTAAAGATATGCACCACACCAAGCACAAAATTTTTTCACTCGTTACAGAATTTACGTAATACAATCATGGATATTAAAAAAATGATAATCTCTCTGAGCCGGGTGTGGTGGCGCACGCCTTTAATCCTAGCACTCGGGAGGCAGAGGCAGGTGGATCTTTGTGAATTCAAGGCCAGCCTGGACTACAGAGTGAGTTCCAGGACAGCTGGGGCTACAGGGAGACCCTGTCTCGAAAAGACCAAAAAAAAAAAAATTATAATCTCTTAATCCTCTCTAGAGATCAGAGAAAAGTGTCCTCTAAAGCTACAAATATGAAACTCAATGACTAGATAAAATGCATAAAATCATGATTACAGATTACAGCATGAGTTTATCACTGTCTTGGTTTAGAACAGCAAAAAGTGGAAACTAAGCACTAAGTGGAAAATGAACTGAATTATGAGTGCTTCAACTTGCTTTAAATCATTTCTATAAATTAATAAGCAAGATTTCACAGAACTTATTTTCCCACCAAAGGCTTTATTACTGCAGAATACAAATATTTAAAATCCAGCAAAACTGAAAATCGACATCAACTGATTATTGTAGAAAATTATCACATTATGAAATTTGTGATAGGTTTAGATGCTATGTGGTGGGAGGCTATCATTTTCCAAATCAAACAGAGATTAACATGCTCACTGGTGGACGTGTGACTGCATCACAACCAAAACTACAGTCAAGACCTTTCAAATTCGAGTAACAAGCCTACCACCAGGAGAGAATCTGCTATTGGTAATAACAAAGGTTGGTGTTAAGACTCTAGGGCTCACTGACAATATGGTCTTTTCCTCCTAAAAATGTCTATCTTACAAAAAGTTTTATTTTTCTAAATCAAGTACCTTTCTGGTGGAGACACCTCAACCTCGCACTTGTGAGGACATAAAAAGACTCAACAATAATATGTCCTTCCAAGTCCAGCGGTTCTTGCATGTCGCCCAAAACTTTTTAGAAAAGTGAACATCAATGAATACATGTTCAAGTTACATCAAGCAAAATGAAGCAATTACTAAACTGGCACACTAGACAGTGCAGACATTCGACTAATTTTCTCTATAAAAAAAGGCGTCAAAAAATTAGGATTTACTGTTCAGGGATTACAATAAACTATCGTGTCTTAAGACTCAATGGAGTTACGTAGAGACTTTAGAAATATCAAGATACCAGCTTTTTCACGGTCCCGTATGTACTTATCACTATATAGTGTCCTAAACAGCCTCAGGACGACTTAATAACTAAGCACCCAAAACCAAGAGGCAAACGATTTCACGGGATCACCCCCAAAACTACGGCTCTCTCAAAGCCTCAAGCTAAACTATTTCCTGGGGCAGAAGACAGTCTCAAGAGTTTGCCAGAGTAAAATCACTTCGCACAGATAACTAGCAGAGACAGAGAAGCGGAGGTTCAAGGCAACCGGGCGCCGGGCCCCCAACAGGCAGGGCGAGCAAGTGCGGGCGGCGGCAGGACGCGCGGCCCTCTCGGAGCCGCCTCTCCGGGCCTAGGGCCCCGCCCGGCCTCTCGCGGCCGGTTCATTCATTCTGCACCCGGGGCTGCCGCACCCCCGCGCTCCAGCGGACGCAGAGAGGGGGCTCCGGGCCGGAGCGGCCGGGCCAGACCCGGCGTCCAGGCCACGCCGCAATTCCCGCGCGTTCGCCGCCACCGCCCGAGGGTGATGGGAGACCGCCGAGGCCCGCGCCGGTCCCGCGCCAGTCCCGCGCCAGACCCGAAGCCACAGCTCCAACGCCCCACCCTCCGCTTCGCGCGGGCCAGCCTTCCCCGAGCCGCTGCACCACCGTCCCGGAGCCCCCGCAGCCGGCCGCCCGGCTATCCCGCCGCGGCCGGAAGTCTCCCCAGCGCCCCCTCCCCAGCGCCGACTTTCCTCGCCGCCCAGGCCAGACCCTTATGCGACGTCTCGGGCTTCGGCGCCGCCTTAAAAAGCCGAGAGCCACGCTGCCCGCCCCGCCGGAGGAGGAGAGCAGAGCTAGGAGCCCGAAGCCCGGCTGGGCGGTTACCTTGATGATCCTGCGGGGCAGCCCGGCCATCTTGTCAGATCCTGAGTTCGGCCTCTGCTCTTGTCTCCAGCTCCGCTCGCCTCACGCACGAGTGGAAGTCTCGGGCTCCACTTCCGGGGGACGTCGCCGCGCCCGCCGCCTCAGCCAAGGCCCCTTGGGAAATGTAGTCCCTGCTCGGGCGCGGGCTTCGGGCGGCCTTCCCTCCGATCTGGCGGCCCCGTCCCCCGCGCTTCCCGCCCCAACCGCAGTCGAGGGTGGCGGAAGTGACGCGCCGCTGCGGAGCAGGGACTTGGGGGAGGCGGCGCGGGGCGGCACTGAGCTCCTTCGCTCGCGGCAGGACTAGCGCGGGACTGAGCGGCGAGCGTTCTCAAGCGGCCTAAGTGAGGACACGCCTGTGCGGATGGGCGACGTAACAGAAGCTTGGCCTCCGACGTAGTCCATTCATTCTTTCGTTCCGTTTGTTCATTCAACTTGCCGGCATTGTGCGCCTGCTAGGCTGGCTCTGCGGTGTGCTGGTTGCCGGCTCTCCTAAAACGGAGAGACCTAGAGTTGCTAGGTGCATAGATAACCCATGGACTAGAAAACTCGGAGTAATCCCCAAAAGAATTGGATTACCCATAGAATTCAGGGTCCTAAAAGAGAATTCGAGTGCTGGTTGTTTTGATTTATTTTCCTGGTGGTGTGATAAAATACCCTGACAAAAGCAATATAAGGGAGAAAAAGTTTTTTTCAGATCACAGGTCACAGTACAATCAGAACCGCGGAAGTCACACAGCAGTTGCTTGAGGGAGCTGGTCGCCTGGCATCCATAATCAGGAGCTGTGTTAGGGAATGAGACTGCAAAGGAAAGGCAAATCATGCCTTCCAGGACTTGAGATAGTGTAGGAAAGACACAAGTAATTACATTCTAATATGTTAAGCTCTAGTAGAGACTTCCCCCAGGTGCTGTTTGAGCCCAGAGCGTCATTAACTGCTGTAAAATTCAAGAAAAGACATCCTAAAGGAGACCCCTAACTGATGAGTAAGAGTTGATGGTATCTGAGAACATTCCAGACATAGGAAATAGCAGGATCTGAGAACATTCCAGACATAGGAAAGAGCCTGACAAATGGCACTGTGCTAAGAGAAAATGTGTTATGGAAATTCAGAATATGAGTGCAAGGAAACCTAGTCAGAAATAAACATTTTCTTCTAGAAGTGATGTTAAATGATCATGTACATAAGGATATGCTTATAAAGTATATGGGATAGGCTGTATTATCCCCAGCTATTTTTTAAGTGAAAAATGGAGTCTGGGAGGTAATAATGCAAACTTGAAAACAAGTAACCAGAAGTCTGGAATGGTGGGTTCTGTGACTAGAAAAACCTAGAAGAATGGCTCTGGACAAAGATAGAACAAGAACAGAAGAATGACTCCAGTAGGAAGACAGGCACCACAGTGACCACTGGGTTAGAAGTATGCCAATAAGGGGCTGGAAAGATGGCTCAGCGGTTAGGAGCACTGACTGCTCTTGTAGAGGACCCAGGTTCAATTCCCAGAACCCACATGGCGGCTAAGACCCGTCTTTAACTCCAGTTCCAGGGGAATCCGATTCTCAGCCTCTCCGGTGTGGGCAAGTGTTGAACTACTCAGATGCTGTCCTGTAAACTAATCTAATAAATCACACACACACACACACACACACACACACACACACACACACGTGGATATATGTGAGTTCAAGGCCAGCTTGGTCTACGTAGTGAGCTCCAGGCCAGCTGGGACTAAAGGGAGACCTTGCCTCAAAAAGACCAAAAAAAAAAAAAAAAACCCAATAAACCTAATACAGCATATCATTGTAATCTGTTGGCCTAATCCCAGACCTAATATCAAGCCACAAAACCCCACTTGGTTTCAAGGATAGGTGATATGGAGTCTCCCTTTTGAAAAAAGGGTGTTTGGGGCTGGAGAGATGGTTCAGAGGTTAACTCAGAAGTTAAGAGCACCGACTGCTCTTGCAGAGGACTGGGGTTCCATTCCCAGCACCCACATGGCGGCTAAGAACCGTCTTTAAACTGGACATGGTAACACATGCCTTTAATCCTAGCACTTGGGAGGCAGAGGCAGGCAGATTGTGAGTTCAACGCCAGCCTGGTGTACAGAGTGAGTTCCCATAGCTGGGGCTACAGGGAGAACCTGTCTCAAAAAAAAAAAAAAAGGGGTGTTTGGATTCTAGAGACTATCAGGATATTTATGACAGAAGGTTTGGCTAGGGCCAATCTTGGAAACACTACCTGCCACGTGCACATTTGTTAGATGCCACCTGCCTTTGGATCACCTTAAATACAGGCTAGAGGGGACCATTTCTACTGCCTTTCCTCCAGAGATTCAATATTTTTTTTTGTCTTTTTGAGACAGGGTCTCCCTGTAGCCCTGGCTGTCCTGGAACTCCCTCTGTAGACCAGGCTGGGAGAGAAGCAGAGTGAAGTTGATTATGGGGGTTATGGCTGCCAGCCTAGCTCCGGATTCTGCAATGGACCTGTCTCAAAGAAATAGAGCAGAAAGCAGAATAGGACGTCAAAGTCCTCTTCTAGCCTCTGCCACACACAGATGACATACATGCACACATACACACAAAGAACAAGAACAGACATAGTGGATCACACTTATAGTCCCAGCCCATGGGAGGCTGAGGCAGAGGAATTGCTACAAGTTCAAGGCCAGCCTGCATTGCAGATTGAAAAACTCTCGACAAAAACCAAGCAGGGCATGGTGGCATACACCTGTAACCCAAGCACTTGGAAGGGAGGGCAAGAGAATCAACTGTCAAAGGCTACCACCTTACCTACTGACTTTGAGGCAAACCTTTGCTACATGAAACCAAGGCGGGGGGGGGGGAGCAAAAAATAAACACAATGCCCATTCAAATTAAGTTTTTTTGGGGGGGGAGGGTTCTTTTTGAGACAGGGTCTCCCTCTAACCCCAGCTGTCCTGGAACTCACTATGTAGACCAGGCTGAGCTTGAACTCACAGAGATTCGCCTGCCCCTCCCCGAGTGCTGGGATTAAAGGCATGCACCACCACACCCGGCTAAAAATCAGATCTTTATAAAACTTGACAGTATAGGGGCTAGAGAGATGGCCCAACACTAGCTTTTCTTGCAAAGGACCTAGGTTCCATTCCCAGCACCAACATGGAGTCTAACAGCCGTCCGTAACTCCAATTCCAGGGGATCCAGCGCCTTCTGAACTCTGCGAGCCTTGCACGAATGGGTGCATTTACATGAAGGACCAATGGGGTTAATTATTAATAAGAAGGCTGGGCTAGAGAGACATCATAGAAGTGTGATAAACAAGAAGGCTTGAGTGATCCTCAGCATCCCTAGGAGGGGGGCAGAATAGGTTTGGAGGAATGAATTTGTAACTCCAGAGCTGGGGAGGCAGAGACAGACAGATCCACCCTGCTCACTAACCAGCCAGCCTAACCTACCTGACAGCTCCAGGCTAACAAGAAACTACTGGGGACTGGAGAGATGGCTCACCATGTAAGAGCACTGGCTGCTCTTACAGAGGACCCAGGGTCAATTCCCAGCACCCACATGGCAGCTAACAACCATCCATAACTCCAGTTCCAGGGGAATCAGACACTCTTTTCTGACCTCCAAGGCCATCACATGACACAGGTGTACTTACATGCAGGCCATACACTCGTACACATAAAATAAAAATAAAATTTTTTTTAAAAGGTGAACATGGGTTGAAGAGATAGCCTAGCGGTTAAGAGCGCCGACCGCTCTTACAGAGGACCCGGATTTGATCCCCAGCACCCACATGGCAGCCGAAAACCGTCTGAAACTCCAATTCCAGGAGAACTCCAGTTCCAGGGGAATCCGACACCCTCTTCTGACCTCCGCGGCATTGCATGACACGGGTTCACACACTTGGATGTAGACAGTACATTCATACACATACAGAAATAAAAAAAAATTTTAAAGGTGAACATTGGTGGGACACTTGGGCTGTGTGGGTTTGGGCACAACTGCTTACAAATTGGTTTTACATGAAGGATGCTTGTACTCATAAATTATTACTTATTGTTAAAAAATGGAAAAAAATAATAAAATAAATAAATAAATAAAATAAAAGGTGAACTTTGCCTGAGGAACTATACCCAAGGTTGACTTTTAGCCTTCACACAAACTCATACATGTATATGCACCCACACACATGATCACACACTTGCATGTATGCATACATACACACACATAGAAAATAAAACACTAGGTGGGAAGGTAGGTGGATCAGAATACACAAAGTAGCAGATATACAAGAGGAGTGAGTCTAAAATCTAATGTGCATCATGAAGGCTATAGGTACTAAATTGTATCATAAATGGAATTTATAGTAAAAAGATTTTAGCTAGTGTTATCCCCAAATAAAAAACACTGGATAGCTTGTGAAATGATATGTTGGCATCACTATAGTAACTATTCCACCATCTAAAAAATATGTCTATAGATAGCTATATGTGAATCATTATGTGTGCCTAGATCATACACAATAAAACCATATTTTTATTTTTGAGTCTTGCTATGTACTCCTATCTGGACTAGTACTTGTTGTGTAGCCTAGACTAGCCTCGAATTCATGGTAATTCTTGTGCCTAAGCCTCTCAAGTGCTGGGATTACATTCAAGCACCACCAACACCCATCTTTAAAGAAAACGATTGTTTTTTAAGAATCCTAGGCTAAGGAGCCAGAGAGATGACTCAGTCAGTAAACTGCTTGCGAAGCACCCATGAAGACTTAAGTTCAGATCCTCAACACCTAGATCAAAAGGTGGGAGCAGCAGTGTGTACCTATTACATCACCTAGCACTGGTGGGGAATAGAGGTAGAAAGGGCCCTGGGGCTTGCTGCCCCCAGTCTAGCCCAATCAGTGAGCTCCAGTGAGAGACTCTGCCTGAAAGAATAAAGTATAGAGCAACTGAGGAAGGTGCACAACACCAAGCTCTGGCCTCCACACTCCCACCAACCCTTGTGTACACATGCATACACACATGAACATGTATAAACACATGATGCATCACACACCTATGCACAAAATCTAGTTCAGGTAGCAGAGTATTTGCCTATCATGTGCAGAACCCCAGCACCAGGCCTGGTGGAGCAGGCCAGTAACTTCAGCACTAGGAAGTAGAAGCAAATGTTCAAGGTCATGGGCCAGAAAGATGGCGCAGCAGTTAAAGGCACTGTCCACTGAGACTGACAGCTGCGCTTGATCCTGGGACCAATGTGATAAAAGGAGAAAACTGACTCCTGCAAGATGTCCTCTGAGCTCTACAAGCCTTATGTGGTGTTCATACATACACACAGTAAATTAATTGGTAAATAAAGGTATTTTAGGGCTGGAGAGATGGCCTAGCGGTTAAGAGCGCCGACCGCTCTTACAGAGGACCCGGGTTCGATCCCCAGCACCCACATGGCGGCCAAGAACCGTCTGAGACTCCAATTCCAGGAGAACTCCAGTTCCAGGGGAATCCGAGACCCTCTTCTGACCTCCGCGGCATTGCACGACACGGGTGCACAGACCTGCATGCAGACAGTACATTCATACACATACATAAATAAATAAAATTAATTAAAAAAAAAGGGTACTGTTTTAAAAAAAAAAAAAAAAAAGGTTTTTAGCCCGGGGCGTGGTGGCACATTGCCTTTAATCCTAGCAGTTGGGAGGCAGAGGCAGGGGATCTTTGTTGAGTTCAAGGCCAGCCTGGGATCTAGTAGTGAGTTCCAGGACAATCGGGCAAAAATACAGAAGAGTTAAAAGAAGAAAAATAAAAAATAAAAAAAGATTAAAAATCAGGTTTTAAGAATTCAGTCACCCGTCATCACATATTCAGTTAGAGACTAACCTGGGGAATAACAAAAACACTTGTCTCAAAATTCAAAATGAATGAACTAAAGAATCCATTATAGGGCTGAGATTGATGGCTCAGTCAGTTAAGACGAGAGCCAACTGCTCTTGAGAAGGACTGGATTCAGATCCCAGCATCCACATGGCAGCCATAGAGCTGCCTTTAACGTTCCAGTCTCAGGGGAATCACCAAACCTTCTCCTGACCTCCAAACATTGCAACGACAGGGTGCACCAACCTGCAATGACGACGTACACTCATACATCAAGAAAAAATATAAATTAAAAAAATATTTTTAATGTTAAAAAAAAGTACTTGTTGCCTTGCAGAGGAGGACTCCCAGGGGTTTTAGGTTTTCCATCCCAAATTAAAAATAAAAAAATAGGGAATTATTCTTATATCATAAAATCGAATAAAGCAAGATAACACAACAAAACTAATGGGAAAATATTTCTTTACAGAAGAAAATGTTGTCACTGGTAGAAACACAGAAGATAAAAAGGAAGATTTAGTACTCTTTTTTTTTTTTTTTTTTTTTTATTCTGTATTATGTATCAATGTACTGTCTGCATGCAGGTTTGTGCACCCCTGTCGTGCAATGCCGGGGAGGTCAGAAGAGGGTGTCTGATTCCCCTGGAACTGGAGTTCTCCTGGAATTGGAGTTTCAGACGGTTCTTGGCTGCCATGTGGGTGCTGGGGATCGAATCCGGGTCCTCTGTAAGAGCGGTCGGCGCTCTTAACCGCTAGGCCATCTCTCCAGTCCCAGATTTGTACTCTTGCATTGGCTTTCTGTTCCTATTACAAAGTGTTTGAGATCATGGGGCTGGAGAGATGGCCTAGCGGTTAAGAGCGCCGACCCGCTCTTACAGAGGACCGGGGTTCAATCCCCAGCACCCACATGGCAGCCAAAAACCGTCTGAAACTCCAATTCCAGGAGAACTCCAGTTCCAGGGGAATCCGACACCCTCTTCTGACCTCCGCGGCATTGCTGGACACGGGTGCACAAACTTGCATGCAGACAGTACATTCATACACATACAGAAATAAATAAAATTAATTAAAAAAATTTAAAAAAACCCCAAAGTGTTTGAGATCATTAAAAAAGAATGAAGGTGGGGCTGAAGAGATCCCTCAGCAGTTAAGAGCACTGGCTGCTCTTGCAGAAGACTCAGGTTCAAATACCAGCACCCCCATGGTGGTTAGCAACTGTCCTTAACTCCAGTCCCAGAGGATCCAACATCCTCTTCTGGCCTCCTCTGGCACTGCACAACATGGGTGCACCTACCTACATGCAAGGAATATACTCATATACATAAAATAAAAATAATAATATATATTATTTTTTGGGTCTTTTTGAGACAGGGTCTCCCTATAGCCCCAGCTGTCCTGGAATTCACGTGTAGACCAGGCTGGCCTTGAACTCACAGAGATCCGCCTGCTCCTGCTTCCCAAGTGCTGGGATTAAAAGGCGTGCATCACCACACCCAGCTAAAAAAATAATAAAATATTAAGAAATAAAATAAAGAGTGAAGTTTGCAAGGTGTGGTGGTGCTCACCTCTAATCCCAGAACTCAGGAGGCTGAGACAGGACGATCACCTCAAATTCAAGGCCGACTAAACTCTATAGCCAGTACCTACACAGCAAGACTCTGTCTCAAAACAGAAGAAAATGAGGACAAGGAGGAAACAGAGGAAAAGGTGGGGGGGGAGGGGCAGAGGCTGGAGAAGAGGGTACGGGCGCCCGGTTTCGGAGGTTTTACTCCTTCGTCACTTCTGCGACTTTGGGGCCCTAGAAGCAGCACACTGTGGCAGGAGGGAAAAGCAAGAAATGGGAGGAGGGAGCAGCTGGGGTCTTAGTACTCTCTGTGAGAGCACCCTCTGTGACCAAAAGACCTCCCCTGGGGGGCTGAGGGGTTGGCTCAGTGGGTAAGAGTACTTACTGTGAAAGTGAGAGGATGTGAGTTCAAATCCCCAGCACCCACCTTAACAACAAAAAAAGTATGGTCACGTGTGCCTGCAAACCTCATGTTGGGGACTGGAAACAGGTGAACCCTTGACCAGGAGCTGGCTGGCCAGCCAGGCTAACTGAAACTGTTAGCCTCAGCTTCAGTTTCAGTGAGAGACCTGGTCTCAAAAATAAGGTGGAGAACAATAGAAAAGGACACCCAACCTCTTCTTCTAGCCCAGTCAAGTTTCCCACCACCCTTCAATAGCACCAAAGATGGGTGCCATTTTAACTGATGGGACTTTGGGGGACATGTCAAAAATGTAAGCATCTATACTCTTATTGTTTGGTTGTGCCTGTGTGTGTGTGTGTGTGTGTGTGTGTGTGTGTGTGTATTCTTTGCTTGCTTAAATTTTTAAATTTTTAATGAGAAACCCAATAAATGAATGATTTTGAAAGCCCTTAAAATTCTCCCTGTTCTGGGGCCGGAGAGATGGCTCAGTGGTTAAGAGCACCGACTGCTCTTGCAGAGGACCTGGGTTCAATCCCCAACACCCACATGGCGGCTGAGAACCATCTTTAACTCCAGTTCCAGGGGATTCTGACACCCTCTTCTGACCTCCATGGCATTGCATGACATGGGTGCACAAACCTACATATAGACAGTACACTCAGACACATAAAAAGTAAATAAATTTTAAAAAATTCTCCCTGTTCTGACTTCTCCTGGTCCCCTGCCTAGAATTTGTCCTTACTTCTTCTCCTCCTTGGCCCACTGATATCCATCTAGCCTCATAATGATGATTATTCCTTGCCTTTTAAATTTTTTCAGGACAAAAATCAATGACATTACCCAATGGTCAGTGAACCAGATGCTCTTAACTGAATTCCCTCAGGTGCCCTACCACCTCCTGCCTGTCTAGCCCCCCATACTTCAGAAAGATGTTTTAGCCCTTTGAGACCACCCCATTTGGCCATGTCCCTGTCCAGCAGGAAGTAGCTAAAGAAAGACCACCGTCACCTCTGGTTAGGGCAGATTCCAAAAAATGGCAGCACAGTTCCCAATATTCTAAAATGGCAGGTCCAGCCTTATTCCCAGCAAGTTCTTCTGCCGGTCAGGAGACCAACAAATCATGTGCCACACCCCCCAGCCCATGTCCTGGAAAGTTACCCACGCCCCAGCTGGCTATAGAGGCTGCCTGAATTCTGCTGGTAGCTGCCTCTCTCTTTGATCACCACGAGAGGCAGCCCACAGTCTATTTATCCCCCAATAAACTGCTGTCCCTCCCTCCCGAATTTTTATTTTTATTTTATGTTGAGTGTTTTGTGTCTGCATGTAAGTATACCACATGTACACGGTGCCCACTGAGGCCAGAAAAGGGCATCAGATTGCTTGGAACTGAAGTTATGGATGGTTGTGAGCTGCCACGGTGGTGCTGGGAACCAAGCCCAGATCCTCTGCTGAAATGTTTCTCCAACCCTTTCTTGCTTGCTTTGTTTTTTTAATTAAAATTTTTTGGGCTTTATTTTTACCCTATGTGTATGTGCATGTATTTCATGCATGTATACAGGTAAACCCATGTTGTGCAATGCCCAAGGAGGACAGAAGGCATCCAATCCCCTGGAACTGGAGTTACTAATGATTGCTGTCTACCATGTGGGTTCTGGGATTCAAACTCGGGTCTTCTGTAAAAACAGCCAGTGCTCTTAAACACTGATCCATTTCTCCAGGTCCTGCTTGCTTGCTTTTTTTTTTTTCTTCATGAATTTGTGTGTGCTTCAGCACACTGAAGCAAGTGCTTGCTTTTTAATACAAGGTCTGCTATATTGCCCAGGTTGGCCTCAAACTCAAGATTCCTCTAGGTTCAGCCTACAGAATATAACAGCTCTTCTACAAACCATCTCACGCTTCAAAAAGACAGTATAGAAACCTGAAACCACAAGGTGGTGCAGACCTGTAATTCCAAACCCAGGAGCCTGAGATAGGTAGTTTGAGGCCAGCCTGGGCTACATAGCAAGGGCCTATCTCAAAAACAAAACAAAGAAAACAACAATTCCCCCCTCCCCCCCAAAAAAAGAAGGAAGAAAAAAAATTCTATTCAGAAGATAGTTAAATAGAATCCTTGTTTCAATTCATAAATCCAGAGCCATCAGTAAGAAGTATTTGTTTACAAGTTCCTTTATTGTTTCTGACAGCATAGGGAAACTGTTTCGTGGGCTGTCAAGACAGAAGTATCTGTGAGAGAAGGGTTCATGTACACTGACTCAGGCAGGCAGTGGGTGGGGAGGAAGAAAAGGCAAACACTGATACAAAACAAGACAGGAAAAATAAATGCCTACTGCCTTCCATTCATGCCTCCAACAGAACGCAGCCAAGCACTTGCAAACTGTTAAGCAATCCGGGGCCAACCTCTAAGAAGAATGTGAGGAGAGTCATCTAGGGGCATCACCAATCTCCGAAGGCATTATCACACCATAGAAGCCCATGAATGAGAAGAGATGAGCCCTGGGAGAGTCTGGATAATAAGGCTTGCCTTTGTGAGTGCTTTCTGTTTTCCAGGACATCTTTAAGTGTTATCTCACCCAAGGAGAGCCTTTAAGAGTATGTACCCCTGGTTCTGTAAAGCCCCTGCTTGACTCTACAGTCAGTGCTGCTGAAAAAGCAGGCGTAGGGGGTCACACACACACACACAGACACACACAGACACACACACACACACACACACACACACACACACACACACACACACCTTTCCTTTCTCTGGGCCAGTTCCCAAGGGAAACAGGATTCCAAAGGATGTTGACTCAGATCTTCTGGCAAGAAGGCTGGCAGCGACAGGTGAGAGCTAGGAACTCTTGCTCCTGCCTCCTCGGTGCACCACCCTGGCGGGTTCCCAGAATTCTTGCATTCCAAGGCTCTGAGCTCCTACTTGGGACTGCACACTCAGCTAGCCCAGCCTGAGCTGTGTTCTCATCTCTTCCCACCTGCTGGCCCAGCCCAAGTTTGTTTTCCCTCCCCCTCCCATCACCTTTCTTGTTCCCATCATCATCAGTCTTGTCTCAAGTCCCATCCATCTCTTATGTGTCACTGTCTACCAGGAAATGGACTGTTTAGCTCAGGAATGATGAGAAATATTTCTGAAAGCTTTGTTTTCCTCCAGTGGGTGTGTAGTTTAGGGGGAAAATGTTCACTTCACGTTCATGAGGTCCTGGGTTCAATCTTAGCACTGAGAAGGAAAAGAAAATGGAGGGAGGAAAAGAGAAAGGAGGGGAACAGACTAGGCTGAGCAGACCCAAACCACTGCTTAAAGTTCACCAACCAGAAGGGCTTATAATGGTTTGGGGACACACACACTTCAGAGCAGAGGTTTTCAAGTTATAGAGCGTTTTCCCACTCAGAGGCTTGTTAGGCATACAGGTCACATAGCAAAAGCCTCCACATCTGTGTATTTAGCAAGCTCAGAAACTGCCAAAGGCCCAAAGCTTGAGAGCCCATGTCATATCTGATCTAGTCAAGAAAAGCTAAACAGTTGCTTTGGCAACCTTGACTTATACATGGCTTGTTCCCATTTTTCTAAACTCATGACCATTCCATACCTCTGTCTTCCTGCTTTTACAAAGTATCTTGGTTCAAGCATCAGACATTACAGATTATTGGGGTTTGAGTTGGCCTATGAGGATCAATGCTGTAGATTGTAGGTTTGGGAGAGGAGAAATAAATAACATCTTGTTTCCACTCTGAAATTATTATTTTTAATTAATTTATTTTTTATGTGTATGAATGTACTGTCTGCATGTAGATTGGTGCACCCGTGTCATGCATTGCTGTGGAAGTCAGAAGAGGGTGTTGGATTCCCCTGGAACTGGAGTTAAAGATGGTTCTCAGCTGCCATGTGGGTGCTGGGAATCAAACCCAGGTCCTCTGCAACAGCAGTCGGTGCTCTTAACCACTGAGCCATCTCTCAGACAGTACATTCATATACATAAAAAAAAAATTGCCGGGCTTGGTGGTGCATGCCTTTAATGCTAGCACTTAGGAGGCAGAGGCAAGCGGATCTTTATGAGTTCAAGGCCAGCCTGGTCTACAGAGTGAGTTCCAGGAAAGCTGGGGCGACAGGGAGACCCTGTCTCAAAAAGACCTCCCCCAAAATAAATAATTAATTAAAAAAAAGATGTATGCAAGATTCAACAGATGGAAATCAAAATATTTCCTTCATCAGTAAGTAAGAACACAAATCCAAATCTGTAGGTGGGTGGATTTAATGCCACCTTGCCCACAGGACTCCAAACTGCAGGGTTAGCCACCAAGCTACTTAGCATACCCAGTCACCTGCAGTCCTCTTATCCCAGGACAGAGCAGGTGGGAGTGCAGGAAGGCAGGTTGAGGAGCAAAGGAGGATGGGAAAGAGGAGGAAGGACCGTCGAAGTCGTCATCCTCCTGCCTCCCAAGTGCTAGGATAAAAGGCATATACCACTAAGCCTAGATTTTTTAATTAAAATAAATTTAGGGCTGGAGAGATGGCTCAGTGGTTAAAAGCACTGCCTACTCTTGCAGAGGACCTGGGTTCAATTCCCAGCTCCCACATAGCAGCTATCAACCATCCATAACTCAGTTCCAAGGGATCTGATGCCCTCTTTTGATCTCCTCGGGCATTGAATGGCACAGGTGCACTTACATACATGGAACCTAAAAGAGGCATTGGATCCCCTGGAACTGGAGTTACATACATTTGTTAGCCACCATGTGAATGCTAGGAAACAAGCCTTGGTCTTCTGCAAGATCAGCCAGTGCTCTTAACTGTTCAGCCATCTCTCCGGTTATTTATTTATTTTTTTTGGTCTTTTTGAGACAGGGTCTCCCTTTAGTCCCAGCTGGCCTGGAGCTCGCTCTGTAGACCAGGCTGGCCTTGAACTCACAGAGATCTGCCTGCCTTTGCCTCCCAGTGCTGGGATTAAAGACGTGAACCACCATGCCCGGTTCTCCAGCTCCTATTTTTAACTTTTGAATTTTGAAAACAGGATCCCACCATGTTGTCCAAGTGGACTTAAACTCCTTAACCTTGTGTCTCTATCTCTAATACTTCCTGAATTCTGTACAGACACACCTTCTAATAGTATTCTTTTTCTTTTTCTTTTGGTCTTTTTGAGACATGGTCTCCCTGTAGTCCCAGCAGTCCTGGAACTCATTATGTAGATCAGGCTGGCCTTGAACTCACAGAGACCCACCTGCCTCTGCTTCCCAAGTGTTGGGATTAAAGGAGTTCACAACCATGCCCGGCTCCAATACTATTCTTTTCATTCTGTATATATTCAAATTTTTCTGTAATAAAGTATTGGAATTTTAAGATCACAAAGGTAATACAAAGGCCACAAAGCAGACTTGACAATCTAAATTTCCCTACACATTCTAGTTGCTTAAATACACTTAAAGTCTACTTACCCGTACTCAAATTGTATCTGCGATTGTCAAGTTGACTTAATCAAGGACCTAGGAAATTAAGGGACATCTCTAGGTATGTCTGTGAGAAAATTTCATAGGGCTCTGACTTACTGAATGGTTTAACCCACTGATAAATTCAAAGTTTGATAGATTATTGGCTGTGAAGGATATGTGGAACTTGGTGCTTGGTTGAAGGAGGTAGGTCACAGGTGCTTCCTCCTTGGGGGCTATTTCTGGCTCTTTCCTGTAATAGCTCTACTTTCCTTCCTGTCCACCATAATGTGAGCTACTGCCTCTGTTACCTGTCCATTAAGAACACCTTCTTCTACATGAGCTCACCACCATGATGGTCTTCCAGGTACACGAGGCTGAACATCCATGGACTGAACCCTATAAAACCATGAGCCCAAAATTCCTGTCCACTTTAAGTTGTTTCTGTCAGATATTTTGGTCACAGCTATGCCAAAACAAATAACACAATAGCGAAGTAAATCAAACCCAGCTAGTAACATGATTGCGCAGTTGAGTTTGAGACTCTAACATACACACATATGATGGCTATATTTATGTATCTCTCTATATAAGTCTCTGTCATGTGATATGGGACAATCTTGCAGGACTATGTCTTAATTTGTAGAATAATAGGAAGGATGGGGAAGCCAGGGTAATTATTTTCATGGGTTGCTTCTACAATGTCATCTCATACTGGCAATGCTCTTCAGGTAAAGGCTAGTGCTCTTCTCAAGGGGCCTGGTAATTACTTCTCTTTCTTTCCTTCATGCCTGGAAGGTTTTAATGGAATGAATACTTACCTTGTATAGTTAAGCCTGGAATATACAGATACAACAATTACTTGCAATTTTTTTTTTTTTTGTGGTCTTTTTGAGAGCTACTTAGGCTTGGGCAATTCACAGACAATGTCTGTATATGACTAATTGTGGAACTCTGTAATAATCTCCATCTGTTGCAAAAGAAGCTTCATTGATGAGTGGTGACAGGAATACTCGTCTCTAAATATAAGGATCCATATTTTGCACATAGTAAGAAATTACATTTGTCTAGGGAAAACCTCTCTTCTTTACTACCTCTCTAACACTACGTTTGCCCCTAGGAGCTATTCAGATAAGAGAGAGAGAGAAAGAGAGAGAGAGAGAGAGAGTCTTGCATATAATACAGTAAGCCCAAGATTTTTTTTTTTTTTTTTTTGGTCTTTTCGAGACAGGGTCTCCTTCCCTGAAAAAACTGAATTCGTCCATCATGGAATAATCTAGCATTTTTCTAATAATCTAAAATGGTTTTTGATGTTATTTTAAATTGTACTTGTTACTAAAAATGGGAGGGTAGCGATTCTATTTTCTGAGCAACTTTGACAACTTAGAGGCCAGGATGCTGCGACAAACCGCAAGAGACCACAGTTGCTGCCTGCCCGCCAGCTCTGCCTTCCTTTAGCCACAACGAGCCACTTTTTCGCGCAGACTACAACTCCCAGAGTGCCCCGCGGGCCAGTAGCGCACGTGGGACGGTGTCCTTGGGACTAGATTGAGGCAAGATGGCGGGCATGTGATGAGTAGTTGTGTAGTATCCGCTGCCCTCTGCTCCTCTGGCTGCGTCTCTAGAAGCCGAGCAGGGGAACGCTTATCCTGCAGGCCTTGAGGTCTTAACGCTTGTTGTTGCCTTCCGGACGACGCATTCACAGGCCGGGTCGGTCCAGGAGAGGGGACTGGGGTGTGAGTTCCCTGCGGACGTCCTGCTGGAGCCGGTTGACCTTGCGGCTCCGGAGACCTCTCCGGTAGGAAGCCTTTCGATCCTTCCGTGGTAATAGCTAGTTCCTGCGCTCCTGCTCCTCAGACTTCAGATCCTCCGCTGCCCTCCGAAAGGCTCTGAGGTGAATAGTTTGATCCTCAGTTTGATATGCAAACTTCGGGCAGAGGGAATTTATTTTTATTTTTATTAATTTATTTTTTTTTTGTCTTTTTGAGACAGGGTCTCCCTATAGCCCCAGCTGTCCTGGAACTCACTCTGTAGACCAGGCTGGCCTTGAACTCACAAAGATCCGCCTGCCTCTGCCTCCCAAGTGCTAGGATTAAAGGCGTGCGCCACCACGCCCGGCAGAGGGAATTTAATGTACCCCCCTCCCCCAGATGTTTTGATCTTGGATTTGTGGTTAAAAGACAGGAGTTTGTGACCCACCCATCAGTTAAGCAGAGGAATAGTAAAAACATCCTTTGACTTCTCTGAGCCTTTGGTTGAAAGAACACATAATGTATAGGAAAGTGGGTTGTAAGCAGTAAATAACCCCGTATAGGAAAGTGGGTTGTAAGCAGTAAATAACACCGTTGGTCTTTTTGTTTTTGTTTTTTGTTTTGTCTTTTTCGAGACTGGGTCTCCTTGATAACCCCGTATAGGAAAGTGGGTTGTAAGCAGTAAATAACACCGTTGGTTTTTTTTTTTTTTTTTTT
>VZQC01009253.1:47069-113785 GCA_009823505.1 Rhizomys pruinosus
ATATATATATGAAATGCTAACGTTGCTCAGTTTGCCTTACTACTAGGTATTTGGTGCTAGCATCCATGAATAAGGGATACCATTCATTGTTTTTCTGCGACTGTGTTACTTTACTTAGTGTAATGTAATTGCCTCTAGCTCCATCCATTTACCTGCAAAGTTCATGATGTCATCTTTCTTTTTTTTTTGGTCTTTTCGAGACAGGGTCTCCCTGTAGCCCTAGCTGTCCTGGAACTCACCAGGCTGGCCTTGAACTCACAAAGATCCACCTGCCTCTGCCTCCCAAGTGCTATGATTAAAGGTGTGCGCCACCATGCCCAGCGATGTCATCTTTCTTTACTGCTGCATAGAACTCCATTGTGTAGATGTACCACATTTTCTCTATCCACTCCTTAGTTGAGGGGCACTTGGGTTGCTTCCAGCTCTTCGCTATTGTGAAGAGAGCTGCAATAAACATGGCTGTACATGTATCTTTGCCAGTAGCATGAGTCTTGTGGGTATATACCCAGGAGTGGTATGGCTGGGTCAGGTAGTAGGCTCCTTTTGAGTCTTTTAAGGGTTCTCCACACTGCTTTCCATAGTGATTGTACAAGTTTACATTCCCACCAGCAGTGGATGAGTGAGTGTTCACCTTTCCCCACAACCTCTCCAACACTTGGTATCATTTGTTTTCTTGATCCTAGCCAGTCTTACCAGAGTGAGATGAAATTTTAAAACTCCACCAGAAAACTCCTAGAAATCATTAAGAGTTTCAGTAAAGTGGTGGGATACAAAATTAACCTAGAAAAATCAGTAGCCTTTCTTTACACCAACAACAAGCAACTGGAGAAGGAATACAAGGAAAACTTCCCATTCACAATAGCCTAAAAAAACAAAACAAAAACCGTAGGAACAAACCTAGCCAAGGGCACCAAAGATCTCTACAACAAAAATTTTAAACCCCTGAAAAAGGAGATTGAAGAAGACATCAGAAAATGGAAAGACCTCCCATGCTCATAGATTAAAAAAATAAATATAGTAAAAATGTCCATTCTACCCAAATTAATATACAGATTCAATGCAATCCCAATTAAAATCCCCATGAATTTCTTCACAGACTTAGGAAAAAAATTCTTAAGTTCATATGGAAAAAGGAAAGACCCCCAAAGCCCAAAGCAACCCAGAAAGGCTTTCCTGAATGTGTACAGTTGCTTTTGGTAGCCGTGTGTGCACCTTCCTCCCAGTGCTCACCCTGCTTGCTAGCACACGTCCCTTGTACTGACTGCCCCTCTCTCCAGCAGCTCAGACCTACTACTCACATGCAGGGGCAGGGACTTGGTTTTATCTGTTGTGAGTCCGTGGCCATGAGTACAAACCTGTTTTATAACAAACAGTAAATATTGGTTGAGCCGGGTGTGGTGGCGCACGCCTTTAATCCTAGCACTTGGGAGGCAGAGGCAGGCGGATCTTTGTGAGTTCAAGGCCAGCCTGGTCTACAGAGTGAGTTCCAGGACAGCTGGGACTACAGGGAGACCCAATCTCGAAAAGACCAAAAAAAATAAAATAAAATAAAATAAATAAAGCACACCTGTGTCATGCAGTGCCCACAGAGATTAGAAGAGGGTATCGGATCCCCTGGAACTGGAGTTACAGATGATTGTTAGCTGCCATGTGGGTGCTGGGACTCGAATCCAGGTCCTCTGCAAGAGTAACTAGTGTTCTTAACCACTGAGCTATCTCTCCAGCCCCCAGGTCAGAATATTTTGTGGTAATATTTGATACTATTTGTGACTTTCAAAACTCAGGGGAAAACTTGACAGAAAGTAAGAACATTGAATGAGTTTATAAACTGAGACTCTCATTTTAGTATAGTTATATTTCCCTAGATATTTATCCAACATTAAAAATTGATTATTATAAAAAATGATTCAAAAGTGTAGTTCATCTCCAGGAAGGGAATATAAGCTAGGTTGGATGAGTTATAACCCATCTACTTTGCATAAGTTCTTCAGAATTTAGTGATCCATTTATATAAATATTGCTTAAAAATTAAGCCGGGCATGGTGGCGCGCACCTTTAATCCCTGCACTCGGGCGGCAGAGGCAGGCAGATCTCTGTGAGTTCAAGGCCAGCCTGGTCTACATAGCAAGCTCCAGACTGACTGGGACTAAAAGGAGTCCCTGTCTCAAAAAGACAAAAAAAAAAAAATTAATCATAGGATAAAGGTGGCTATGCCTCACTTTTCTAGATAGTCCATAATTATATACTTACNACTGCCTGCATGCAAGTTTGTGCACCCGTGTCGTGCAACGCCGCGGAGGTTAGAAGAGGGTGTCGGATTCCCCTGGAACTGGAGTTCTCCTGGAATTGGAGTTTCAGACGGTTCTCAGCCGCCATGTGGGTGCTGGGGATCGAACCCGGGTCCTCTGTAAGAGCGGTCGGCGCTCTTAACCGCTAGGCCATCTCTCCAGTCCCTGCAACCTACTTTCTTAAGTTATGTTGGAAAGAAAAAGTAGCCCAGGCTAGGCTCAAACTCACTATGTAGCTGAGGCTGACCTTGAACTCCTGATTCTCCTTCCCAGGGCTGAGATTGTAGGCATGTGCCATCATGTGTACAATTTTTTTATACTTACTTTTTTTTACGATAGCTTTAATTGTATATTTAATGAATATTAAGATAAGTAGTTAGTGGGGCTGGAAAGATGGCTCAGTGCTTGAGAGCACCTTCCACTCTTGCCGCGGGTCCGGCTCAGCTCCCAGCACCCCACTGCTGATCGCAATCATGTGTAATCCCAGTGCCAGAGAATCTGATGGCCTTTTCTGGTCTCTTTGGTCACTGGATGTCACAGTGGTGTCCTTATGTAAATGCAGGCAAAACACTCATACAGGTAAAAGAAAAATAAATATTAGAAAAAAGGTAAATAGTGACAAAATTAGGTGATTTTTTTTTTTTAACGTGGACAGATTGAGTTATATCAGTGTTTTATATTATGCAAAACTTCATAGAGCCAGGCTGGAGAGGTGGCTCATCCATTAAGAGCACTAGCTGGTTTTGCAGAGGACTGGGGTTCAATTCCCAGCACCCACGGCACCTAACAACCATCGGTAACTCCAGTTCCAGGGTCCAGTGCCCTCCTTTGACCTCCATGGGCATTGTGTGACATGGGTGCACTTACATACCTGCAGGCTATTCATTCATACATAGACTTATACACATAAAATAAAAAGAATAAAATATTTGAAAAAAAAAAACAACTTCATAGAGTCAGTTGTGGTACATGCCTGTAATCCCAGGGCTTGGAAAATTAAAGCAGGAGGATCATGACTTCAAGGCTAGCCTGGGCTACTAGTTCGACTCTGCTTCAAATAAATAAACAAATAAATAAAATAGTCATTTGATACTTGAAATGTTGTTGTAATTATGTTTGGAATTCCAAACATAACTACAAACTCATAGTGAAATAATGCTCTATCTTTGATAAAATACTATTTATATTTTAAGTTATGGTAGTTAAACTGGGCGTGGTGGCTCATGCCTTTAATCCCAGCACTGGGAGGCTGAGGCAGGTGGATCTCTGTGAGTTCAAGGCCAGCCTGGTCTACATAATGAGTTCCAGGCCAGCTGGGGTTAAAGGGCTAAAGACCTTGTCTCAAAAAGACCAAAAAAAAAAAAAAAAAGTTATGGTAGTTAAGTTGACATTCTCTGTTAGGGTCTTGAATTGTCCCTATGTTATGGTTTTCAGATTTTCCAATCCAGTAATACAGTGTCTTCTCTTCAGCCATTTGTGATTAATTAATTTTGCCCTTTTAGTTTAAATATTTCACTGTAATAACATACAGATGTATTTGACATAGTTTCTCAATGTGGAATTAACTTTAAATGGATATACTTTTTATTATTTATTCACTCTGTGCAGACAGTATGCCATGGCACTCATGTTGAAGTTAGAAGACAATTCTCTTTCCACCATGTGGGTCCTGGAGATCAAACTCAGGTTACCAGTTTTGGCCACAAGCACTTTTACTGCTGAGCCATGTGGGCAGCCCCAATAAATACATTTTTGAACTTTCAGTTCTAAGATGGATAAATCTTTTATCTTAAGCATAATTCAAAATATTTCAATAATTAGATTCAAGAGTAAGGGCCATCACTTAACGTTTCAGTCAGGTTAAAACTTTCAGTATTTTTTCTTTTTTTTTTCTTCTTTGTCTAGAATAATCTTACACTGAAAGAGCCTCTTGAAATCTAGGATTGAATATCTAATGTTTTTGAAATCTTATAAAACTTCATCAAAATACCCTAGCCTATTGAACATAACGCCTTTCTTACAATATGGAATTTCCAAATCAGATTGGACTTCTGTGCAAATGTGTAGTCATCATCCATGTCTTCATTAAAATCAGTTTTGAAGTATTTGACTTGTCCCTGTTGTTGTAGGCAGCAGCAGAACCCCAGGGCTTCACTCGCTCCTGTGACTCACTTGGCTGCTAGCCACTCTGCCATGCTGGCCAGTGTAAGCAGAGTGTAGCGCCTCAGCTCTGTGTTTGCCCTTCTCGAAGTGAATCTGCACCAGGGCCAGGATGGCGTGGCTTTCTTGCCCTTGCTGCCCTTCCGTAGTGACCAGAGGCCTAGCTTTTAGTGTGGGTATGGACTGTAGGTTGATTGCTATTAATGTTTTCATTAACTGTAATCATTTTAGATGGGCATACCTCAGTCTCTCACTAGGAGGTAAAGTCAGTTGGATCAAGATTTCAAGGTCACCTTCAAAACCAGTCTGGGTACATGAGACCCTGTCTCAGAAAAACAAAACTCATTCTGCTAGGTGAGATGGTGCAGTGTTGTCCTAGCACTTAGGAGGCAGAGGCAGGAGTGTTGTCATGTATTTGAGGCCAGCATAGGCTACATAGTGAGTTCTGTCATACTTGAGCTACAGAGCGAGGTGCTGTCAAAAAAGCAAACCAAACCAAAGAATAATTCTGCTTTGAATGCAGTGTAATTCTAATATAGTTTAATTCTATCTTTAAAACATTCCTTTTCAGCAAAGTAGAGCTCGCTTTGACATGTGATGGCAGGACAATCGTGTGCTACCACCCTTCCCTGGACATTCCGTATGAACACACAAAAGTATGTATAGAAGTTTGTCCCATTTTCTTTGTTTGGTTTTTGACTTGACGTTTTTATTTTACTGTTTTGATTTTTCCCTTGTTTTTTATCTTTTTTCCTTAAATGTTTCTCAGTATACAAAGGGACTATTTAAATGTGATTATGACATAATTTTTTTTCCTTTGGGTATTTTTGAAACAAGGTCTCCCTTTAGCCCCAGCTGGCCTGGAATTCAATATGTAGACCAGGCTGGCCTTGAACTCACAGAGATCCACCTGCTTCTGCCTCCCCAGTGCTGGGATTAAAGGCATGCACTACCACACCCAGCTGACACAATTTTTTTGATCTAAAAAGTTTGATAGATGCCATACCTGATTGTGGAGTTCTATAATCTCAGCTCCTTGGGAGCCTGAAGCCAAGAGACCTTGTCTATAAAGTTTCTTTTCTTTTTTTTTTTTAAGGGTTGGGGATATAGGTCAGTGATAGAATGCTTGTCTAGCATGTATGTTAGGTTGAATTCTCAGTGTTATACTATACTTATACACAGAATAAGAATCACAAAAGATTATCCCATATATTATTAAGCTTTTGCATTTTAGATGACTTTTATAACTTTAATACTGTTAATTCTGATAATCTTTATTTCTTATTATATTTCTTTGGGTCATTTCTCCTTTTCTACTCTTGTACCCTTCCTTGAAGGTCTTAGGTTTACTCTCACATTCTCCAACATTGTTAATTATAAAATATGAATATTTTTCATAGATACAGGTAAAAAGATTCTGACTGATGTGCTTTTTATTAAATTACTAATCTAAAAGTATTCTATAATTTAAGATTTTACTTTCGGAAAATAAAGATAAAGGCATCATACTAGGAAATAAATGACTTAGAAAAACAAGTGTAGGGGCTGGAGAGATGGTTTAGCGGTTAAGAGCGCCGACCGCTCTTACAGAGGACCTGGGTTTGATCCCCAGCACCCACATGGCGGCTGAAAACCGTCTGTAACTCCAATTCCAGGAGAACTCCAGTTCCAGGGGAAACCGAGACCCTCTTCTGACCTCCACGGCATTGCACGACACGGGTGCACAGATCTGCATGCAGACGGTACATTCATACACATACAGAAAAAAAAAAAAGAAAAGAAAAACAATTGTAAAAATAAATAAATGAAAATAAAATGTAAACATAAACAAAGGACATTTGGGGCTGGGGGGATGGCCTAGCTGGTGAAGGCATTTGCTGATCCTCAGAATCCCCATGGTGGAAGGAGAAAATGACCCCCACAAATTGTCCTCAGATCTCCACATGCGCAGGGTAGTGTGCAGACCCATATCTGTAAGCACACACACGTGCAATATTTAAAGCATGCATTTTCTTTTTTTCTTCTTTCCTTATAATTTAAATTTTTATTTATTTATTTATTTATTTATTTATTTATTTATTTATTTATTTATATGAATGTACTGTCTGCATGTGGGTTTGTGCACCCGTGTCATGCAGTGCCAAGGAGGTCAGAAGAGGGTGTTGGATTCCCCTGGAACTGGAGTTAAAGATGGTTCTTAGCTGCCATGTGGGTGCTGGGAATCAAACCCAGGTCCTTTGCAGGAGCAGTCGGTGCTTTTAACTGCTGAGCCATCTCTCCAGCCCCTATAATTTAAATTTTTAAAAGTTTATTGTGCAGCTGGGTGTGGTGGCACATGGAGGAAGGCAGATCTTTGTGAGTTCAAGGCCAGCCTGGTCTACAGAGTGAGTTCCAGGACAACTGGGGCTACAGGGAGTCCCTGTCTCAAAAAGACCCCCCCTCCAAAACAAAACAAAACAGATAAAAGGCAAGGACAGAAAGAGAAAAAACAAACCAATATTGACTCTTAGCAGTTATCAGAGGTAGATTAAAACTTGAAACAGATGGTTGGGCATGCATTTTGAATCTGTAGGTAGGGGCCAAAAGCCTACAGAACTACTCAGTATTTGCTTCTTCAAAGTACAGTCATGATACGTAATTTTCAGAGTTACAGAAACCAGGGACTGATTCTTAGATTGGTGTAGTGACAGAAGCAAGAAAAATTAAAAAATTAAAAATTTTTATTAATTAATTTATTTTTAAATTTTATTTATTTATTTATTTATTCATTTATTTATTTATTTATTTATGTTATGAATGTACTGTCTGCATGTTGGTTTGTGCACCTGTGTCGTGCAATGCCGGGGAGGTCAGAAGAGGGTCTCGGATTCTCGGATTCCCCTGGAACTGGAGTTCTCCTGGAATTGGAGTTATAGACGGTTCTCGGCCGCCATGTGGGTGCTGGGGATTGAACCCGGGTCCTCTGCAAGAGCGGTCAGTGCTCTTAACTGCTAGGCCATCTCTCCAGCCCCCCTCAAGAGCGCCGACCGCTCTTGCAGAGGACCCGGGTTTGATCCCCAGCACCCACATGGCGGCCGAGAACCGTCTGAAACTCCAATTCCAGGAGAACTCCAGTTCCAGGGGAATCCGAGACCCTCTTCTGACCTCCGCGGCATTGCATGACAAGGGTGCACACACTTGCATGCAGACAGTACATTCATACACATACAGAAATAAATAATTAATAAAAAAAATTAAAAAAATTTTTTTTATTTATTTTTATGCATCTGTTCTGCCTACATGCATGTAAGTGCTCCATGTGTTCAGACTCTAGAAGAGGGTATTGAACCTCCTAGAACTGGAGTTATAGATAGTCGATGGCCACCATGTGAGTGGTGAGAACCAAGCCTGGGTCCCTGTAAGAGCAACCAGGATCTCAAGGTTATCCTCAAGCTATACATTGAATTTGGAGCCAGCCTGAGCTACATGAGACCCTACCTCAAAAAAAACAGAAAATAGATGACTTCAAGATGGTAAGATGGTTCGGTGGATAAAGGTGCTTGCTGTGTGTCCTAGCGTGGTTCCTATTGCTGTGATTAAACAGATGAAACCCCAAGCAGCTTGGGGAGGAAAGGGTTTATTTCATTTTTTCCAAGGCACAATCCATGTTTGAGGGAACTCAAGCAGGAACTCAAGAAGAGATCATGCCTTAGTGGCTTGCTCAGCTACCTTTTTTTTTTTTTTTTTTTTTTTTGGTCTTTTGAGACAGGGTCTCCCTTTAGCCTCAGCTGTCTTAGAACTCCCTGTGTAGACCAGGCTGGCCTTGAACTCCCAGAGATCTGCCTGCCTCTGCCTCCCAAGTGCCACCACACCCAGCATCAGTTACTTTTCTTACACAGCTGAGGCCCATCTGTCCAAGGATGGCACCATGAACAGTAGTCTGGACCCTCCATCAGCAGAGGTCAAGAACATGCCCCACAGGTAGGCCCACAGCCATCTGATGGAGGAGATTCCCCAGTTGAGGTTCCCTCTTCCCAGGTGTCAAGATGACAAAAATTAACCAGCACACTATGAGCCTGACTACCTGAGTTCAGTCCTAGGGACAGACATAGAGGAAGGGGACAACTGACTCCTTGTCTTCTGACCTCCACGTGCCCCCTTTCATAAATAACTATGCACACACACCCACACACACACCCACACACACACCACACACACACACACACACACACACACACACACGAAGAAGAGAAAAAAGAAAAGGAAATTCAGGATGGTAGTTATGTTTTGCAATATTTAGGTTATTTTATTCTAGTTATTTTAGTTTTTCTGTCTTCCTGAAACACAGTCTTTGAAGTTTGATCAAGGCATACTACATTACAAAAACAAAAAATTCAGCCAGGCGTCATGCCACAGGTCTTTATCACTTGGGAGGCAGAGACAGGCGGATCTTTGTGAGTTCAAGGCCAGCCTGGTCTACAGAGTGAGTTCCAGGACAGGGAGACCCTGTCTCCAAAAGACAAAAAAAAAAAAAATAATAATAATAATAATAATAATTCTGAGTCTGCTGGGGGTTTTTGGTATAAACTTCAAATCCATTAATTCTGATGTCTTGTTTGTTTGGATAAGGGTCTCCCTGTAGCCTCACTTGTAGAACAGACTGGTTTTGATCACACAGAGGTCCACCTGCCTTTGCCTCCTGAGCACTGGATTAAAGGTGTGTACTCTTACGTCACTTTTGTCCTATTTGGGACCTTAAAAGAAATTTATTGAAATGCTTAAAAGTCGGAGGAACAGTGAACACACTAACACTAATTACTATTTACTTAATCTTCATCAAACCCTTCTGAGATAGATATTCCTCCAGATTTTATAGAAAGGGGAATTAAGTTTCACTTGCTCAAGGCCACAGCACTACTAAGGGGCCAGACTTGTTCTTTTTTTTTTTTTTGTCTTTTTGAGACAGGGTCTCCCTGTAGCCCCAGCTGTCCTGGAACTCACTCTGTAGACCAGACTGGCCTTAACTCACAAAGATCCGCCTGTTCCTTCTGCTCTGCCTCACCAAGTTTGCTAGGTTGAGGTTCGTTGTGCCACCCACACCCGGCTCTTTATTTTTTGTCTTTTCGAGACTAGGTCCCCTGTTAGGCCCCAGCTGTCCTTGGAACTCACTCTGTACGACCAGGCTTGTCCTTGAATCACAAAAGATCCTCCTGCCTCTGCCTCCAAGTTGCTAGGATTAAAGCGAGGAATCCACGCATGCCTGGCTCAGACTTGTTCTTAAGCTCTTCATTCTAATTCCTACTTGTTCGTCCCTGTGCTCGGGGAGTACTGCACCACTAATAAGTAAGTGGTTTGTTATTAGCCTGACTTTCAACACTTCATGATCTTGTTTCTCAAGATCCATTTTTTTTCCCCAAATTGCCTCTTTATTGTGTGTTCCTGCTTGAGTTGCACACTTGTGTCTCTTCTAGAATACTCTGTAACAGGGCTGACACTGGACTCTTTCCACTTCTTATTGCTGACTTTGCTACTTTGTGTTTCTGAAGTACCTATCCAGTTGTGCCACCTCCATCTGCTTATATATGCATTGCCTTTAAAGAGATCTTTAATGAATGTAAGGTAGTTGGAAATACATGCTGTACTATTTAATACAATGGAAGAACATAGTAGTTATCATTAATGTATATGATATCTAAAATTATATAAGTCTTGGTTTGATTGCTCATTCTTAGCTAAGATGAAAGTCAGCTGCATGGTGCACATTTTTTTTCTTTTGTCTGAGTCTTGAGATAGGGTCTCATGTAGCCCAGGCTGGCCTCAAACTCACTGTGTCCCTAAATGCAACCTTAACTTCTGATCTTCCTGTCTATTTGTCCCAGGTGCTGTGATAAGAGACATGCACCATTACGCCTGCCTCAGAAATGCCATTTTTCTTTCCTTTTTTTTTTTTTTTTTGAGACAGACTCTCATTATTTATCCCAGGCTGGTCTCAGAAAGATCCACTTGCCTCTGTCCTGTGAGTTGTGAGTGCTGAGATTAAAGTCATGTACCACCACACCCAGCTAGAAATGCCATTTTTCAGTAAGAGGTCTTTCATTTTTCATTGTTCTCTGAATAGCAAGGTAAACTATAAACTTGTAAGTTAAAAATTATATGGACCCTAATTTATATTTTGGGGAAACAGAAACTAATAACAAATACCTTATTACTGACGAAAATAGCTTAGAATAGGAACTTTAATATTGTAAAAGAAACTCCCATTTTTTTGTGATTAGAAGAATGTTCTAACTCTGAATAAACGTAGCTAACTGAAACTATTGGGCTAACTTATCACTTCAGGGTGGTGCAGTGGATACTGAGTGTGGTCGTTGTTTCGTCATGAAGCCGGTACAATCTTTGCTAATATTTCTGCATTTTATTGTTTGTTATTAATTTGTAGCCTATCCCTCGACCAGATCCTTTGCATAATAATGAAGAAACACATGATCAAGTGCTGAAGACCAAATTAGAAGAAAAAAGTGAACGCCTTGAGCAAGGACCCATGATAGAGCAGCTCAGCAAAATGTTCTTCACCACTAAGCACCGATGGTACCCTTATGGACAGTGAGTTCATTTTCTTTCTTTAGTTCCATCCCGAACCTGGAGCACATAGGTTCTCTGACAGCAACCATTGCTGCAGGGCTGTTATGTATGGAGAAACTGACTCCACATATGGTTACATGCTGTGGACTAGTCTTCGCATAAACTGATGTTAAAATGAAATAACACTTCAATTTTCCTTTATTTTAATGCAAGAAATGTTTGTTTGTTTGTTTGTTTGTTTGCCTGAGACAGGGTTTCACTATTTAGCTCTGGCTGACCTGGAATTTTCTATGTTGACCAGACTGGCTTCAAAGTCAAGAGCTCTGCTTGCCTCTCATGTAAGAAGTTTGAAAAATTCTTCTTGTCTGTGGTAGACTTTTATTATATTGTTTTTGTTCTTCCTGATAATAATTTTATTCTCAGCTTTTTATCCACGTCTTTCTTTTTAGGGGGGGGTTCTTTTTGAGACAGGGTCTCTCTGTAGCCCCTGCCGGCCTGGAACTCGACATGTAGACCAGGCTGTTCTTGAACTCAGCAGAGATCCACTTTCCTTTGCCTCCAAGTGCTGGGTACTAGAGACATGCACCACCATGTCCAGCTCCACCTTATTTTTTTTGGACAGTCTTTCACCTCAACATGGAGCTTACTGATTGGCTAGACTGGGTGCTGGCGAGCCCCTAGGATCCTCTTGTCTCAGCCTCCTCGGGACTAGGTGTGCACGGTCATGCTGCCTGATGGTGGGGATCTGAGCTGAGCTCCTCATGCTTATACGGAAAACACTTTACTGATCGAACCATCTTCCCAGCCCCTCTTCTTTTTTTTTAAATAAGTAAGGTCATATTTACATTGTTGATTTTTTTAGTGTTGTGAATTGAATCCAGGGCCTTGTTTACCTAGCTCTGCATTGCTGGATCGTATTCCCATTCTCTCTCCATCTCTTCCTCTCTTTTTTTCTCCCTCAGATCAAACCGAGGGCCTAACACATGGTAGGCAGTTGGCACTGAGCTATACCCTGGCCCAGAATCCTCTTTCTTCTTCTGAACCAAACTATGAAGTTTTTTGTTGTTTGTTTGAGCCAATTCTGTTCTTATTCTCTTGTGCAACCCAGTAACTATCATTGAGCTGACAGACTTATGCCAGGATGCATTTTCTGGATTCCTAAACATACATTCATCAGACTGCCCCACTAGGTGCTAGATGATGAAACACACTCCTTATTTGTAAGTTGTTTACCACTGAGAAATGCAGACAGTAGAGTATAAACAATTAAAACTAAGTGTGATTGGGCCTTGTAGGATGGTTCATATATGAAATGGGAACAACTCTCCCTAGGCAGAATAGTGGTATGTCAGATAAAGTCTGCTGAAGAAATTGCAAGGAGTTCTGATGGGATGGAATGCTATTATGACTTAGATCTGAAATACCAGCCGTAGGCTCATTTATTTCAACACCTGGTGCCCAGTTGGTGATACTGTTTGGGGAGGTTGTGAAACCTTCAGAAGTAGGGCCTGGCTGGTGTGTCACTGGGTGTGGGGCTCTGAGGTTTAAGCCTGGTCCTGTCAGTTCTGTTCTTTCTGCTTCCTGGTCACATCAGCATGTGAGAAGTGGCAGCCTCAAGCTCTCCTGACTACAGGGAGATGCCAACATGTGTCTTCTGTGCTTTCCTCATTATGGTAAAACTGTGAACCAAAATAAGCTCCCTAAGTTGTGTCTGTCCTGTATTTGGTCACAATGATAAAAACTGATGCAGAGCTAGATTAGGAGGAGGACTATAGCAAGGGTAGGTGAAGGATTTTATACCGAGGCATTGTAAGATGCATGACATGTCCAACATTTATGCATTAGAACCTCTTTTAAAAAAATAATTTTCTTGCCCGGCGTGGTGGCACACACCTCTAATCCCAGCACTCAGGAGGCAGAGGCAGGTGGATCCCTATGAGTTCAAGGCCAGCCTGGTCTACATAATGAGCTTCAGACCACCTGGGACTAAAGGGAGACTCTGCCCTGAAAAGACCAAAATAATAATAATTTTCTTGGGGCTGAAGAGATGGCTTAGCAGTTAAGAGTGCCAACTGCTCTTGCAGAGGACCCAGGTTTGATTCCCAGCACCTACATGCCAGCTAAGAACTGTCTTTAAGCCGGGCATGGTGTCGCATGCCTTTGATTCCAGCAGAGGCAGGCGGATCTCTGTGAATTCAAGGCCAGTCTGGTCTACACAGTAAGTTCCAGGACAGCTGGGGCTACAGGGAGACCCAGTCTTTAAAAAAAAATTTTTTTTTTCTTAAATTTCTTTTTGTTTTATGTGTATGAGTATTTTGCCTGCATGTATGTATGTATACCACTTGTGTACAGAGCTGATGGAGGCCAGGATCCCCTGGGACTGGAGTTAAGGGTGGTTGTTAGCTACCATGTAGGTGCTGGGAACTGAACCTAGGTCCTTTGCAAGAGCAGCCAGTGCTCTTAACCATTGAGCCATCTTTTCAGCCCAGTATTAGAACATCTTTAAGGAGCCATTTTTTGTGGGGGAAGGGAGGGAGATGAAGTGATTAAGGAAAGATTAGAGTCAGAGAGACTTCTCAGAAGCTATTACAGTAACAGTCTGATGAAAAATATTGAACATTTAAATAACACGGCACTGGGAGTAAAAGCAAAAGGATTGGTGCTTTAAGATGAGGGAGATTGGTGCGTTAAGGACTTCTTCACAGGCTGGTCGTGTACACCTTTAATCCCAGCATTCAGGAGGCAGACATAGGCAGATAGATCTCTTTGGGTTCCAGGTCAGCCCCCTTTACATACTAGAGTTCCAGGCCAGCCGGTGCTACATAGTGAGATCCTGTCATAATAAATAAAATAAAGTAAATAAATAAATAAATTAAGTAAAGTACTTTGTTACTACTGGGTTTGTGATAGGGAGATGGGGAAGATAAAGAAAATGTCTCACTTGTGACTGGAGTATTTTGGTGGGCAGTCGTGTCGTTCCTGTGATGGGGAAGTACGGACGAAACATTGTTGATTGTGTTGAATCTGTAGAGTCTGCATCATCTTGTGGGGAACAAGATGGATCTGTGGAGCCTGGAGCTCAGTCTTGTTTCAGTTTCTCTTCAGAAGACACCACCATGTCCTGCTACCTTTTACATTTTTTACATATGTATGTGCATGTTCATGTTTGTGTTCATGTGTGTGTGCGTGTGCATGTGGACATCAGAAGACAGCTTTGAAGAGTGGCTCTCTCCTACCTTTGGTTCCAGGAATGAGGCTTAGGCCGTCAGTCTTGTACAGCAAGTGCCCTTGCTGGTTGAATCATCTTATTGGCTCTATGTTTTTGTTATCTTATTTATTGTGGGTGGGTGTGTCTGTAAACGCATGTGCAGATGTGCAGAGACTTCAGAGGACAACCTTAGCTGTCATTCTTCAGGAGCTGCTCACCTTTTGAGATACAGCCTCTCACTTGCCTGACGTTCACCAAGTAGACTAGACTGGCCAGCAGCCCCAGGGACCTGCCCGTCCACACCTCCCCAGAGCTGGGATTATAAGCTCATGCCACCACAGCTGGCTTTTAAAATTGTTTATTTTTGGCCTGGCGTGGTGGCGCACGCCTTTAATCCTAGCACTTGGGAGGCAGGCGGATCTTTGTGAGTTCAAGGCCAGCCTGGTCTACAGAATGAGTTCCAGGACAGCTGGGGCTACAGGGAGACCCTGTCTCGAAAACACCAAAAAAAAAAAAAAAATTGTTTATTTTTTTAGTCAATGAGTATATTGCCAGCATGTACGTAAGTGCACCCACGTCGTGTAATGCTGGTAGAGACCGGAAGAGGGAGTTGGATTCCCCTGAAATATGTTGTTTATTAGCTACCATCTGGGTGCTGCAGATCTAAGCCAGGTCATTGGCAAGAGCAGCTAGTGGTCTTTTTTTCATGGATTCTGGGGGTTGATGTCAGGTCCTCACCCTTATAAGGCAAGTGCTTTACTGACTAAGCTGTCTTTCCAGCCCTGTTTATCTTATTATCCAGATACCTCAGTTCAGACCTCATCATGAACTTCTTTACTGTCTTTCATTACTTGTTTTCCTTCCTGCATGTGCCAAAGTGCTTTAATCTTTTGTAAACATTGTTTATAACCAAGTCACTGAAATAAAAATTCTTTGACTGTATCTCATTTGATGGGGGAAGACTGGAGGCAAGAAGACCATTAAGTCTTAAATCCAAGCATGGTATCTAGAATCTTACCTATGGTTAATCTTATTTACTTACTTAATCTTATTACAAGTAATTAGCTTTTGATTGATAATTAACTTAATCTCCTAGTATATCTTTTCCCATCAGGATTGTGAGGCACTTTGAATTGTAAGCAGACTTTATTTAATTAGATGAAATTGATTGTCCAATATCTTTCCCAGTAAAGAGCTCAACGGAAAAACCCCAGATACTAGTTTGCACACATAAAGAATAATTTTTTATGGAGTAATTGTCCTTTCAGATCATTCACACATGTTTACTTGGTATCTATCTATCTATCTATCTATCTATCTATCTATCTATCTATCTATCATCTATCTATCTATCTATCATCTATCTATCATCTATCCATCCATCCATTCATCCACCCACCCACCCACCTACCCATCTTCCTTCCTTCCTTCCTTCCTTCCTTCCTTCCTTCCTTCCTTCCTTCCTTCCTTCCTTCTTTCTCTCTCTCTCTTTTTCTTTCTACAGATTTTTTAAAACATTTATTATTAGCATGTGTGTCTGTGTATGATGTGTGTGCATAGGCAAGCATTCCACAGCACACATGTGGACATCAAATGACAACTTTGTGCAGTCAGTGCTCTCCTTCAATCTTTAGGTAGGTTGAAGTCCAAGAATTGAATTCAGGTTCCAGGCTTGGGCAGTGAGTGCCTTACTGAACCATCCTGTCGACCTCTACATGTCTGTATATTTTGGGACACTCTTTTTGGTTATGTTTTGTTTCATTTTGAGGCAGTCTTTCTGCAGCCCCAGTTGGCCTGTAACTCACTACGTAGACCAGGATGATCTTTATCTCACAGAGATCCGCCTGCCTCTGCCTTCTGAGTGCTGGGATTAAAGGTGTGCACCACCATGCCTGGCATTACATGTATCTGGGATATATACCATTTTTTAAAATTTTATTTGGGGCTGGAGAGATGGCCTAGCGGTTAAGAACGCCAACTGCTCTTACAGAGGACCTGGGTTAGATCCCCAGCACTCACACGGAGGCTGAGAACCATCTTTAACTCCAGTTCTAGGGGAATCCAAGACCCTCTTCTGACCTCTGCGGCATTGCACAACGTGGGTGCACCAACCTACATGCATAGTACATTCATATACATAAAAAATAATAAAGTTAAAAAAATAAAAAAATTTTTATTTTATTTTATTTTATTGATCTCTTTTGAGACAGGGTCTCCCTGTAGCCCCAGCAGTCCTGGAACTCACTCTGTAGACCAGGCTGGCCTTGAACTCAGAGAGATCTCCCTGCCTCTGTCTCCGGGGTGCTTGGATTAAAGGTGTGTACCACCATACCAGCTTCCTTTATATTTATTAAAGTAAAAAAATGTGCTTTATTTTTATTTGACATGTGTTTTGCTTGCATGTGTGTAAGTGTACCTGTGCCGTGCAATGCCCACAGAGGCCAGAAGAGGGCATCAGGTCCCCTGGAACTGGAGAACAGATGGGGCTGTAAGCTGCCATGCCCATGTTGGGAATTGTACCTGGTCCTCTGCAAGAGCAGGCAGTGTTCTCAACTGCTGAGCCCCTTCTCCAGGCCCAGTTTCAATTTTTTTTTCTTTTATTTTGAGACAGGGACTCCCTGTAGCCCCAGCTGTCCTGGAACTCACTCTGTAGAACAGGCTGGCCTTGAACTCACAAAGATCCTCCTGCCTCTGCCTCCCAAGTGCTGGGATTAAAGGCGTGCGCCACCACACCCAGCTTCAATTTTTTTTTAATCACGTTACTCCCCCACCCCAACCTCCTATATCTGTGTGTCTATGCCTGAGCACATCAGAGTCGACAATAGAGGTTAGAGAACCTGTGGGAATTGGCTGTTTTCCTCCACTATGTGGGGTCTAGGGATAGAAGGTTTGTCAAGCTTGACAGCAGGTGCCTTTACCTGCTGAGCCAGCTCATGGCCCTCCAGTTTTTTTAATTAATGAATTGTTTTTGAGATAGGGGTCTCACTTTATAGGCCTGGCTGGCATGGTTTTTGCTATGTAGACCAGGGTTGCTTTGAACTCACAGAGATCTGCCTGTCTCTGCCTTCTGGGTGCTGGGATTAAAGGCATGCACCACAACTCTTGGCTCGATTTTAATTTTATGAGATAGGTCATATAGGCCAGAGATGGGTTACAAATCTTCTTATCAGATTCTGTTTTGTTTTATTTTGGTTTGAGGCAGTGTCTTGTACGGCCACGGATGACCTTGAGTTCCTGATTCTCCTGCCTCTGCCTCCCAAGTTCTGGAATCACAGGCACACACCACCATGCCCGGTGTGTCTGTTATTTTCTATGTGTTGATACTAAAAGATGAAAACGGATGGGACTGACTTAGTCACACATTTATTTATCTAGTTCTGGGCTTTGGATTATTCTATGATCCTTACACAAATCCATTAGTGGCTGCTCTGTAAGTAGTCATTGAGCACAGAGGTCCAGGTTGGATTGCCATCCATGGCTGCCCAAGGGGGATCTCCTTTGGCTGTTAGTGCTCCTTTATTCAGGAAGCAGGTCTGCTACTGTCCTCATTTTTGTTATTAATCCTGTATGCTTTTTCTGGACTCTTTTTCTAAAGGTCCCAGTCCAGATAATAGATTTTGTGTGTGTGTGTGTGTGTGTGTGTGTGTGTGTGTGTGTGTGTATGTGTGTGTGTATGTGTGTGTGTGTGTCTTTTTGAGACAGGGTCTCCCTGTAACCTCAGCTGGCCTAGAACTTACTATGTAGACCAGGCTGGTCATGTGCTTGCTGGGAATCAAACCTGAGTCCTCTGCAAGAGCAGTCAGTGCTCTTAACTGCTGAGCTATCTCTCCAACACCCCCCCCCTGAAACTTTTAAGATAAGTAAAAATCCTCAGGTTTCTTTTTTTTTTGAAGACAGGGTCTCCCTATAGCCCCAGCTGGCCTAGAACTCACTCTGTAGACCAGGCTGGCCTTCCAAGTGCTAGGACTAAAGGCATGCACCACCACACCCAGCTTAAAGATGGTTCTTATCCGCCATGTAGGTGCTGGGAATCGAACCCGGGTCCTCTGCAAGAGCAGTCAGTGCTCTGGGCTATCTCTCCAGCCCCAATCCTCAGGTTTCTTTTCTTTTTTTAAATTTTTTTAATTAATTTTATTTCTGTATGCGTATGAATGTTCTGTCTGCATGCAAGTTTGTGCACCCATGTTGTGCAATGCCGCAGAGGTCAGAAGAGGGTGTCGGATTCCCCTGGAACTGGAGTTCTCCTGGAATTGGAGTTTTAGACGGTTCTCGGCCGCCATGTGGGTGCTGGGGATCAAACCCGGGTCCTCTGTAAGAGTGGTCAGCACTCTTAACTGCTAGGCCATCTCTCCAGCCCCAGGTTTCTTATTCATAACTAAACATAACCTGCATATATTTTAATTCCCATTTCTTCCATTTTGTGACTTTTTTTCATAAACATTATTAGTTTATTCTGTTGTATATTCTTTTTGGAGGAAGATAGTTGTTTTTTGTTTGGTCTTTATTTCTATTTTATATGTATGTGTGTGTATTGTGTGCATGTATGCAAGTGATCTCGTTGTGCAGTGCCCATGGAAGACAGAAGAGGGCATCAGATCTCCTAGAACTGGAGTTACAGTTGGTTGTTAGCTGCCTTGTGGGTATTGATTGGGATTTGAACCTGGGTCTTCTGCAAGAACAGCCAGTGCTCCTAACTGCTTAATCTCTGTGAGTTTATGCCCAGCTTTGCCTTGTCTACATAGAGTTCCGGTCAGCCAGGACTACATAGTGAGCCCTTGTCTCAGAGAAACAAAACAAATATCTGATGTGTCAAAAAATGTATTAATAAAGTTTCATTAACTTTTTTCAAATCATAATAATCATAGAAATTTAAATTTTCTTTCTTTTTTTTTTTTTTTTAGACAGGGTCTCACTGTAGCTCCAGCTGTTCTGGAACTCACTGTGTAGACCAGGCTGGCCTCCAACTGAGAGAGATCTGCCTGCCTCTGCCTCTGCCTCCTGAGTGCTGGGATTAAAAGCATGTGTCACCATGGCCGGCTGAAATTTAAACTTTGTATCCTGAATAACTAGCTTTTATTGGAATAATCTTACCTCCAGTTTTTTCTTCTTTTCAAGGTATCACAGACGTCGTAAGAAGCTGAACCCTCCAAAAGACAGATAACAATACTGAGATTCTTGAGAGAATCAAATGTTGGCCCATGTCTCATTTGCCAACTGAAAAATGCAGGCTGGTATGTTGGCTAAGATGTTATATAGTAAATAATAATAAAAATGTGTTTTCATACCTAAATGTGTATTTCATTATTCATATTCTGAATTTGACATGTTGCCGGTGGTCAGGTTGGGGACCCTTGAGGCGGGTTAGGAAGACTCAGAGTCAACGACACAGACTCTAGGAGTCAGGCGAGTGGCAAAATGGACTCATTTATTGCAGGCACCAGGCAAACCTTTATCCCCCTTCTGCCATCCCATTGGCCCGGGGTAAAGGGAAGCGGTGTTGTCCCTCTTTGGTTGGTTGGTCTTGTCCCGTGGTTCTCCGTCACTCGTCACCAGGCTGCTAGGCAGATTTCAGGTTGGCTCCATGGGAAGTTATAATTGAACATGCGTACTCCTCCTACAGACATTCTTATTTTATTTATTTATTTATTTTTGGTCTTTTTGAGACAGGGTCACCCTATAGCCCCAGCTATCCTGGAACTCGCTCTGTAGACCAGGCTGGCCTTGAACTCACAAAGAGCCACCTGCCTCTGCCTCCCGAGTGTTAGGATTAAAGGCGTGCGTCACCACGCCCAGCAGACATTCTTATTTTTAAAAAGTTTCATTGTCTTTTTAAGAGTTTATTTTAATTATATGTTTGTGTGTGCTTGCGTGGGTTTATCTGCATGTGAGAGCAGGTGCCCAAGGAGCCTAGAGGTGTTGGGACTCCTAGAGCTAGAGTCGCGGGTGCTTGTGTGCTACCTGACTTAGTTCTGGGGATCCTCTGGTTCTCCGCAAGAGTCAGCACATGCTCGTGACTGCTGAGCCATCTCCTCATCAGCTAAACATTGTTAATATATAGATAGGGTTAAGATACACCTCCTTCTGAAGGGTTTTTTAAAATTCTTTACAAAATTCGGGGCTGGAGCGATGGCCTAGCGGTTAAGAGCGCCGACCGCTCTTGCAGAGGACCCGGGTTCGATCCCCAGCACCCACATGGCGGCCGAGAGCCGTCTGAAACTCCAATTCCAGGAGAACTCCAGTTCCAGGGGAGTCCGACACCCTCTTCTGACCTCCGCGGCATTGCACGTCACGGGTGCACAGACTTGCATGCANCGTCGCCCCCGCCCCCCCCCCACGTACTTGGATCTGGTCAACCCCTCGCCTCATCTATGCCCTCGACCCCTTATATGAAGCCCACCCCCCTTCCTCTCCCCATGCCTTCATTCCCCTTTCCCACCTCAGCCCCCTGCTTTTGCCACGGGCCCACGCCTCGACGCACTGCGTCCGAGCCCCTGGAACCACCTGGGCCTGCACAACCTGATATCCAGCTGGTGAAATAAACTCGACCCTTATCTGTCCACCACTTGCCCAAAATCCAACTCCAAATTGATCAAGAAACACCGTCATGTGCGCCCTGAACTCTAAACTTATTAGATACAAGAAGACATTGGCAGAAACCTATAAAGTACAGGTGCACAAACAGACTAAATCAGGCACTAGTTGCACAGGAATCAGTATCAACAATCAGCAAGTGGATCTCATTAAACTGAAAAGGTTCTGACACAAACTCTGTTTGAGATAGCCACTTAAACAATATATATATGACAGAGTCCATGAAAATCTGGAGCAAGGGGAATGCTATGTTGGTGCAGAAGATGGGGGGCGGGTTCTAAATATTAATATAAAGAAGACTAATTAGTATTGGGGCTGGAAGATGGCCTCAAGTGGTTAAGAGCACCGCGGCTCTTTGCAGAGGACCCTTGTTTCAATTCCCAGTAACCCACATGGTGGCCAAAGAACCATCTTTAAATATTTGAATTCCAATTCCAGGAAATCTGACACCTAGTCTGACCTCTGCAGCATTGCAACTACAACACTGGTGCACCAACCTACGATGGCAGACAGTTACATTCATACACATAAAAGATAAATAAAATAATAAATAAAAGCCTGGTGTAGTGGCACACTCAGGAGTATGTGTGCAGCACAAACTGGACTCTGTGCATTATTGAAAACAAAAAAAAAAAAAAAGAAAGTCAGCTTTCTACAGAAATACCTACACACCCATGGTTATTATGGCTTTTGGGAGGGGGTCTTTTGGAGACGAGTCTCCCTTTAAGTCCCAGCTGGCCTGGAACTCATTGTGTAGCTGAGGATAACCTTGAACCCCTAATATTCTTTGCCTTCCCTTCCCAAGTGCTGGGATTAAGGCAATGCGCCAACAGCCCTGGCATGTTACGACGGCTTAGATTTGCAACAATTATGGATCATCGTAGGTGGCTCATTGAGATATGGAGAATGGCCCACCAAAGAGGTATATACAACACAATGGAGTTTTGTCTCAAAAAACAAGAATGAAATCAATGTCATTTTCAGGAAAATGGATGGATCTGGGAAACATAATACAGGTAAATAAGCCAAAAGTAAAATATATCGTGCTGTGGAGGGTTGGGACGTGAAAGCAATACAAAACTAAAAGGAGAAGTATCAAGGATGTGAAAGTGGAGTAAAAAGCAATAGAGGCTGTGAGTATAAGCCAAACATGGCGTAGACACACGGAATGTCATGAATGAGACTATTTTTTTTGGTCGTTTTGAGGCAGTGTCTCCCTGTTAGTCCCACTGGCCTGGAACTCCCCATGTAACCTAGGGTATTAGCCTTAGACTCGCAGAGGTCTGACTGCCTCTCACTCACAGTGGCTGGGATTAAAAGGTTGGCACCACCATACCAGGCCCAGGGAATGAGCCTCGTATTATAATACAATTTTTAACATAGCATTTATTATTAATGTTTATTAATGTGAGTGAATGTACGGTCTGCATGTAGGTTGTTGTGCACCTTTGTCGTGCAATGCAGCAGAGTCAGAAGAGGGTGTTTGGATTCCCCTGGAACTGTAGTTACTGATGTACTGATGGATATTAGCCCCTGTGTGGTTTTGGGTCTTCTGCAAGAGCATTGGCGCTCTTAACCACTAGGCCATCTTTTTTTTTTTTTTTTTTTTTTTTTTTTTTTTATTTTTTATTTTTTTGTAGTCTTTTTCGAGACAGGTCTCCCCTTTTTTTTAAAACCCCCAGAATTGTACCGGGAGCTCAATCTGGTAGACCAGGCTGAGCCTTGAAACTCACAAGGATCCGCCTGCCTCTCTGCAGCCCAAGTGCTAGAGTAAAGGTGTGTGCCACCAAAAGCCCGCTACAATTTTTAAAAGAAGGGTTTGTTTCAAACTCTCAACTGTGGATGTGATGCGTCTGTAATAGACAGTTTTCTTTAATTATTCACTGTAACCCATTTTGTTTGCTTTGTTGAAGCCAGGTTCTTCTGCGACGAAGGCTAGCGGGTGAACTCTCTTAGCAGCTGAGGATGACTTTGAACTCCTTGAACTTCCCATCTCTACTTCCAAGGTACTGGGATTCAGGCATGGACCCACCGTGCCCAGTAGTGACCCAACTGTCCTTGTAGAAGGAAAAGAAAAATAATAAGTTCCAATTTTCATCTTGTCATCAAATGAATATACAAGTAAAAAAGTGAAAACAGAAAAAGCAAATATAAATAGAAACCAGGCTTAAAAAACTATTGTTCACAGAAAATACATCCAAGGTAACCATACAGAGCTCATAAAATTTAGTCACTCTCTAATTACAGCTGAAGAAATTTATGGATGATCAGTGATCACAGTTAGACTGTTAGACTAAATGAACACAATACATATTAATATTTAAAATTTTCCATGTGACAAATGAGGTTTGTTTTCTTGTTGCAATACTTAATCTAGGCTGGACTGACAGTCATGTTACTGCGAGGGAAGGATGCTTATCTAAATATTTCTATGTTTTGCTTTAACATAATTTGTGGTATTGCCACTGGGATTTGTGGCAGGGCCCACTTAATCCTAGGACTACCAATGTGGAAAGGCCGCGCAGGAAAGCATACCACATGTAGGCAGGTTGAGGTTCGAACGCAGAGAGAGATTTTATTCCAACATGTCCACTTAAATATCCATCATGACTCAATTCTCAGGCCCAAATCCTAAACCTTTTTCTTTCCGTCAGATACAACTCCCCAAAACACTCCACCCCATGGCTGTGGCCATGGAGGTACCTTTGGCTTAGAACCCAACCCACCTCATCTTTCCCACAGGATTCATAAGATAGAACCATATTTGCAAAAAGACAGTAACAGGACTGGAAAAGGGATTTTTAGAGGTAAACTTGTAGTATATGCCCCTCAAAATAACTTTTTTTAAACTTTTGTCCAAATGAAGTGATGTTTATTATACTTTCTAAATTCATTTTATGTATAGAATTGAATTTATCTTAATAAGCTCAGGGTAAATTTTAAATACATCTTTTCATGACTTAAATGGGTGTCAGATGATTTTGCTGTATTTGAAATTCTTTTGACAGAAGATGGAAAAGTTTAAAAATCATTCTATCAATGGATTCACGACAACTTTTTACAGATGTACATAACATAATCAATCAACTAAAATGAATGATTGCTAAATTGTGGACCTGTAACAATAATCGATAAAAAACTATTCGGCCAAGCTAAGCTTCTTCCTCAATATTATATACTCATTTATATTCTGTTTAATTTATTAGTTTAAACTCTTTGGCTGACTTTTTCGCGTGTACGAGGAATGAAGCCTATACCATCATGTTTCAGCCACTAGCTCTATACCGTTGGCCCCTTTCTTTTTCCTTTTCCTTTTTTTTTTTTTTTTTTTTTTTTTTTTTTTTTTTTTTTTTTTTTTTTTTTTTTGAGACAGGGTTTGGCCTTGAATTTGAGATCCCCTGCCTTAGTGTCCTGGGTAGCTAGGAGTACAAGCCTTACTGCCCTTTGGTTTGGCAAGGGGAGGAGCCAGTTGTTTGTTTATGGGTTTTTAATTGAGAAGGGGGTCATACATAGCCCTGGCTCCCTGGTACTCCACTGAAATGTAGATCAAGCTGGCCTTAAAGTCATAGAGATTCTCCTGCTTCGTCTGCCATCGCTTGAATGTGGGGATTAAAACTATTTGCACCAAGCTTGGCTACCCTTTGTTTTTATCTGCCATTGAAAATCACATTGCAGGGAAGGGGTTGGAAGAGATGCCAGTAGAAGTTAAGAGCACTGGGGGCTTTTACATAGGCTCCCAGCATCCGCATGGCAGCCTAACACCACACCCAACTCCAGTTTCTAGGATCCAGTTTGCTCTTCTGGCCTCCGTTTTGGACATTGTGTGATATGGGTGCCCTTATATACATGCAAAGGCAAAACACAAAAAAAAAATAAAAATTGACATAAACAAAGCTGGCTGCAATCTAATCCTTGAATTGGGGAATTCTGACATTAAATTTGACAATATCAGAAAAATGTGGTACGCATCTATCAGGCCAACTTGTAAATATTTTTTAGAAGTTTAGGCCAGTCTGGTGGGGCACATGATTTTATTTTAATCCTAGCTCTCAGGAGCAGAGGCAGGAGGATTTCTGGAACTTGCTGGCCAGCCAACCTATTCCAGGTGATGAGTTCCAGGCCAGCTGAAGCTAAAGGATATTTTCATCTCAAAACAAAAACAAAAACAAAACAAAACAAAGTTGGGGCAGGAATATCAAACGCACAAATGTGCTGAACAAAGCTTTCCTCCTCTGTAACACCACACTTCAGCATGCAGTCAGATCATTATCTTCCAAATGATCACATAATAAAGATGATCTCAAGCTCATTGCATTAGCCTTTCCATAATTCATAATCTTTACTAAGTCACTAAGCACACTGCTTGGTATGCTAAACAATTAATAATAAGATCTTTTTGTACCAAGACCTTGCTCAAAAGGAAAAGCCGTGCACAATGATTGGCTTCTTTGGGCAAGCACCTGAAATTTGATAACTGCAAATATTTGCTTCTCATTATAGCCGCATGTCCAATTGTATTCTTACAGAAAAGAATTCAAACCACATTGACTGATAAGGCATTTTTTTCATAATTTTGTGTTGCTTAAAATTAGTTACATTTATCAGCAATGAAGCTGAAATGTTTTTCCTTCATAGATTATTAATGTTCAAATAGCACATGGACTAAAAGAACGGCCAAATTGGCCTTAACTATACATCCATGAAGAGCAAACAAGGAAAATACTTTGTTCTCTTGACTCATTCTTTTTTCTTTTGATTACCATTATTACCAACGTGGGGGGTTGGGCACAATGGCTGGGAAGACAACTATGGAAGTCGGATCTCCACTTCCACCGTGTGAATCCTGAACTCAGGTTGTCAAACGCAGCAGCAAGTGCCTTTACCTGCTGAGCCACCTCACCCAGCCTTGGTTATCATTTTTCAATCATTCATGCATTGGCTGATGTATTTCAGGTCACCGTGTCTGATAATTCAGGTCCTCTCCGATACAGGTACCCCCATCCTGTGCCACACGTCACCCCAACCTCTATTCCAGTATCTTGGATGCAGGTTTTATTCCTTTTTCCCTACTATTTGCCCAGTGTGTGTGAGTTTTGTGGGTGTTGGTGGTGTTTTGTGTGGGTGGAGGCCCCGTGTCCCCATCTGTGTGTATTTACTTAGGCACCAAAAGTTGCTTAGGTTCTTTTTGTCTTTTTGAAGACAAGATTTCCTTGTGGCCCCAGCTGGGCGGAACATTCATTAGACCGGGCTGGCTTTGAACTCCAGAGATCCACCTGCCCTTGTCTCTCAAGTAACTTTGGATGAAAGTTGTGCGCCACCATGCCCAGCCGCTTAGGCACTAAAAGTTGCTTAAATTCGAAGAAGCATTAATGTTCATTTGTGAAATAGTGAACCTCTGCCTTCTTCAGTTTTTTAATTCATGACTCTTGTTTTGAAACAGGTCTTTTGTCTTGGGAACTACCTCTTTTTCTGGGGATTGGTCCTTCATCATTTTTTTAATTGGGTTTTTTTTTTTTTTTGGCAGGGTCTTCCTTTTGCTCTGGGTGTCCTGGAACTGACTACGTAGATGAGGTATGCTTTAAAATTTTGCTGACTTTTATGGTTTTTTTTTGCCGTCATTCTTCGCACATACTGCCTGACGGGTTTACCCCACCTTGTTCCGTTACGGCGGGCTCCCCCTGACCTCAGTTACCCCGGCAAGTCCATATATGCGGCATAAAGCTAGGCCAAACGGTCCTTTTGTTTCCTTCCGGCTCTATGCCAGGTGCCGCCCGTTCTGACGTCTGTTGTTGTAGCCTGGCACTTTCTTTGCATGCCTACCAGTAAAAGTGCTTTTGCTCACCCACAATACTACGGTTATTGCCAGATGGCACATCCGACGTCCACCAAACCTGTACGTCTATTGACTCCTGCCTTGCATGTTCTTTCTGTCTTTCTCATTAACCAAGTCTGATCTTAATACTGTCTTCACAAAAACAGTATTTTCACTACCCAGATTTAAAATATCTCTTCAAATGTTTTACAAAGCAGTCCATAAATACGAACAATGTAGGGGCGGGAGATATGGCCTAGTGGGTAGTGGTTAAGAGCACTGACTGCTCTTGCATAGGACCCAAGGTATCGATCCCCAGCACCCACAGGGCAGTTGTGAACTGTCCTTTAACTCCAGTTCCAGGGAGAATCCAACGCCTCATTCTGACCTCCGCGGCATTCCACAACCCAGGTGCACAAACATACATTTAAGACAGTGCATTCAATAGCACTAAAAAATAATAAAATGTGCCCGGGCAAGGTGGATCGACGGCTTTAAGAATCCTAGCACTTGGGAGGCAGAAAAAGGCGGATCTTTGTGAGTTCAAGGCTAGCCTGGTCTACAGAGTAGTTCCAGAGACAGCTGGGCTACAGGGAGAACCCTGTCTCGAAAACTAAATAAATAAATTAGATAAAATAAAAATAAATTTTTTTAAAAAGAAAAAGATTTATAACACAGACCATACATGGTAATACACACATAAAATAATAATAAAAGTTTTAATTAAAAAAGCCCACTGGTTCCCATCTGTAATTATAGCACTCAGGAGACTGAGGAATGATCACCATAAGTTTGAGGCCATCCTGGGCTTCAGAAGCCAGACCCTGACCTCATAAAAATAGTACAATTCCTTCTAAAGGGGTAAAAGTGAGGAAGCAGATGCTCCAAGCAAGTGCTGCCATGGAAATGCAAACACTGCACACTGGTTGATTTGCAAGTTTTTTGTTCTTTTTAAAAGATGCATTTTTGAGAATTGATCAGCAACGTAAAGAAGAGCATGGTCTGCTTTGGCAGAAGACCCAAGTTCAAATCCCAGCAGACACCGGTGCAGTTACCACACATGAAGGCATGATACTCGTACACTATAGATGGTGTTTAGGCTGTGAAGGAATAGGAACTCTAACTCAGTGGTTTATTACTGGTGGGAATTCTAATAGCATGTTTTTGTTGGAGGATAGAGCGCAGTGAAGGAACAGTCTTGCCTAACATGCAAGAGATCCTCAGTTCCATGCCCATAACACACAACACACAACACACACCCACACACACACACACACACACACGAAAGCACACACACAACGACTACTTTGAAAAGATAGTATGGCAGTTTGGCCCCAAACTGAGCACACTCTTACCATACGCTCCAGCAATCTTAGTCCTGGTATTTGCCACAAGGAGTTGGAAGCATATCCACACAAATTCATTCACATAGCTACTTCTAATTAGCTCTACACATAATTGCCCAAATTTGGAAGAAAGCAACCAAGATGCTCTGGTTGTTGTTTTTTTCTGTATGTGTATGAATGTACTGCTGCATATAAATAGTGGTGCACCCGGTCGATGCAATGCCACGGAGGTCGAAAGAGTTTGTTGGATTCCCCCTGGACTGGAGTTTCTTCTGAATTGGAGGTGCAGACGGTTCTTGGCCACCATGGTGGGTGCTGGGGATCAAACCCCCAGGGTCCATCTGCAAGGGCGGATCGGTGATCTCAACCCTAGGCTATCTCTCCAGCCCACCAGGATGTTTTTAATGGCTTAGATAAACTGTGTAGATCCAGACAATGGAATAGGTTATTTAGTGGTTAACGAGAAAGAAGCTGTAGACTCAGGCAAGGACATTGGGGAAAAAAAAAAGGCCCTTTAAATGTCCATTTCTCTTGAAGACCATCAGTACCCGGACACTCCGATTCTGCACCAATTCCAACTTTGTGTCATCTGGAAGGTGCCGAGATATGTGGAGTGAAAAGAGTGGTGACAGGGAAAAAGGGTGTTGTCAATTTAAAAATTATTTATTCTTTTATGTTATTTTAGTGAATGGATTGCCTTCTGCAATGTAATGCACCCATTTGGACAAAACCCTCAGAGAGGTCAGAAGAGGCATCCGGAAGGGGGCATGAGAGACAGCTCAGCGGGGTTAAGAACACTGACTGCTCTTTGCGGTTAAGAAAACACTGACTGCTCTTTGCAGAAGACCCCAGGGTCAAGTCCCACAGCCACATGGTGCTAAGAACCGTCCTTTAACTCCAGTTTCCAGGGGAATCTGACACCCTGTTCTAACCCTCGCCTACCGTAAACATTGCAGACCTGGTGCAAACCAACCACATGCAGACAGTGACACTCATCACATAAAAAATAAAAAAATAAAAAAGGAAAGTCAGATCGCCCGTGGAACTGAGAGTTACATATGGTTTTTTTTTAGCAGCCACGTGGGTGCTGTGAGAATTAAACCCAGGTCCTCTGGCAGGACGAGTCAGTCTTATCTTTAACCACGGAGCTGTCACCATCGCCAGCCCCCAGATAAGGAGTTTTGAGAGCAGTTAAACTATTTGGTATGAGGCCACACTGGGAAATACCTGCTATTCTGTATTTCAAACTTATGGCCTGGACAATATCAGCAGTAAACCCTTGTTAGATCAAACCTGTGGATGCTGGGGATGATGGACATTCCAGTGTAGGTTTGATAATAACAAGTAGACCATCTGGTGGGAGATGCTAATAATGAAGAAGGTGATGCTTCATCATTGGGGGACAAGAAGAAAGATATTTGCCTTTAAAAATTTATTGTGTGGGTGCTGGAAAGATGGCCTAGTGGTTCCGATGACCGCTTCGCTACTTGCAGAGGAACCCAGGTTTGAATCACCCAGCACCCACATGGTGCTGCGAACCATCTGTAACTACAATACCAAGGAATCTGACACCCCTTTCTAGGCTCCACAGGCACTCACACACACACAAATAAAAAAAAAAAAAAAAAAAAAAAAAAAAAAAAAAAAAATTGTAAAAATAAAATTTTAAAAAATTAATTTTGTTTTAAACCAGGCATGGTGACAACACAGCCCTTTACTCCGCACTTAGAGAGCAGAGTCAGGCAGATCTCAATGAGTTAAAGGCCAAAACTGGTCTCATAGTGCAATCAGGACAGATGGTCTCAAAAAAAAAGGAAGTTGATCTTTATTTCTTAATGGCAATGTCTACCTGTTTTAGACAGGCATGTGCACGTCACCCCCCCACCATTTGGAAATCAAGGACATCTTTGTTGGAGTCGGTTCGCTCCCCTTCCACCTTTAGGTGGGGCTGCGAATTGAAGCTCAGCTCAATCAGGCTTGGCAAACACATTCTTCATTCACCCCCCCCTGAAGCACCTGCACCAGTGACATTGATATATTGTTTTGCTTCCTGTACTTCTATGTTTTTGCCATGAAACCCAAAGTGATTTTTAAAAACGGGTCTTTTTAAAATGTAAAAGAAGCTGGTTTGTGGTGGCGCATGCCTTTAATATCCCAGCACTCCATAGGGCGAAGGCAGCAGATCTCTGTGAGTGCAATGCCAACCTGATAGCTAACTTAAGTGGGAGTCCCAGCAGCTGGGACTACAGGCCTATGCCACCAAGCCTGGCAAAAAAAAAAAAGAAGAAAAGAGAGAAAAGAAAAGAAAGAAAGAAGGAGGAGGAAGTAAAGAAGGAAGGAAAGGCAGTCAGGAATAAGTCATGCGAATTCAATTAAGTAACCTACATACTTAACGATAACGACCTCCATAAATAAGACAAAATTAACGCTTTACATCACATCAAATAACTCCTCGAATGCACTAACACTAACTAAATGCCCGAAAGAAAGCAATAATGCTGATATTTAACTCAGTTGATCGCGAATCACTAGACTTTTCAGTGAATGTGTTTCAATCCTGTTTCACCCGCCCCAAACCAACAGTTAACGTGAATAAACTGACCAAAGAAATTACAGTGCTCAGTAAGAATATAAGAAATTAGGGGCCTTGAAGAGATGCTCAGCGGTTAAGATGCCTGACTGTTCTTTCAGAGTACCCAGGTTCAAATCCTATCACCCACAGGTTCATCCCAGCATCCACATGGCGGCTAAGAACAATCTTTAACTCCATTTCCATGGGAATCTGACACCTCTTCTGACCGCCAAAGCATTGCAATGACATGTGCAAACTACCTGACATTACAGACAGTAGCACTCTACATATTTTTTTACACTGACATATAGAAGTTCAATATTGTCCCCACTCACCGTTTTAACACTCAACCTCTGAAGCTAGTCCCATACAATCAAATGACCAATTTTAAAAAAATCATATTACAATATTAAAAAAAAAAACCAGGGGACATGGAGGAATATAAAGCTTCCATTGCATGTCAGTAATATAGAAAGTAGTTGAGAATCTTCCTAGATCCCATCTGGCAAGAAAGAAGAGGGGAAGATTGGTAGGAACTGGGTGCCTTGCGAGCTGATTGCTGATCAGTTGGTCCTGCTGTCTTTGGGTTTTGATTGGCCTTTGTGGCGGGGAGGTTGGAGTTATCCCCCCCAGCTGGGATTAAGGTGTGGTCTTTGGCTTGATTATATCTAGTGGCGGTGGGGGCGGAATTATCCTCCCGCCGGTATTAAAGTCACGCTTGTGTGACTCTTGAAGATTGAGATCTCCTGAGCCAGCGGCAGGTGCCCAAGGGCTCCCGGGCTGAAGAGCCCCCCCCGCCACCCCCCCCCCCCCCCCCCGCCACTGAGATTAGCGAAATAGGAATCTGAAGGAGGTAAGCAAACCACGCCTTCAACACAGTGAAGAGTCATTTAAGGACTCACTTGGAATACAGGCAAGGAGAAGCCCATATCCAGGATCACGAAGAAGAGACTACACTGGAAAGGTGCAGGATACTCCCACGCCAAGCTTTACCAAACCTATGGATGACTCCTGCAGTGGAATCCCTCCGGGGATGCCCCCAGGACACAGACCTCAGAAACACAATAGGGAACATACTTAAGAACTACAAGTTTATAAAGAGCAAATAAAGAACTAAGAAAAGAGAATGAGGACCGAGAGAGAGAGAATGGACAAGCTCCGGAAGGAAGTAGAAACACTGAAAGATCCCATGCTGAAAAGACAAGGAAACCAACCAACTAAGCAAAGAGCTACAAAAAGAGATCAAAAGCTCCAAAATAAATAGAAACACTAAAAATCAGAAGATGAAATTAAAAAGAAATCAACACTCATCCAATCAAGAGGAAAAGGAAATGAAAAAGCCTCAGAAGCAAATGGAAGAAGCAGAACAAAGAATAGCAGACCTGGAGGACAACCCAGAACAACTAAAAAACTCAATTAAATATTATTAAAAATTTTAAAAAAGTGAAAAAAAAAAAAAAAAAAAAAAAAAAAAAAAAAAAAAATGAAAAGATCAAACCTCCGCATCAAGTAATGAGGAAGGAGAAGAATCCCAAGATAAAAGTTATTGATCAGATCTTCAACAGAATAATAGAATGAAACTTCCCCAAACTTAAAAAAAGGACAAAACCAATACCAATACAAGAGGCACTAGACACCCAAAAAAAATAAACTCCAAACGACAAATCAGAAAAGAAATTCCCACGCCACGCATATTTTAAAAATGTGGACCACCCAAAAACAGACAAAATTCTAAAGCTACAAGAAGAAAAACAACAAGTGACCTATAAGTGAAACCTATCAGAGAACAACGGACTTCTCATAGCAAACGAGGAGGCAAGAAGAAACCTGGAGCAAAGCAATTCCCATTGGATGAGGGCAATTTATTCCAGCCCAGTTTAACTATACCCAGCAAAATTTCAATCATAAGTGGAAGGATAGAGGAAATCCTGTCCATGACATAAACACTTGAAAAAGACACATGTCCGGAAACCAAAAAAGAAACCCTTCAGGAGAATACCTTGAAGCAAATTAAGAACAAGAAGAAAGTAGGGAAACCAACCCGCAAGCAACTAGAATGGGTAAGTTGGTGAAATCAATAAAAGCAATAACGTCATAAGTATAAACCTAAATCAAAACCGCAGATGGATAATAAGGCAAAAGAATCAACACAAACCTATCAGTCATAACCTTAATATTAAGACTAAATTTCCCCAATCAAAAGACCTAATGCTGGAGAGACTGGATTAGGAAACAGATCCATCGATATGCTGTCTGCAAGAAAACCATATTACTTCAAGGACAGGCACCACATTAGAGTGAAGGGATTGAAAAAGATTCCAAGCAAATGGTAACCAAAAAAAGAGCAGGTTTTGCTATTTTAATGGATCGGAAAAATAGACTTCAAAGTAAAAGGAATCAGAAGATACAAAGAAGGCCATTACATTTTCATCAAAGGAACATCCACCAAAGAAAGAGTTCACAATTATATATATATATATGCACCAAAATTATGGTTCACCAAACGTTATAAAGACAATTTCGCCAGGACCACAAGTCACAGACTAACCCCAGCACAGTCATAGTGGAGGAATTCAATACCCCACTGAGTCCTTTTGGATAGTGTCAACAGGACAAAAAATAAACAGAGATGACATCTGAACTGAACGATATGAATCACCAAATGGACCTCATAGACCTCTACCGAACATTCCATCGTAATACCAGAGAATACACATTCGACTCAGCACAGCCCCACGGAACATTCCTCCACAGTTGCCACCATCCTGGGACACAGAAGAAACCTCTACAAATACAAAAAGATTGAAATATTTCATGCATTTTTTTCAGACCACAGTGCAATAGAAGCTCCAACATCAGCACCAGGACAAGCCCCTCCTGCCTACAAGAACACATGGAGACTAAAACACACTCTTAATAAGGAAATGGGTCAAGGAAGAGAGAAGAAATAAAAACTTCACTGGAACTGAATGAACAATGACAATACAAAACACCAAAACTTATGGGATACCTTAAGAGCAATCCTAAGAGGGAATTTATAGCACTGGGTACCTACATTAGAAAAACAGAATTCCAAAGGGGAATGATCTAACAATACAGCTAAAAGCACTTGATAGGCAACAACAGATGAACCCTAAACGCACAGACTGAAGAATAAAAAAAATCAGAGCAAAACATGAAATAGAAACAAAGAAAGACAATAACAAAATCAATGAATCCAAAGTTGTTTCTTTGAAAGAATAAACAAGATTAGAAGACCTCTAGCCCAGTTAACAAAAAGAAAAAAGGGAACAACTCCAAAATCAATACAATATGTGATGAAAAGGGAAATATCAACAACGACAGGGAAAAGATTCAAGAAAATTATATGGGAATATTACGAGAACCTATATTCTACAAGTTTTTGAAAACTAGAAGAAATGGAATAATATCTGAAATCTTGGAATCACCAAAGCGTGGCCAAGAGGAGACCAGCAGCTTAAACAACCATAAATGATGAAGAAATAGAGGATGTAGTAGAACCTCCCACAAAAAAAAAGCCCGAGGCCAACGGTTCACAAGAATTCTAGAAAACGTTTCAAAAGACCTACAACCATGTTTCTGAAATTGTTTAGAAGTAACATCAGAGGAACTCTCCCAATTCCTTCTATGAATTCAGCATCACTCTATTACCAACCAGGCAATACAGAACTACAGAGAAGTAAAGACACATCTCCCTCATGAACACAGTTGCCAAATTCTAAACCGAATACTGGCAAATCGCATACAGACCCATCCACATCAAGAAGAATCATTCAATCATGACCAATGGGATTCATACCAAGATGCCAGTGATGGTTCAACAACGAAAATCAATAAACATCATCAATCACATAAACGGAATCAAAGAACAAAAACCAACCATGCATCGCAATTGATGCGGAGAAAGCCGTTGACAAAATCCAGCATCCCTTCCATGCTTAAAGTCCTAGAAGGAATTGGATGGGCATGATATTCCTCAATGTAATCAAAGCCATATACAGGAAACACACAGCCATATCATCCTAAATGGGAAATGAACGGAGAACAATTCCACGTTAAGGGTAAAAGGAACTCGGCAAGGCTGCCCCCTATCAACACTCCTCTTCAATATAGTGCTTGAAACAACTTGCGAGAGCATAAGGCAAGAAAAGGATATTAAAGGAGTACTAATTGGAAAGAGGAAGTCAAACTAATCCCTATTTGGTGCTGATGGATGATTGTTTACTAAGGGATCGGGGGCAAAGAACTCCACCAGAAAACTCCTAGAAACAGTAAACAGCTTCAGCAAAGTGGCAGGAATACAAAATTAACCTTAGAAAATCATTGGCCTTTCTTTAAACCAAGAACAGAGCAACTTGGAAGAAAGAATTCAAGATAACCGTTTCCCACTCACAATAGCCTCAAAAAACAGTAAGATACCTAGAAACAAACCTAAAAAGACACCAAAGATCTCCAAAAAAAAAAAAAAAAAAAAAAAATTTTAAACCCTTAAAGAAATGAAATTGAAGAGACCTTAGAATATGGAAAAACCTCCCATGCTCATGGATGTGGAAAATTAAACAATGTAAAAATGTCACATTTTACACAAAAATCTTTTAATTTAATGCAATCCCAATCAAAATCCCCAAGAAGTTTCTTCCAGCCTTGGAAACAAAAGTTCTTAAAGTCATTTGGAGAAACAAAAGAACCGCACGAATAGCCAAACCAATCCTGAGTGAAAAGAGCTACGCGGGGGGATTCTCTATACAAGATTTTAAAACATAAACACAACAGGGCTATAGTAGTCATAAAAACAGCCTGACTCTAGGCACAAAAAAACAGACCTGTTATGACCTGGAACAAAACCGAAGATCCAATCTGAGCAAAATACAATTTCAGGCCATCTCATATTTGACAAGGGGGCCAAGAATCAACAATGGAGAAAAGACAGCATCTTCACAAGTGGTTGTTGCAAAACTGGATCACCACTATTAGAAATAATTAACCCCTACCATTCACCTTGTACAAAGATCAACTCCAGATGGATTAAAGACCTCAACGTGAAACCCCAAACTCTGAAGAGGATAGAAGAAAAAGTTGTGCAAGCAGAAGAATACAAGACATAGCGTAGGAAAAAACTTCCTAAAACAGACAGCAACTGCACAATAATTAAGATCGACAATTGACAATGGGAACCTCAGCAAAACCAAAAGCTTCTGTACTGCAAAAGAAACACTCAGGAAGTGAAGAGAAATCCACAGAGTGGGAGGAAAACCTTCACTGCAGATACATCTGACAAAGCATTGATTTCCAGAATATATAAACTACTCAAAAAACAAAGAAAAGAAAACAAACGACCCGCGCAATAATATGGAGCAAAGACTGAACAGAGACTTCACAAGCGAGGAAGTAAAAATGTCCTGAGAAACACGTCAAGACTGCCTCACAATCACTAATAACTATGCCTTTTGAAGGTGACTTTAGGCTGTATTATTTGCACTTCACATTTTGTTAATTTTTATTATTTTTATTTTATGGTGTAAATGAAAAATATTGCCTTGTGGTGTGGTAAGGGCACATGTTCCTCATGAATTGTCAAAAAGGTGCTTGATTCTCCTGGAGCTGAGTTACAGATGGTTATTTAGCTGCCACCTGGGTACTGGGAACCAAACCTGAGACCCTCTGCAAGAGCAGTATGCTCTTAACTGCTGACCCAACTCTCCAGCCCAAATTTAAAAAAAATTTTTTTTAGATTAAATTTAATTTTCCATGTCTGGTTTACTGAATTCTTTTTTTTTTTTTTTTTTATTTGGCTTTTGAGACAGGGTCTTCCTGTAGCCCCAGCTGCCCGGAACTCACCTGTAGAACCACAGACTGCGTTGAACCACAAAGATCCTCCTGCCTCTGCCTCCCAAGTGTTGGGAATTAAAGGAATGCACCCCCACACCTGGAAGCTGATTGACTCTTTAATGCCCACAAGGGTAAAGGAAATGTTTTAATATTGCTGTTAGAAGTACAAAGTTTAAACCACCAACTGTAAAAAATGTATGTACATACACATTAGTTGAGAATTATACTTACTAAAATTAAACTAAGGAAATTCTCAAGAATTAGGATGCTAAAAACAGGATTATTTATGAATAAAGCAAACAGAAACATTTCTAATTATTTGTTTATTTACATGTGTGTGTGCGTGTGTGTGTTGTGTGGTGTGTGGGTGTGTGGTGTGTGTGTGTGTGTAGAGCCCAATGATACCTTTTAGAAGCTGGATCTCTTCTTCACGATGTGGGTGCAGGGGACGGAGGTCAGGTGGTCAGGCCGGGCCCTGAACCCCCTAAGCCATCTCATTAGCCCAGAAACAATTTCTAGGAAATTAGCTAATTACAATAGTCCAAATTGTAGAATATGTACCTAGTAAATCAGACTATTTAGTTATATGGAAATTTTCACTTTCATGGAAAAAGCAAGTGACAGCTTAGCGTGCATAGCAAACCCTGTTTTTATGTCTAAAACATATTTACGGAGACAAAGAAGCTCAGTGGGTAAAGCGCCACCTGTACAAGCTTGTGACTCCCCAGCGCCCCAAACCAACAGCGAGGCGAAAGAACTGACTCCAGAGAGCTGTCCTCCAATCTCCATACATGGACCATGCACACACGCACACACGCACCACAACACGCACACACCGCACACACACAAAGTTAAAAAAAAAAAAATTTTGTAAATTAGGGCTGGAGAGATAGCCTAGCGGTTAAGAGCGCCGACCGCTGCTTCGAGGACCTGGGTTCGGAATCACCAGCACCCACATGGTCGGCTCGAGACCGTCCTAAAACTCCAATTCAATAAACTCCAGTTCCAGGGGATCCGCGCACCCGTCTTCTGAACCTCCGCGGCATTGTCACGATCACGGTTCCACAGACCTACATGCAGACAATTACATTCAACGAATACGAAATAAATAAAATTTAAAAAGTTTTAATTAAAGACAAAAAAGAAGGTACACTAAATGTTAATAATGTTACCTTTGGGTGTGGCAGTGTTTTCGTATTTACTCTTTAATTTTCTAAAATAATAGTGAATGGAAAGAAATGTCCATTAGAAAATAATATTTCAGCAAGTATCATCTTTAAGAAACTTTTTGCTGCTGGTCGACCAAAAAGTAAGTTTTTTCCCCACTCCCCCAAAATTAATGCATTCATAAATATTTAATGGATAGGTTAATAGCATGAAAATGGCCTCATAATACTCCAACACAATTCTGATGCTGACATTTATTCTAACATGCATTCTCAAATAAGGAAGATTCAGATCAAATAAACAGTTTCTTTTTAAATATTTTAATTCTTTGAGAATTAGAACAATGGTATTTTGAAGTTGGTTTTCACCACCCTCACTCCTCCAAATCCTCCCGAGGCTCCCAGATCCATGCCCCAAACCAATCTCCAGCCCCGACCTTTTTGTTTTTCATTTAAATTAAGCCCTTCAGTCACCACCTTTGGGTGAGATATTTAACCCAAACCCTATGAGACAGTGCCCTCTGGTGGCTTCCTCAAAAATGAAACCCGTTTGAGATATCCCAATCCCCTTCACCAATGGAAATAAGATTCATATTTTTGTTTGGGAATTTTGGTTTGTTGTTTTTCTGAGTTTTGGCTTTTCCAGATAAATGTGGATTCCATCACCCACCTTGCCTGTCCTGCTCCACCCGTCTTCTGTAGCAGGGGTAGAAACCCAGGCTCATCACTCGCGCCTTTATGAAATACCCCACTGCGTGTTTTGTTTTTCATTTTTTTATGTATTTGAGTGTATTGCCTGCAGGTATGGAAGTGCACCCATGTCTTAGTGCCCGCCCAAAGGCCAACAGAAGATGGTGTAGGATTCCCCTGGATCTAGAGATATAACACTGTTAGGGCCATGTGGGTGCTTGGAAGCAAGCCCAATTCTCTGCAAGAGCAGCCCAGTGTTCTTAACTGCTGAGCCGTGTCTCCAGCCCCACACCTACTCCTGTTTTAACAGACATTTAAATATTACATAAAGTGGGAGTGTCCCTTGAAAATGAAAATAAAATTAGATTCATGAAAACAACACCACACACACACACAGCCCCTCGCAGCGAACATTTAAAAAAATTTTTGAAAATTCATTATTAACTAAACAGAAATCACAGAGCACTGATGCTAATTAATCTGTTAACATTCCCATAACAGGAATTTGCCGAACCATTTTAGTCACAAAACTGAAGCTGTTTGCATGGGTTCTGAAGCTAGCTTAATTTTTTTTTTACACTCTTTTTTTTTTGGTGATTTTTTTTTTGAGACAATGTCTTTCTATGTAGCCCTGGCTGGTGGCTGGGCTGGAACTTGTTATATATAGTCTAGCCTCAAACTCATAGAGGTTTGCTTGCCTCTGCCTCCAGGTGCTGGAATTAAAAGGCGTGCGCCACCACCGCCAGGCAACCTTAGCTTAACTTTTTAAGACAAGCCAGAAAGAGGGCTAGAGAGACAGCCAATGTTGAGAAGAGCACTGGCTGCTCTTTGCGGAGATCCAGGTTCAATTCCCATAACCCACACAAGCTAACAAAGTCTGTAACTCCAGTTCCAGGGGGATCGGATGCAAGGCAGTTCTTGACAGTGCACTTACATACATGCAGCAATACACTCATACCATAAGATATTTTTAAAGATAGCCCAGAAAAGAAAATAGCGTCTTTTTCTAGAAAAAATCTAGAAAGTACATTCTTGGTGCAGGGCACCCATTACTACCATAATGTACTGAAGAGGTTTGGAATACGACTTCCATCTGCTACGTGGGGTCCAAGTCCTTTAGCCTCATCCCTATGAGGACGGTGCTTGTCAAAAAGACCACTGTGAGGTTTGAATGATGTATGGAGGGAACCTCACAGGTAGAAAATTAGTAAAATGTAACTACTTCCTATTAGTACAATGAAATACAATCCATCTTTTCTCAGGTGGACCTCATAGCTTCATAAGCCGGATGTGATGGTGTTCGCCTTGGATCCCAGGAGACACAGGTGGGTGAATCGCTCTGTGAGTTCAAGCCAGGCTGGGGCTACAGGAAAAGTCCTGGTCTCAACAAACAAACAAACAAAACCCTTGAAAATGCCAAGCAAGGATGTCCATTTGTACAATAGTGGAAGGGCTGTTTTAGGGGATGGTGAGGTAACCACCGACTTTCTGACTCCATCTGAGATCCACTTAAACAGGAAAGCATGCCTGGTACTGCCAATCTGGACAAGAACCCCAATCCCCAAGGCTGGAAAGGTCGAGGCATTTAAGGAGGTGGGGACAACAGTGTTGCTTTTCTAAATGGTCACGTGGTCCAATTGCCTTCTAAATATTCATGGAGGGTTTTGTTTATCTGTGTATGAGTGTGATGCCTACATTTTATTTAAACGTATAACCTGTATCTTGTGCAATGCCTTAGGACATCAGAAGAGGGCATCAGATTCCCCTGGAGTTATGGATGGTGTTATCTGCCATGTGGGGTGCTGGAATTCAAACCCTGGGTCCTCTGCAAGACAGCCAGTGCTATCACCACTGAGCCATCTCTCACTCCCTGAATATTGTTTTAGGCCTAGAATGATTAGTGCTGCTCTCAGACCCAGAAGAGGAGCTTCTGCTTTTCAGAGGTTATGGTTAACAGAGGCTGAGAACAAGTGACCGCCGAGTGCGCTGACCTAAATGGAAGGGCTCCATCTCCCGCTCCAAGGCGCAGGGGACACTGCAAGAAGAGAATAGAGAAGAGACCCACAGGGGACACGGAGGACGCGGTGAACTGCCGTCTTCTGGACGCATGGTTGCTGTACTCAGAAACTCAGAGCAGCTAAGGTTGCCTGCACAGATAAGGCCAGTCAATAGTGCCAGCCTGGGCGCAGGGCAGGAGCAGGCAGCTGGTGGCTGCTAGTGAGCAGAACCATTTTTCCTGAGTGGTGCAGCCCCTGGTGAGTTGCCTGCTCCAGTAAATAACCCTCACCCCTGCTCGAGCAAACAACCCCAAAAAGACATGAGAAGAAAGGGGACTTAGGAAGAAGGGTTTCAGTGGGAGAAGGAGGAGGGTCGGAAGAAGGGGTTCAGGTGGGATGGGGAGGGGCTCGGAAAGAAGGGGTCATGGGAGTGGGGAGGGCTGTCGGGAAAAGGGGTGCAGTGTGAGTGGGGAGGCTCGGGAAGAGGGGGTTTCATTGGGAGATGGGAGGGCCACGGTAAGAAGGGCTTCAGGTGGAGTAGAGGGGGCCTCGGGAGAAGTGGGGTTCAGTGGGAGTGGGGGGGGCTCGGGAAGAAGGGGTCCATTGGGAGTGGAGGGGGCGAAAGGAGTGAAAACGACCAAGATGTTATATACATGTATGAATTTTGGAACAAGAGTTTTATTTTTTTTTTTTAATAATTTTATTTATTTCCGTATTGTTGAATGTATTGTCCCCTTCTTCCCGAGCCCTCCCCACTCCCACTGAACCCCTTCTTCCCGAGCCCTCCCCACTCCCACTGAACCCCTTCTTCCCGAGCCCTCCCCACTCCCACTGAACCCCTTCTTCCTAAGTCCCCTTCTATTTTCATGTCTTCTTTGGGGTTGTTTGCTCGAGCAGGGGTGAGGGTTATTTACTGGAGCAGGCAACTCACCAGGGGCTGCACCACTCAGGAAAAATGGTTCTGCTCACTAGCAGCCACCAGCTGCCTGCTCCTGCCCTGCGCCCAGGCTGGCACTATTGACTGGCCTTATCTGTGCAGGCAACCTTAGCTGCTCTGAGTTTCTGAGTACAGCAACCATGCGTCCAGAAGACGGCAGTTCACCGCGTCCTCCGTGTCCCCTGGCTCTCTCTTCTTCTCTTCTGCAGTGTCCCCTGCGCCTTGGAGCGGGAGATGGAGCCCTTCCATTTAGGTCAGCGCACTCGGCGGTCACTTGTTCTCAGCCTCTGTTAACCATAACCTCTGAAAAGCAGAAGCTCCTCTTCTGGGTCTGAGAGCAGCACTAATCAATCTATGGGCATAAACAAATATTCAGGGAGTGGAGAGATGGCTCAGTGGTGAAGAGCACTGGCTGTTCTTGCAGAGGACCAGGGTTTGAATTCCAGCACCCATAGGTGGCTAACAACAAACAGGGAATCTGATGCCCTATTCTGATGTCCTCGGGCATTGCAAGATACAGGTACGTTTAAATAAATGTAGGCATAACACTCATACACAGATAAACAAAACCCTCCATGAATATTTAGAAGGCAATTGGACCACGTGACCATTTAGAAAAGCAACCAATGTTGCTCCCCACCTCCCTTAATGCCTCCGACCTTTCCAGCCATGGGCTTGGGGTTTTGCCCAAGATCACAGTACCAGGCATGATTTCCTGTTTAAGTGGATCTCAGATGGAGTCAGAAAGTCGGTGGTTACCTCACCATCCCCTAAAACAGCCCTTCCACTATTGTACAAATGGGCACATCCTGCTTGGCATTGTAGGGGTTTTGTTTGTTTGTTTGTTGAGACAGGATTTTCCTGTAGCCCCAGGCTGGCTTTGAACTCACAGAGAGATTCACCCACCTGTGTCTCCTGGGATCCAAGGCGAACACCATCACATCCGGCTTATGAAGCTATGAGGTCCACCTGAGAAAAGATGGATTGTATTTCATTGTACTAATAGGAAGTAGTTACATTTTACTAATTTTCTACCTGTGAGGTTCCCTCCATACATCATTCAAACCTCACAGTGGTCTTTTTGACAAGCACCGTCCTCATAGGGATGAGGCTAAAGGACTTGGACCCCACGTAGCAGATGGAAGTCGTATTCCAAACCTCTTCAGTACATTATGGTAGTAAATGGGTTGCCCTGCACCCAAGAATGTACTTTCTTGAGATTTTTCTAGAAAAAGAAGTATTTTCTTTTCTGGCTATCTTTTAAAAATATCTTTATGTGTATGAGTGTATTGCATGCATGTATGTAAGTGCACCATGTCATGAATTGCCCTTGCATCAGATCCCCTGGAACTGGAGTTACAGACTTGTTAGCCTCTGTGTGGGTTCTGGGAATTGAACCTGGGTCCTCAGCAAGAGCAGCCAGTGCTCTTATCAACAGGGCTGTCTCTCTAGCCCTCTTTTCTGGCTGTCTTAAAAATTAAGCTAGCTGCCGGGCGTGGTGGCGCACGCCTTTAATTCCAGCACTCGTGAGGCAGAGATAGGTGGATCTCTGTGGGTTCAAGGCCGGCCTGGTCTACAGAACAAGCTCCAGGACACCTGGTACTAAAAGGGAGACCCTGTCTCAAAAAATACCAAAAAAAAGAGTGTAAAAAAAAAATTAAGCTAGCTTCAGAACCCATGCAAACAGCTTCAGTTTTGTGACTAAAATGGTTCGGCAAATTCCTGTTATGGGAATGTTAACAGATTAATTAGCATCAGTGCTCTGTGATTTCTGTTTAGTTAATAAGGAATTTCAAAAAAATTTTTTTTAAATGTTAGCTTGCGTGGGGTGTGTGTGTGTGTGTGTGTGTTTTCATGAATCTAAGTTTATTCAGTTTCAAGGACACTCCCACTTTATGTAATATTTAAATGTCTGTTAAAACAGGAGTAGGTGTGGGGCCTGGAGATACGGCTCAGCAGTTAAGAACACTGGCTGCTCTTGCAGAGAACTTGGGCTTGCTTCCCAGCACCCACATGGCAGCTAACAGCTGTTTATAACTCTAGATCCAGGGGAATCTGACACCCTCTTCTGTTGGCCTTGGGCGGCACTGAAGGACAGGGGTGCACTTACATACATGCAGGCAATACACTCAAATACATAAAATAAATGAAAAAAACAAACAAGGAAGTGGGTATTTCATAAAAGGGCAGTGATGAGCCTGGGTTTCTACCCCTGCTACAGAAGACGGGTGGAGCAGGACAGGCAAGGTGGGTGATGGAATCCACATTTATCTGGAAAAGCCAAAACTCAGAAAAACAACAAACCAAAATTCCCAAACAAAAATATGAATCTTATTTCCATTGGTGAAGGGGATTGGGATATCTCAAACGGGTTTCATTTTTGAGGAAGCCACCAGAGGGCACTGTCTCATAGGGTTTGGGTTAAATATCTCACCCAAAGGTGGTGACTGAAGGGCTTAATTTAAATGAAAAACAAAAAGGTAGGGGTGGGAGTGGTTTGGGGATGGATCTGGGAGGATTCTGGAGGAGTGAGGGTGAAAACCATCAAAATACATTGTATTAAATTCTCAAAGAATGTAAATATATTTAAAAAGAAATGTTTATTTGAGTTTGAATATTCCTTATTTGAGAATGCATGTTAGAATAAATGTCAGCATCAGAATTGTGTTGGAGTATTATGAGGCCATTTTCATGCTATTAACCTATCCATTAAATATTTATGAATGCATTAATTTTGAGAAAAACTACTTTTTGGTTGACCAGCAGCAAAAATGTTTTCTTAAAGACTTTGATACTTGCTGAACTACTTATTTTCTAATGACATTTCTTTCCAATTCACTATTATTTTAGAAAATTAAAGAGTAAATACGAAAACACTGCCACACCCAAAGGTAACATTATTAACATTTAGTGTACCTTCTTTTTTGTCTTTAATTAAAACTTTTTTAAATTTTATTTATTTCTGTATGTGTATGAATGTACTGTCTGCATGCAGGTCTGTGCACCCGTGTCGTGCAATGCCGCGGAGGTCAGAAGAGGGTGTCGGATCCCCCCGGAACTGGAGTTCTCCTGGAATTGGAGTTACGGATGGTTCTCAGCTGCCATGTGGGTGCTGGGGATCGAACCCGGGTCCTCTGTAAGAGCGGTTGGCGCTCTTAACCGCTAGGCTATCTCTCCAGCCCTAATTTAAAAATTTTTTAAATTTGTGTGTGTGCGTGTGTGCGTGTGTGCGTGCGTGTGTGCGTGTGTGCATGGTCCATGTATGGAGATTGGAGGACAGCTCTCTGGAGTCAGTTCTTTCGCCTCGCTGTTGGTTTGGGGCGCTGGGGAGTCACAAGCTTGTACAGTGGATGCTTTTACCCACTGAGCCTTCTTTGCTCTCCGTCAATATGTTTTAGACATAAAAACAGGGTTTGCTATGCACGCTAAGCTGTCACTTGCTTTTTCCATGAAAGTGAAAATTTCCATATAACTAAATAGTCTGATTTACTAGGTACATATTCTACAATTTGGACTATTGTAATTAGCTAATTTCCTAGAAATTGTTTCTGGGCTAATGAGATGGCTTAGGGGGTACAGGTGCCAGGCCTGACCACCTGACCTCAGTCCCCTGCACCCACATCGTGAAGAAGAGATCCAGCTTCTAAAAGGTATCATTGGGCTCTACACACACACACACACACACACCACACACCACACACACACACACACACACACACTCATGTAAATAAACAAATAAATAGAAATTGTTTCTGTTTGCTTTATTCATAAATAATCCTGTTTTTAGCATCCTAATTCTTGAGAATTTCCTTAGTTTAATTTTAGTAAGTATAATTATAAATAATGTGTATGTACATACATTTTTTACAGTTGGTGGTTTAAACTTTGTACTTCTAACAGCAATATTAAAACATTTCCTTTACCCTTGTGGGCATTAAAGAGTCAATTCAGATCCAGGTGTGGTGGTGCATGCCTTTAATCCCAACACTTGGGAGGCAGAGGCAGGAGGATCTTTGTGAGTTCAAAGCCAGTCTGGTCTACAGAGTGAGTTCCAGGGCAGCTGGGGCTACAGGGAGACCCTGTCTCAAAAAGCCAAAAAAAAAAAAAAAAAAAAAAAGAATTTCAGTAACCAAGACATGGAAATTAATTTAATTAAAACAAAATTTTTTTTATTTGGAGCGCAGAGAGATGGGTTCAGCAGTTAAGAGCACTAACTGCTCTTGCAGAGGGTCCTAGGTCTGGTTCCCCAGTACCTCAGGTGCGCTAAATAATATCTGTAACTACAGCTCCAGAGATCTAAGCACCTTTTTCGACAATCATGACACATGGTGCCTCTTTACACACACAAAGGCAATATTTTCATACACATAAAATAAAAATAATAAAAATTAACAAAATACATGGTGAAGTGCAATAATACCAGCCTAAAGTCACCTTCAAAAGGCCATAGTATTAGTGATTGTTGAGCAGTTCTTGAGGTGTTCTCTCCCCGACATTTCTAAATTCCTCGCTTTGAAGTCTCTGTTCAGTCTTTGCTCCATATCTATGGCGCGGGTCGTTTGTTTTCTTTTTTCTTTGTTTTTTGAAGTAGTTTATATATTCTGGAAATCAATTGCTTTGTCAGATGTATCTGCAGTGAAAGGTTTTCCTCCCACTCTGTGGGATTCTCTTTCACTTCCTGAGTGTTTCTTTTGCAATGTACAGAAGCTTTTGGTTTTGCATGAGGTTCACATTGTCAATTGGCGATCTTAATTATCCTGGGCAGTTACGCTGTCTGTTTTAGGAAGTTTTTCCTACGCTCAGTGTCTTGTATTTTCTGCTTGCACAACTTTTTCTTCTATCTACTTCAGAGATTTTGGGGTTTCACGTTGAGGTCTTTAATCCATCTGGAGTTGATACTTTTGTACAAGGTGATGCGTAGGGGTTAATTCATTTCTAAAGTGGTGATCAGTTTTGCCAACACCACTTGCTGAAGATGCTGTCTTTTCTCCATTGTGTTTCTTGGCCCACGCTTGTCAAATATGAAGATGGTGAAAATTGTATTGTGCTCAGATTGGATCTTCGGTTTTGTTCAGTGGTCAACTAGGTCTGTTATTTATTGTGCCAGGTCCAGGCCTGTTTTTATGATATTAGCCCTGTGTGTTATGTTTTAAATCTGGTATAGAGAATCCCTCCGCGTAGCTCTTTTCACTCAGGATTGGTATTGGCTATTCGTGCGGTTCTTTTGTTTCTCCAAATACTTTAAGAACTTTTTTTCCAAGCTGGAAGAAACTCTTGGGCGATTTTGATTGGGATTGCATTAAATTATACAAGATGTTTGGTAAAATCGGACAGTTTTTACATATGTTTAATTTTTCCCAATCCATGACATGGGAGGTTTTTCCATATTCTAAGGTCCTTCTTTCAATTTCTTTCTTTAAGGGTTTAAAATTTTTTTTTTTATTTTCTGTGCGAGATCTTTGGTGTCTTTGTTAGGTTTGTTCCTAGGTATCTTATGTTTTTGCAGGCTATTGTGATTGGGAACGGTTTCTTGAATTCTTTCTCCAGTTGCTCTGTTCTTGGTGTAAAATGAAAGGCCATTGATTTTCTAAGGTTAATATTTGTATTCCTGCACTTTACTGAAGGTTTTAATCGTTTCTAGGAGTTTTCTGGTTGGAGTTTTTGCCCCCGATCCCTAGTAAACAATCATCATCATGCACCAAATAGGGATTAGTTTGACTTCCTCATTTCCAATTAGTACCCTTTAATATCCTTTTCTTGCACTTATGTTACGCAAGTTAGTTTCAAGCATATATTGAAGAAGAGTGTTGATAGGGGGCAGCCTTGCCGAGTTCCTTTTACCCTTAACGGGAATGTTTCCGTTCATTTCCCATTAGGATGATATGGCTGTGGGTTTCCTGTTATGGCTTTGATTACATTGAGGAATATCATCCTCTCAATTCCTTTAGGATTTAAGCATGAAGGGATGCTGGATTTTGGTCAAGCTTTCTTCGCATCAATTGCGATGCATGGTTGGTTTTGTTCTTTGATTCCGTTTATGTGTTTTTGATGATGTTATTGATTTTCGTATGCTTGAACCATCCCTGGCATCTTGGTATGAATCCACTTGGTCATGATGAGTGATCTTCTTTGTGGTGGGTCTGTATGCGATTTGCCAGTATTCGTGTTTAGAATTTTGGCATCTGTGTTCATGAGGGAGATGTGTCAATATTCCTTCTCTTAGTTCTGTCTTGACCTGGTTTGGTAATAGAGTGATGCTGGACTTCATAGAAGGAATTTGGGAGAGTTCCCCTCTGATGTTCTTCTAAACAATTTCAAGAAACAATTGGTTGTAGGTCTTCTGAAATGTTTTTAGAATTCTTTTGTGAAACCGTTGGGCCCTGGCTTTTTTTTTAGTTGGGAGGCTTCTACTACATCCTCTATTTCTTATATTTATGTTGTTTGTGCTTTTTTTTTTTTTTTTCTCCTCTTTGGCTAGCTTTGGTGTTCTAGATTTAGATATTATCCATTTCTTCTAGTTTTCAAACTTGGTAGAATATAGGTTCTTGTAATATCCCATATAATTTTCTTGAATCTTTTACTGTCGTGTGAATATTCCCTTTTCTCACAATGTGTATTGATTTTGGAGTTGTTCCCTTTTTTTTTTTGTTAACTGGGCTAGAGGTCTTCTATCTTGTTTATTCTTCAAAGAGAACTCAACTTTGATTCATGTGATTTTTTGAATTGTTTTCTTTGTTTCATTTCATGATTTCTGCCTGATTTTTGTTATTTCTTCACTGTCTGTGCGTTAGGGTTCATCTGTTGTTGCCCTACTCAGTGCTTTTATGCTGTATGTGGTTAGATCATTCCTTTGTGCTCTTCTGTTTTTCTAATGTAGGACCCAGTGCTATAAATTCCCTCTTAGGATCTGCTTTTAAGGGTCTCATAAGTGCTTTGTGTGTTTGTATTGTCATTGTCTTCAGTTCCAGTGAAGTTTTTATTTCTTCTCTCTTCCTTGACCCATTCCTATGATTCAAGAGTGTGTTTTAGTCTCCACTGTGTTCTGTAAGGCGGAAGGGCTTGTCCTGGTGCTGATGTTGGGCTTCAGTTGCCCTGTGGTCTGAAAAGATGGCATGAAATTATTTCAATCTTTTTTTGTATTTGTATGAGGTGTCTTCTGTTGTCCCAGGATGTGGCAATGTTTGGAGGAATGTCCGTGGGGCTGCTGAGTCAGAAAGTGTATCTCTGGTATTACGGATGGAAATGTTCGGTAGAGGTCTATGAAGGTCACATTTGGTGATATCATACTCGTTCAGTCTCAGACTGTCTCCTGTTTATTTTTTGAGTCCTGTGACCATATCCAAAGGACTCAGTGGGGTGATTGAAGTCCTCCACTAGGACGTGTGCTGGGGTTAGTCTGTGCTTTGTGGTCCTGGCAGAATTGTCTTTTATAAGTTTGGTGTACCATGATTTTGGTGCATATATTTATCATAATTGTGAAACTTTTTCATATTGAACTTTTGGTGGACATTTTTTCCTTTGATGAAAATGTAATGCCTTCTTTGTCTCTTCTGATTCCTTTTACTTTGAAGTCTATTTTTCCGATCATTAAAATAGCAAAACCCTGCTCTTTTTTTGGTTACGCATTTGCTTGGGATATATTTTTTCAATCCCTCACTCTAAGTGGTGCCTGCTCCTTAAGTAATATGTGTTTCTTGCGACAGCATATCGATGGATCTGTTTCCTAATCCACGTCTCCCAGATTAGATGTCTTTTGATTGGGGAAATTTAGTCCATTAATATTTAAGGTTATGACTGATAGGTTGTGTGACTTCTTTTGCCTTATTATCCATCTGCGGTTTTGATTTAGTTTATACTTATCGACAGTTATTGCTTTTATTCGATTTCATTCCATTCTGTTGCGCTGGGTTGGTTGCCTTCTTCTTCTGTTTCTTTAATTTGCATTCAAGGTATTCTCCTGAAGGGTTTCTTTTGGTTTCCGGACATGTGTCTTCAAGTGTTTATGTCATGACGATTTCCTCTTCCTTCCACTTATGATTGAAATTTTTGCTGGGTATAGTTAAACTGGCTTGGAACACATTGCCCTCACACATGGGAATTGCTTTGCCTCAGGTTTCTTCTTGCCTCCTCGTTTGCTGTGAGAGTCCGTTGTTCATCTGATAGGTTTCCACTTACAGGTCACTTGTTGTTTTTTCTTCTTGTAGCTTTAGAATTTTGTCTTTTTTTGGGTGTCCAGCGAATTTTAACTAGGTGGCGTGGAGAATTTCTTCTGTTTGCTTTGGATTTCTTTTTTTTGGAGTTCTAGTGCTTCTTGTATTGGTATTGGTTTTGTCTTTTTTTAATTTAGCGAGCATTAGTCTTCACTATCTTTATTCTGTTGAAGATCTGATCAATAACTTTTCTCTTGGGATTGCTTCTTCTTCCTCATTACTTGATGCGGAGGTTTGGATCCTTTCATTTTTTTTTTCCCCCATTCTGGTTGTTCATTTTTTATTTTTTAATTTTTAATAATTTGTAACTTGAGGTTTTTAGTTGTTTCTGGTGTTGTCCTCCAAGGTCTGTATTCTTTGTTCTGCTGTCTTTCCATTCTGCTTCTGAGGCTTTTTCATTTCCTTTTCCTCTTGATATGGATGAGTGTTTGATTCCTTTTTACTTTCTCTTCTGATTTTTATGTTTCTATTTTTTTGGAGCTTCTTGTCTCTTTGTAGCTCTTTGTTATGTGGTTGGTTTCACTTTTCTTTTCAGCATGGGATCTTTTCAGTTGTTTCTACTTCCTGTCCGGAGCTTGTCCATTCTCTCTCTCAAGTCTCTGAGTTCCTCATTCCCTTTTCTTAGTTCTTTATATTGCTCTTTATGATCTTGTAGTTCTTTAAGTATGTCCCTAATTGTGTTTCTGATCTGTGTCCTGGGGGCATCCCCGGAAGGATCCCACTGCAGGAGGTCAATCCATAGGTGTTGGTAAAGCTTGGCGATGGGATATCCTGCCCTTTCCAGTGTGTCTCTTCTTCGTGATCCTGGCATATGGGCTTTCCTTGCCTGTATTCCAAGTGAGCCTTAAATGACCTCTTCACTGTGTTGAAGGCGTCGGTTTGCTTACCTCCTTCAGATCCTATTTCGTAATTCCAGTGGCTGGGGGGGGGGGGGGGGGGGGGGGCGCCGGGGGGGCTTTCAGCCGGGCCCTTGCGGCACCTGCCGTCTGGGCCAAGATTCTCAATCTCAAAGACGTCACACTAAGCGTGCCCTTCCAATACCTGCTGGAAGGATAACTCCGCCCCCACAGCCACTAGATATAATCAAGCCAAAGACCACACCTTTAATCCCAGCTGGGGGGATAACTCCAACCTCACAGCCACAAAGGCCAATCAAACCAAAGACAGCAGGACCAAACGATCAGCAATCAGCTCGCCAAGGCACCCAGTTCCTACCTGTCTTCCCCTCTTCCTGCCGCTGGGCTCAGGAGATCTCCACCATTTTCTATTATTACTGCCATGAATGGAAGCTTTAATTCCTCCATGTCCTTGGTAATATGTAATACTGATTTTTTTTAAACTTTGGTCATTTTGATGTATTTTACTATCTCATATTTTTAGTTTAACTTTTTATGGTGACAATATTGAACTTCTTATATTCATTTTTTAAAAAATATGTATGAGTGTATACTGTCTGTATGTAGGTCGGTGCACCCATGTCATGCAATGCTGTGGAGGTCAGAAGAGGGTGTCAGATTCCCCTGGAACTGGAGTTAAAGATGGTTCTTAGCCGCCATGTGGATGCTGGGAATTGAACCTGTGGATGCTAGGAATTGAACCTGGGTCCTCTGCAAGAGCAGTCAGTGCTCTTAACCGCTGAGCCATCTCTCCAGCCCCTAATTTCTTATATTCTTACTGAGCACTGGTATATCTTCTTTGGTCAAGTATCAGTTACTGTCTGTTTTGGGGGGTGCCAAGGATTGAACCCAGGCCTTCCACAGTCTAGTGCTGTATCACTGAGTTATATCTCATGCCTTTCTTTCTTTCTTTCTTTCTTTCTTTCTTTCTTTCTTTCTTTCTTTCTTTCTTTCTTTCTTTCTTTCTTTCTTTCTTTCTTTCTTTCTCTTTCTTTCTTTCTTTCCTTCCTTCCTTCCTTCCTTCCTTCCTTCCTTCCTTCCTTCCTTCCTTCCTTCCTTCCTTCCTTCTTTCTTTCTTTCTTTCTTTCTTTCTTTCTTTCGTCTTTTTGACACTGGGTCTCCCTGTAGTCCCAGCTGGCCTGGGACTCACTTAAGTAGATCAGGCTGGCATTGAACTCACAGAGATCTGCCTGCCTCTGCCTCTGGAGTGCTGGGATTAAAGGCATGCGCCACCACACCCAGCTTCTTTACATTTTCAAAAAGACCAGTTTTAAAAGCACTTTTGGGTTCATGGCAAAACCTAGAAGTACAGAAGCCACCCCTGCATCTCCTGTCCCTGGGTGCAGGTGCTTCAGGGGGTGAAGCATGTGCTGCCAAGCCTGATGAGCTGAGTTCAATTCTCAGCACCCACATAAAGGTGGAAGGGGAGAACTGACTCAACAAAGATGTCCTCTGATTTCCACATGTGTGTTGTGCCGTGCACATGCCTGTATAAATATCATGTGTAGACATGCAATAATAAATAAAATAAAATAAACTTCCTTTTTTTTTGAGACATCTGGCCTAGAATTCACTATGTAGACCAGTCTGGCCTTGATTTCATAGAGATCTGCCTGACTCTGCCTCCTGAGTGCTGGGAGTAAAGGTGTGTGTCACCATGCCTGGTTTAAAACAAAATAATTTTTTAAAATTTTATTTACAATTTTTTTGTGTGTATGAATGTACTGTCTGCATGCAGGTTTGTGCACCCATGTAGTGTAATGCCGCAGAGGTCAGAAGAGGGTGTCAGATTCCTCTGGAACTGGAGTCAAGATGGTTCTCAGCCACCATGTGGGTGCTGGGGATCAAACCTGGGTCCTCTGCAAGAGCAGCCGGCACTCTTAACCACTAGGCCATCTCTCCAGCCCCCACAAAATAAATTTTTAAAGAAATACTTTCTTCTGTCCCCAATGAAGCATCACCTTCTTCATTATTAGCATCTCCCACCAGATGGTCTACTTGTTATTATCAAACCTACACTGACATCATCATCACCCAGCATCCACAGTTTACACAAGGGTTTACTGCTGATATTGTCCAGGCCATAAGTTTGAAATACAGAATAGCAGGTATTTCCCAGTGTGGCCTCATACCAAATAGTTTAACTGCTCTCAAAACTCCTTATCTGGGGGCTGGAGAGACAGCTCAGTGGTTAAGATAACTGACTGCTCTTGCAGAGGACCTGGGTTTAATTCACAGCACCCACGTGGTTGCTAAAAACCATATGTAACTCCAGTTCCAGGGGATCTGACTTCCTTTTTTTATTTTTTTATTTTTTTATGTGTATGAGTGTACTGTCTGCATGTAGGTTGGTGCACCCGTGTCATGCAATGTTGAGGAGGTCAGAACAGGGTGTCAGATTCCCCTGGAACTGGAGTTAAAGACGGTTCTTAGCCACCATGTGGCTGCTGGGAATTGAACCCGGGTCCTCTGCAAGAGCAGTCAGTGTTCTTAACCGCAAGAGCAGTCAGTGTTCTTAACCGCTGAGCTGTCTCTCAGCCCCCGACTTCCTCTTCTGACCTCTGAGGGTTTTGTACAAATGGGTGCACTTACATGCATGAAGGCAATACATTCATAAACATAAAATAAAAGCAATAAATAATTTTTAAAAACCCTTATTTCCCTGTCACCACTCTTTTCACTCCACATATCTCGGCACCTTCCAGATGACACAAAGTTGGAATTGTTCAGCATGTAGCCTTGTCCGATGGCTTCAATAGAAATGGACATTTAAATGTCCTTCATGTCCTTTCATGATTCTACAGCTCATTTCTCTTTAACACTAAATAATATTCCATTGTCTGGATCTACACAGTTTATCTAAGCCATTAAAGAGCATCTTGGGGGCTGGAGAGATAGCCTAGTGGTTGAGAGCACCGACCGCTCTTGCAGAGGACCCGGGTTTGATCCCCAGCACCCACATGGTGGCCGAGAACCGTCTGAAACTCCAATTCCAGAAGAACTCCAGTTCCAGGGGAATTCGACATTCTCTTCTGACCTCCGTGGCATTGCACGACACGGGTGCACACACTTTCATGCAGACAGTACATTCATACACATACAGAAAAAAAAAAAAAAGAGCATCTTGGTTGCTTTCTTCCAAATTTGGGCAATTATGTGTAGAGCTAATTAGAAGTAGCTATGTGAATGAATTTGTGTGGATATGCTTCCAACTCCTTGTGGCAAATACCAGGACTAAGATTGCTGGAGCGTATGGTAAGAGTGTGCTCAGTTTGGGGCCAAACTGCCATACTATCTTTTCAAAGTAGTCGTTGTGTGTGTGTGCGTGTGTGTGTGTGTGTGTGTGTGTGTGTGTGTGTGTGTGTGTGTGTTACTGGGCATGGAACTGAGGATCTCTTGCATGTTAGGCAAGCTGTCCTTCACTGAGCTATATCCTCCAAAACTATGCTATTTGCATTCCCACCAGTAATAAACCACTGAGTTAGAGTTCCTATTCCTTCACAGCCTAAACACCATCTATAGTGTACGAGTATCATGCCTTCATGTGTGTAACTGCACCTGTGTCTATGCTGGGATTTGAACTTGGGTCTTCTGCAAGAACAGCCAGTGCTCTTAAGTGCTGATCCATCTCTCAAAACTGCATCTTTAAAAAGAAAAAACTATGCAAATAAGTGTGCAGTGTTTGCATTTCCATGGCAGCACTTGCTTGGAGCATCTGCTTCCTCACTTTTAACCTTTTTAGAAAGGGAATAGTAATATTTTTATGAGGTCAGGTCTGGCTCTGTAGCCCAGGATGGCCTCAAACTTATGGTGATCATTCCTCAGTCTCCTGAGTGCTAGAATTACAGATGGGAACCAGTTGGGCTTTTTTTTCATTAAAAATTTTATTATTATTTTATGTGTGTATACCATGTATGTGTCTGGGTATAAATTTTTCTTTTTTAAAAAATTTATTTATTTATTTATTTATTTATTTATTTGTTTTTTTCGAGACAGGGTCTCCCTGTAGCCCAGCTGTCCTGGAACTCACTCTGTAGACCAGGCTAGCCTTGAACTCACAAAGATCCGCCTTCTTCTGCCTCCCAAGTGCTAGGATTAAAGCCGTGCATCACCATGCCCGGCAATTTTATTTATTTTTTATGTGTATGAATGAACTGTCTACATGTAGGTTTGTGCACCTGGGTTGTGGAATGCCGCGGAGGTCAGAAGAGGGCGTTGGATTCCCCTGGAACTGGAGTTAAAGACAGTTCACAACTGCCATGTGGGTGCTGGGGATCGAACCTGGGTCCTCTGCAAGAGCAGTCAGTGCTCTTAACCACTAACCACTAGGCCATCTCTCCAGCCCCTAAATGTTTCTTATTATTGATTGATTTTAAAAAACATTTTGAAGAGATATTTTTCAAATCTGTGTATTGAAAATACTTTTTTGTGGAGGACAGTATTAAGATCAGACTTGGTTAATGAGAAAGACAGAAAGAACATGCAAGGCAGGAGTCAATAGACGTACAGGTTTGGTGGACGTCTGTTTCACTTGCCACTAACCTTATATTGTTGGTAGCAAAATCACTTTTACTGGAGTCATCAAGAACTTGCCAGTCCTACAACACAGAATCAGAAACGTGCTGCACTGGAATAGCTCTGAATGAAACAAAAGACTTTTGCCTAGCTTTATTCCTCAATATGACTTCCTTGTTAACTGAGTTCAGTTTTTTAGCCCTAACTGGAAAAATGGTAAAACCGTCATGCATTATTTGCTAAGAATGACTGGCAAATAAAACAATAAAATCATCAAAATTAAAGCATACCTCATCTACGTAGTCAGTTCCAGGCCAGCGAGACCTTGTCTCAAGCAAGCAAAAAAACAAATTAAAAAACTGAAGGACAATTAAACAGAAAAAGAGGTAGTTCCCAAGACAAAAGACCTGTTTCAAAACAAGAGTCATGAATTAAAAAACTGAAGAAGGCAGAGGTTCACTATTTCACAAATGAACATTAATGCTTCTTCGAATTTAAGCAACTTTTAGTGCCTAAGCGGCTGGGCATGGTGGCGCACAACTTTCATCCAAAGTACTTAGGACACAGGGGCAGGTGGATCTCTGTGAGTTCAAAGCCAGCCCGGTCTACATAGCATGTTCCAGCCCAGCTGGAGCTCTAAGAAGAAACTGTCTCAAAAAGACAAAAAGAACCTAAGCAACTTTTGGTGCCTAAGTAAATACACACAGATGGGGACACGGACACACACACACACACACACACACACACACACACACACACACACTTGTCAAAATAGTAGGAAAAAACTGCATCAAAGATACTTTAAGATGTTGGGGTGATGTGTGGCAAAGAAGGTACCTAGATAGTCCCTCATTATCAGCCAGGTGACCTGAAATAAATAGCCAATTCATGAATGAGTGAAAAATGAACAAGGCTGGTGAGGTGGCTCAGCAGGTAAAGGCACTTGCTGCTGCGTTTGACAACCTGAGTTCAGGATTCACACGGTGGAAGTGGAGATCCGACTTCCATAGTTTGTCTTCCAGCCCTTGTGCCCAACCCCCCACGTGGTAAATAATGGTAATAAAAGAAAAAAGAATGAGTCAAGAGAACAAAGTATTTTCCTTGTTTGCTCTTCATGGATGTATAGTTAAGGCCAATTTGGCCGTTCTTTTAGTCCATGTGCTATTTGAACATTAATAATCTATGAAGGAAAAACATTTCAGCTTCATTGCTGATAAATGTAACTAATTTTAAGCAACACAAAATTATGAAAAAAATGCCTTATCAGTCAATGTGGTTTGAATTCTTTTCTGTAAGAATACAATTGGACATGCGGCTATAATGAGAAGCAAATATTCTGCAGTTATCAAAATTCAGGTGCTTGCCACAGAACGCCAATCATTGTGCAGCTTTTTCCTTTGAGCAAGTCTTGGTACAAAAAGCATATTAATTGTTTAGCATACCAAGCAGTGTGCTTAGTGACTTAGTAAAGATTATGAATTATGGAAAGGCTAATGCAATGAGCTTGAGATCATCTTTATTATGTGATCATTTGGAAGATAATGATCTGACTGCATGCTGAAGTGTGGTGTTACAGAGGAGGAAAGCTTTGTTCAGCACATTTGTGCGTTTGATATTCCTGCCCCAACTTTGTTTTGTTTTGTTTTTGTTTTTGTTTTGAGATGAAATCTCCTTTAGCTTCAGCTGGCCTGGAACTTGCTATGTAGACCAGGCTACCTTGAACTCACAGAAATCCTCCTGCCTCTGCCTCCTGAGTGCTGGGATTAAAGACATGTGCCACCATGACTGGCCTAAACTCTTAAAAAATATAAATTGGCCTGCTAGAGGTACCAATTTGTCTGATATTGTCAAAATTTAATGTTCAGAATTCCTCCAATCAAGATTAGATTGCAGCAGCTTTGTTTTACTTGTACATTTTAATTTTTTTTTTAGTGTTTTGCCTGCATGTATATAAGGGCACCCATATCATGCAATGCCAAAGGAGGCCAGAAGAGCACACTGGATCCTTAGAACTGGAGTTAGGGTGGTTGTTAGTTGCCATGTGGATGCTGGGAGCCTATGTAAAAGCCCCCAGTGCTCTTAACTACTGAGCCATCTCTCCAACCCCTGCAATGTGATTTTCAATGGCAGATAAAAACAAAGGGTAGCCAAGCTTGGTGCAAATAGTTTTAATCCCCACATTCAGGAGGCAGAAACAGGAGAATCTCTATGACTTTAAGGCCAGCTTGATCTACATAGTGAGTACCAGGGTAGCCAGGGCTATGTAATGAAACCCTATCTCAAAATAAAACAATAACAAAACAACTGCTCCCTCCCCTGCAAACCAAAGGGCAGTAAGGCTTGTACTCCTAGCTACCCAGGACACTAAGGCAGGGGATCTCAAATTCAAGGCCAGCCTGGGCTACAGAGGAAATATACAATTAGCCCGAGAAACTTAGGAAGTCTATCTAAAAATTAGAAAAGGAAAAAGAAAGGGCCAAGGATAGAGCTCAGTGGCTGAACACATGAGGTCATAGGCTCATTCCCTAGTACAGGAAAAGTCAAGCCAAAGAGTAAACTAATAAATGAACAGATAAATGAGTATATAATATTCGAGGAAGAAGCTTGGAAGAATAGTTTTTATAGATTATTGTTACAGGTTCCACAATTTAGCAATCATCATTAAGTTGATGATTATGTTATGTACATCTGTAAAAAGTTGTCGTGAATCCATTGATAGAATGATTTAAACTTCATTTTCTGTCAAAAGAATTTCCAAATACAGCAAATTCATCTGACACCCATTTATTTCATTAAAAGATTATTTAAAATTTAACTGAGCTTATAAGATATATTAATTCATACATTAAAATGAATTTAGAAAGTATAATAAACATCACTTCATTTGGACAAAAGTTTAAAAAAAGTTATTTTGAGCATACTCAAGTTACTTTAAAATCCCTTTTCCAGTCCTGTTACTGTCTTTTTGCAAATATGGTTCTATCTTATGAATTACTGTGGGAAAGCTTAGGTGGGTTGGGTTCTAAGCCAATGGTACCTCCCTGGCCACACCCATAGGGTGGAGTGTAATGACGAAAAGATTTAGCATTGGGCCCTGAGAATTGAGTCATGATGGATATTTAAGTGGACGTGTTGGAATAAACTCTCTCTCTGCGTTCGAACCTCAACCTGCCTACACGTGGTATGCTTTCCTGCGCGGCCTTTCCACATTGGTAGTCCTAGGATTAAGTGGGCCCTGCCACAAATCCCAGTGGCAATACCACAAATTATGTTAAAGCAAAACATAGAAATATTTAGATAAGCATCCTTCCCTCGCAGTAACATGACTGTCAGTCCAGCCTAGATTAAGTATTGCAACAAGAAAACAAACCTCATTTGTCACATGGAAAATTTTAAATATTAATATGTATTGTGTTCATTTAGTCTAACAGTCTAACTGTGATCACTGATCATCCATAAATTTCTTCAGCTGTAATTAGAGAGTGACTAAATTTTATGAGCTCTGTATGGTTACCTTGGATGTATTTTCTGTGAACAATAGTTTTTAAGCATGTTTTCTAATTTATATTTGGCTTTGTTCTGTTTTCAATTTTTTACTTGTATATTCATTTGATGACAAGATGAAAATTGGAACTTATTATTTTTCTTTTCCTTCTACAAGGACAGTTGGGTCACTACTGGGCACGGTGGTCCATGCCTGTAATCCCAGTACCTTGGAAGTAGAGATGGGAAGTTCAAGGAGTTCAAAGTCATCCTCAGCTGCTAAGAGAGTTCAAAGCTAGCTTAGGTTGCAGAAGACCCTGGCTCAAAAAGCAAACAAACATTGGGTTACAGTGAATTAAAGAACTGTCTATTACAGACAGAATAACATCACAGTTTGAGAGTTTGAAACAAACCCTTCTTTTAAAAAATGTAGCCGGGCGTGGTGGTGCACACCTTTAATCCTAGCACTTGGGAGGCAGAGGCAGGCGGATCTTTGTGAGTTCAAGGCCAGCCTGGTCTACAGATTGAGCTCCAGGACAGCTGGGGCTACAGGGAGACCCTGTCTCGAAAAGACCAAAAAATAATAACAAATAAAAAAATGCATGTAGGGGCTGGAGAGATGGCCTAGTGGTTAAGAGCGCCAACTGCTCTTGCAGAGGACCTGGGTTCGATTCCCAGCACCCACGTGGTTGTTGAGAACCGTCTTTAACTCCAGTTCTAGGGGAATCCAACACCCTCTTCTGACCTCTGCGGCATTGCACGACAAAGGTGCACAAACCTACATGCCAGACAGTACATTCATACACATAAAAACATTTAAAATAATGTATGTAAATTGTATAAGAGTCTCATCATGGCCTGGTATGGTGGTGCACACCTTTAATCCCAGCACTCGGGAGGCAGAGGCAGTCAGACCTCTGCGAGTTCAAGGCTATCCAGGTCTACATAGGGAGTTCCAGGCCAGCTGGGACTAAAGGGAGACACTGCCTCAAAAAGACCAAAAAAAAAGTCTCATCATGACATTCCGTGTGTCTACGCCATGTTTGGCTTATACTCACAGCCTCTATTGCTTTTTACTCCACTTTCACATCCTTGATACTTCTCCTTTTAGTTTTGTATTGCTTTCACGTCCCAACCCTCCACATGCAATATATATTTCTCTTTGTCTTATTTTACCTAGTATTATGGTTTCCAGATCCATCCATTTTCCTGAAAATGACATGATTTCATTCTTTTTTTTTTCTGAGTAAAACTCCATTGTGTATATACATCTTTGGGGGCCATTCTCATCTCTCAATGAGCACCTAAGATGAATCCATAATTTGTTGCAAATAAAGCCGTAGTAACCATGCCAGGCTTGGTGGCGCATGCCTTTAATCCCAGCACTTGGGAGGCAGAGGCAGGTGGATCTCTGTGAGTTCAAGGCCAGCCTGTGCTACATAGCTCCAGGCCAGCTGGGACTAAAGGGAGACCTTGTCTCAAAAAGACCCCCCTCCCAAAAAAAGCCATAATAACCATGGGTGTGTAGGTATTTCTGTAGAAAGCTGACTTTCTTTTTTTTTTTTTTTTCAATTTTTTTCTACTTCTTATTCAATTTTCTGCATTTCATACAATAGTCTTTTTTAAAATTTTTATTTATTTTTTATGTGTATGAATGTACTGTCTGCATGTAGGTTGGTGCACCCGTGTAGTGCAATGCTGCAGAGGTCAGAAGAGGGTGTCAGATTTCCCTGGAACTGGCATTAAAGACGGTTCTTTGGCCACCATGTGGGTACTGGGAATTGAACCAGGGTCCTCTGCAAGAGCAGTCGGTGCTCTTAACCACTGAGCCATCTCTCCAGCCCCATACAATAGTCTTTAATTATATTTAGAACCCGCCCCCCATCTTCTGCACCAACATAGCCTTCCCCTGCCAGATTTCATGGACTCTGTCATATATGTTAAGGCCTATCAAACAGAGTTTGTGTCAGAACCTTTTCAGTTTAATGAGATTCCACTTGCTGATTGTTGATACTGATTCCTGTGCAACTAGTGCCTGATTTAGTCTGTTTGTGCACCTGTACTTTATAGGTTTCTGCCAATGTTTTTTTCTAAAAGTTTCAGAGTTCAGGTTTCACATTGAGGTTTTTGATCCATTTGGAGTTGACTTTTGTGCAAGGTGAAAGATAAGGGTCTAGTTCTATTCTTCTACAGATGGAGATCCAGGTTTTTCAGCACCATTTGCTAAATGTGCTCTTTACTCCAGTGAGTATTCTTGGTCCCTTTGGCAAATATCATGTGGCTGAAATTGCATGTAGTAAGGTTTGGGTCTTCAATTATGTTCTATTGATATATAGGTCTATTTTTACAGAAGTACTATGTTTTTGTTTTTCTTTTTTTACTATAGCTCTGTAATATAATTTTCAGGCTGGTATAGTAATCCCTCCTGCATTGCTCTTTGTGTTCAGGGTTACTCCAGGGATCCAGGGTATTTTGTGCTCCCATATAAATTTTAGGATCATTGTTTCTCATTCTGTGAAGAATGCCATAGAGATTTTGATTGTGTTTACATTGAATCCATATATTACTTTTGGTAGAATGGTCATTTAAAATTATTAATTCTTCTGGGGCTGGAGAGATAGCTTAGCAGTTAAGAGCACTGACTGCTCTTGTAGAGGACCCGGGTTTGATTCCCAGCACCCATATGGCTGCTAAGAGCCATCCTGGGCCAGGTGTGGTGGTGCATGCCTTTAATCCCAGCACTCGGGAGGCAGAGGCAGGAGGATCTCTGTGAGTTCAAGGCCAGCCTGGTCTACCTAGCAAGCTCTAGGCCAGCTGGAACTAAAGGGAGACCCTATCTCAATAATTAATTAATTAATTAATTAATTCTTCCAATTGATGAACATGACTGGTCCTTCCATCTTCTAGTGTCTTCCTCAATCTTTTTTTTTTTTTCATCAATCTCTTTCTTTAAAGATTAAAAATTTTCATTGTAGAGATCTTTAATGTCTTTGATCAGGTTTATCCAAGATATTTTATTTTTTTGAGATTATTGTAAATGAGATGGTTTCCAGGTACACTTCTCCAATTGCTTATTATTGGTGTATAGAAAGGCTACTGATTTTTTTTTTTTAGAAATATTCTAGAATTTTTTTTTAATTTTTTAATTAATTTTATTTATTTCTGTATGTGTATGAATGTACTGTCTGCATGCAAGCCTGTGCACCCGTGTCGTGCAATGCCGCGGAGGTCAGAAGAGGGTCTCGGATTCCCCTGGAACTGGAGTTCTCCTGGAATTGGAGCTTCAGACGGTTCTCAGACGCCATGTGGGTGCTGGGGATCGAACCCTGGTCCTCTGTAAGAGCGGTCGGCGCTCTTAACCGCTAGGCCATCTCTCCAGCCCCAAGGCTACTGATTTTCATAGATATTTAATAACCTGCCAACTTGGTGAACGAATTAATCATTTCTAGGCGTTTTCTGGTGGAATATTTTTGCATCTTTTAGGTATAATTTCATATCCTCTGCAAAAAAGGGATTATTTGACCTCTTCCCTTCCAAATAGACTTTTTTTATTTAAAAAAATTATTTTTGTATATGAGTGTACTCTCTGCATGTAGGTTGGTGCTCCAGTGTTGTGCAATGCTGCAGAGGTCAGAAGAGGGCATCAGATTCCCCTAGAACTGGAGTTAAAGACAGTTCTCAGCTGCCAGGTGGGTGCTGGGACTCGAACCCAGGTCCTCTGCAAGAGCAGTCGGCACTCTTAACCGCTGAGCCATCTCTCCAGCACCAAATAGATTTTTATAATCCTCTGCAAAAAAGGGATAATTTGACCTCTTCCTTTCCAAATAGACTTTTAAAATTTTCCTTGTCTTATTCCTCTAGCAAGAGTTTAAAGCACTATATTAAAAAGGAGTGGAGATGGGGGGCAGCCTTGCCAGGTTCCTGTTTTGAAGGATCCCAAATTTTCTCCATTTAGAACGATGTTGGCTGTGGGTTGTTGCATGTAGCTTTAATTATGTTGAGGTATGTTCCCTCTAGTCCAATTCACTCTAGGACTTTTAACATAAATCCGTGTTGTATTTTATCAAAGATCTTTTCTGCGTCAATTGAGATAATCGTGTTATTTTTGTCTTTGAATCAATTTATATGATTCATGACCTTTACTGAGTTACATATGTTGAAACATCCCTGCATCTCTGGAATAAATACAACTTGATCATGGCGAATGATTTTTTTTCTAATCTTTTTTATTTTTTTCAAAGCCAATTCTTATTGAAGCCTTGTGCATTTCATACAAAATTTCCAATCAAATCTACACCCATTCCCCCTTCTTCGTCTCCCCTGACCCCACCAGAGCTCATGCATTCTGCCAAACATGTTTTTCATCTTTTTCTCAGTCTCTTTTAAAATTTCCAATGCAGAAGTTTACTGTTTTGAGCAGAAGTTCACTCTTTCAGTAAATTCTTTGACCCAGTCTTTGTTGTTGTTTTTGTTCCTTCCAATTTGTATCACTCCAAAATATGCATATATGCATGCCACATGTATCATAGGTTTTAGCATCTTCAGCTTATGATTTTTTTTTATTAGGCTGAAAGATGTCATGTTTGAAGGCTCCTCCTTGGCAAGCCCAAACAACCATCAGTCCTCCCCTTGTGCTCCACACTGGGGTTTTCCCTTCCCATGGCCACCAAATGAGGTCCAGTAAGCACCACGTCTTGTCTTGATCCTCCTGTACTGGTCTCTGTGATACAGCCTGGGTAGTCCAACAATGGCAATCAATACTCTGAAGAGGCTGAAACCCCAGTAGTAGCTCAGTCCACAAGCTGGATGTCTCAACAGTCCCCAGGTGAATGATTTTTTTGAGGTGGTAAGCGAGAAGTGATATGGCTGGATCACAAGGAAGTTCTAATTTTTTTTGTTGTTGTTGTCTTTTCGAGACAGGGTCTCCCTGTAGTCCCAGCTGTCCTGGAACTCACTCTGTAGACCAGGCTGGCCTTGAACTCACAAAGATCCGCCTGCCTCTGCCTCCCAAGTGCTAGGATTAAAGGCGTGCACCACCACGCCCAGCGGAAGTTCTATTTTTTACCCTTTGAAAAACTTCCATATTGCTTTTCTTTTCTCTTCTTTTTAAAATTTATTTATTTATTATTTTTTATGTGTATGAGTGTACTGTCGCGATCTGGCTCTGGTTGGCTGCCATCCCCATCCATGTCTCATAGCAGCATGTGGCCTGAAGGGGAGACCGCCGGACAGATGCTACTGTGTCAGGATCCCACTTGGAAACTGGAGTAAAAACAACGGCTCCTAGCCGCATTGTGGGTTTTGGGGATTGAACCCGGGTCCCTCTGCAAGAGCGAAGAAGATCAGTGCTTCTATAAACCTTTGATCACTCCATCGCTCTCAAGGACCATTATAGTTTCCCATTTCTTCCAGGTTCTTATTGCCTGAGCTTACAGGAAAGTACCTATAAAAGTTGGCGGGTCAGATTGCATTATCACCTCGGACCCATAACATGTCCCCAGTATTCCATCTTGCTCCCGTTCCAGTCCAGCCTAGCAAACTTGTCCTTGAAACTCTGGAACCCACCTCAAGATGGTCCAGGAGAGGATCAACTCCACAAAGAAAATTGTTGACTATGCCTATATCTGGAAGTGGTTCTTTCTGGTTTAAGCAGTCAAACCCTTTCCAGGAAGCTAACATTATTGGACAGTTTTATTTAGAAAAGTTTCCTTTGAGGAGACTTCTTGAGCCCAGCGCAGGTTGCCGGTGCGGCTGAAGAGCCCCTGGAATCAACACTACGAACAGGAACGACCCCCCCCCCCCCCGCCAACTGAATTAACGAAGGAAGGATTTGGAAGGAAGCAAGCATAGCAAGCTTTCAACACAGTGCAGAGGCATTCAGGACTCACATTTGAATACAAGCAAGGAGAAGACCCATTTGCCAGGATCACGAAGAAGAAATTACACTGGAAAGGTGCAGGATAATCCCACGCCAAGCTTACTAACCCTATGGGAGACTCCTGCAGTGGGATCCACCCGGGGATGCCCCAGGACAAAGACATCAGAAACCACAATTGGGAAAGTATTTAAAGAACTACAAGTTCATAAAGAACAAATTAAAGAGAACTAAGAAAAAAGAGAATGAAGAACAAAAGAAGGACCTAGAGAGAGAGACAAACTCCGGAAGGAAGTCAAAACACGTGAAAAAATTTCCATGCAAAAAAGAAAAAGAAACCAAACCAGCAAACAAAAGAGCTACCAAAAAGAAGAGATCGAGAAGCCCAAAAAGAAGTAGAAATACAACTAAGAATCAGAGAGAAAAATGAAAAAGGGAATCAGAAACACTCCCATCCATCAAGAGAAAGGAAATGAAAAACCCTCAGAGCAGAATGGAGGAAGCAGGAAACAAAAGAATACAGACCTGTTCAGAGGACAACATCCAGAACAACAAAAAACCTCAAGGAAGATTATGAAAAATAAATACACAAAAGGAACAACCGAGCTGTGGACACTATGAAAAGATTCAAAACTCCCGCATCATATGAATAGAAAGGAGAAGATCCCAAGAGAAAGTGGTATTGACCAGATCTTCAACCAGAATAATAGATTGAAAACTTCCCCAAACTAAAAACGACAAATCAATACCAATTACAAGAAGCACATAGAACTCCCAAACAGACAAGATCAGAAAAAGAATTTCTCCATGCCAACATCATAGTTAAAATGTTGGACACCCAAAACAAAGAGGAAATTCTTAAAGCGACAAGAGATAAAAAAACCAAGTGACCTATAAGGGGAAACCTTCAAATAACAACGGACTTCTCACAGCAAACGATGAAGGCAAGAAGAACCTGGAGCAAAGCATTCCCAGTGTTGAGGGACAATGGATGCCAGCCCAGGTTACTATACCCAGCAAAAATGTCAATCATAGTGGAAGGAGAGAGGAAAATCTTCCATGACATAAACAACTTGAAAGAATACATGTCCGGAAAACCAACCCTTCAGAGAATACTTGAAGCAATCCAAAGAACAGAAGAAAGGAGCAACCAACCCCAGGCAACTAGAAGGAGAAATCAATAAAAGCATAACTGCAGAAGTAGAAACCTAAATCAAAACCGCAGATGGATAATAAGGCAAAAGGAAGCAACACAAACCTATCAGTCATAACCTTAAATATTAATGGACTAAATTCCCCAATCAAAAGACATAGACTGGGAGACTGGATTAGGAAACAGAATCCATCGATATGCTGTCTGCAAGAAACACATCTTACCTTCAAGGACAGGCACCACCTTAAAGTGAAGGGATGGAAAAAAATATTCCAAGCAAATGGTACCAAAAAGAAAGCAGGTGTTGCTATTTTAATATCGGATAAAATAGACTTCAAAGTAAAAGAAAATGTTTCCTTGAATTCAAATTGATATCCACATGCTTTATAATTTTCAAACTTCATCCAGCCCCTGCAACTTCAAAATAAATAGACTCCTTCTTACATATGACAGCTCTCTAGGTATTTGAAAAATTTGACATACCCCTTTTTATTTTCTACTTAACTTTTTTCCGATTATCCACATGACCTGTATGCAGAACTTCCTGGTTGCCCTTCTCTGAGCCCTACATTCTTCCTTTTAATAACACCTCTCTGAAAATATATTACCCAGAACTGAACATAATATTCTTGTTCAGGACGCTCTATTTCTATTAATGGTGCCAATAGCACATTAAATTTTTTTTAGCAGTTATGTCATCTGTCTGATTCTCACTGAGTCATAATTTCTTAAGAGGGAATCGGAATATCAAAATAGTCTAAATTCAGATGGTTCTTTATGCAAATACACTTTATATCCTTTTTGATTCCTTTGAAGGAGCAAAGAAGAAAGTTTATTTGCATTGCTAACCACACTGATTTTTTAATTTTGCCATGTTGTGTTAGAACACAGCTGGCCATATCACCAAAGAAGGTTTTTAGTAAGGGAAGACATATTTAGAAACTTCATTCCATCTAGAGGGTGGAGAAAAGAGGAAGGGCTGTAATGGGGACAAGATGGAATGCTGGGGACATGCTAAGTGGCTGGGGTGACGATTAGGATGACAAGTGGGAGTGACCTGGATTAGGGAAGCAGCAGAGCTGGTGAAGAGAAGGGGACGGATTCGGATTCGAGAGATGCGTAGTAAAATTAGCAAGACTTGTTAACTAATTTACATGGGAATGAAAACGAGTGATTAGGGGCTGGAGAGATGGCCTAGCGGTTAAGAGTGCCGACCGCTCTTGCAGAGGACCCGGGTTCGATCCCCAGCACCCACATGGCGGCCGAGAGCCGTCTGAAGCTCCAATTCCAGGAGAACTCCAGCTCCAGGGGAATCCGAGACCCTCTTCTGACCTCCGCGGCATTGCACGACACGGGTGCACAGACCTGCATGCAGACAATACATTCATACACATACAGAAATAAAA
>VZQC01009253.1:143706-499213 GCA_009823505.1 Rhizomys pruinosus
ATATATATATATATATATATATAAACACACACACACATCCTATTGATTTGATGTCTCTGGAAAATTAAATACTAGTTGAATTCAGATATTAATTGACTGTTCTCTCTCTCTCTCTCTCTCTCTCTCTCTCTCTCTCTCTCTCTCCTCTCTCCTTTTGCCCCTCTGCCCCCTTGCCATAAGGCAGCACGAGCTAGGGCCCCAACATGAGGATCTCGGCCATATATTCCTTAATTTGCTGGAAGCAGTTTTTTCTAGGGGACTTGTACAGATAAGCAGGTTAAATAAATAAAGCTGAGTAGCTGAGGTACTGTGGGGTTAAGGGAATTTACTTTCTAGACTTGTTCTTCTCTGTTATCGGTTAGCAGCTGAATGCAAAATTTCCTCTTTTTTTTTTTTCTTCTTCTCCAGAACTAGTGATGGTAGCATAGTCACTTAGAAGGACAATTTCCTTCTGCAGTGGAGGTTCCCTGATATCATGATTCACAGAAGCTGGCAAGGAAGTTGGCTATCAGTATTTGTTACCGGATATTACAAAGCAAATGAAGATGCTTTCTGGGAAAGTAGCTGTTCAGTGAAGTGAAAAACATTTCTTCATTTATTACACAAAAATTTTCTGTCTTGTAGCCAATGCCCTTAAGGTACTTACAGCCAGGGAAATGTTAAAAGATATTTCTATATGGTGGACCTGTCATGGGCTATCTGCTCAAATAGTAACTCTCTTCACACTAGACAGCCTGGTGATGACTGTGCTGCTCTAAGAAGCCAAAATCTGCCAGCTGTGGGGACACATTTGGGAGGCAGAGGCAGAGGCAGAGGCAGAGGCAGAGGCAGAGGCAGAGGCAGAGGCAGAGGCAGGCAGATCTCTGTGAGTTCAAGGCTAGCCTGTCTACATAGCTAGTTTCAGGCCAGCTGGGACTATAGGGAGACCTTGTCTCCAAAAAAAAAAGCCTCACTTTCTATATATTTTAGGTAGCCTCCCTCCCACCCCATCCCCACCCCTACTGCCTTAGAGTAGAATCTATTGGGCTGTTGGGGTGATCTGAGAGTTGTTCATCATAGTGACGTTCTTTCTCTCTCTCCCACCATATGTGTATGTGTGTGTGTATGTGTGTGTGTGTATACGTCTGTGTGTGTGTGTGTGTGTGTGTGTGTTTGTCTTTGGAGTTATGCTGGGGTTATCCTGCATCTCTTGTGATAAGATAAAAGGTCAAGGATCAGCATTTTTCCTACAGTCTTGACGAGGGAGGAGAGAAACTCTTGGTGGGCAACAGGCTGCACGGATTAAAGGCATGAGAACTTAACATCTGTTGTCCCTTGAGGGTCCCTGCTTCTGTTGCCTTTGGTTTACAGGTGCATCACCCTGCCTCCATCTTTGCAGTACCATCTCTATAGGCTTCTTCCCTCTTTCTCTCTCCTGCTTTCCCTTTAGCTTGATCCTGTTATTGGACTTAAAACCCATCCTAAGCCAGCTCGATCTCATCTTGAGATAATCCTTAAGTTCATTATGTCAGCAATGACTATTACAAATAAAGTTAAATTCACAAGTTTTAGGGAATAGAGCATGGATGTATATTTTGAGGGGCCACAATTCAACCTACTACAATGCATAAGGCTTTACGATCATCTGGCCTGCATTCCCTAGAGGGAACAGAGGCCACTCTTCCATGTGGTAACTTACTGCCTCTCCACAAGTTAGTTTACTGACTGCTGCTATGGGGTGAACTGTACCACCCATCAAAAGTCCTTTGTAGGAGGCCCTACTATGTCAGTCTGTGACTATACTTATAGACAGGGACTTTAGGGAAGTGATTAGGTTAAGTGAAGTCATTGGGGTAGTTCCTAATGCAATGTGACTGGTGTCTTTATCAGAAGAGATGAGGTCACAGGAAACGATGGCAATCTACTAGCCAAGAAGAGGCCTCAGACATAATCAACCCTGCTGAGAACTTGACCTCAGGCTTCTGGCCTTCCAGACCATGGCAATGCACAATGCTGTTGTTTAAACCCCCAGGCTGTGGCATTTCCCTATGGCAGTCCTTCAGATGGACACAAGTGCTAAGAATCAGCTGCCACAGCTTCCGCAAGGCAGAGGCATGTCCTGACAGAGGCCCCACAGGCACTCTGAAGACAGCTACCGATTTAGCATAGTAGCCCCTAAGTAAAACTGTCTCTTACTAATATTTCAAGAATAAAATTTGTTACTCTAAATATTTGAATGTAAGGAAGATTAGCAAATGTAAGGAAGATTAGCAAATGGCTGATTTTTTTGCAGGATAATGATGGAAATGCTGTAGGAACTAGAAAATATAAGTGTGTGTGTGGGGGTGGGAGAATGCCTCATAGAAAGACATCTATCCTGGGCTTAAAGGGGGATTCATATTAACCAAGGGTATGCTGGGAAGGAGGCTCAAGCCAGGGAAAAAGTATGCTACAAATACAAAAATAAGAAGAAATATATTCACCTGAAAGTTTTCTGTTGGCACGTCCCAGGTGCTTTGGTTTTTCAATGATCACTTTGGCTGTGGTGTGGATGCAGATACAGCAAGCCTAGAGCCTGGAGCTGGTGGGGATGCTGTCCCAGGGCACAAAGTGATAAGGTGATGGTGGTCAAGATGAGAGCGATTGAGGTGCAAGTAGCGAAAAATGGAAGAATTAGGAAGATGTTCAGGAAATTAGGGGGAAAACGAACCTTTCTCATTAGCTTAGACTAGAAAGGTTGAAGAAAAAGAAAGAATGAAGTACAGTTTTGAGTATTTTGTTGTCGTTGTTGTTTTGAAAGAGGGTCTCACGGTGCAGCCTGCCTGCCCTTGACCTCACAATCTTTCTGCCTCAGTCCTTCCCCAACCCCCTGGAATCCTAGGGTTATAGGGATTCTCACGCCGCCTGGTTATTGTGGGTAAATGACAGGCACTGAGGCCATCTGGGGACTCTTTAGAGACACATGGGTGGAGGGCTGTGTTTATTAGAACTTCTACATTGACAAATGACACAAACTGAATTCAAGTTAAGCTAGAAGCAGAGCTAGCTCACCTTCTTTACTTTCCTCTCCAGTTTTTAGTCCACTTCTATTTGGGTGTTGGCCTTTTTCCTATGGATGGCAGATTTGCTTTCTCCACACAACGGAGACAGGATGGGTCTTCACCTCTCTCCCTCAGTAACTTCCGGAGACAAAGCTTCTTTCTCCAGGCCTTCATGGTATCCATCTACTATCTTCTGTTTTTCATTGTACAAAGTTCATCCCCACCCCACCCCATACCTCACTTCAATAATCCTGGAGTTGGGAGAATCTTTGTAAATGGTATCCATCAGCTTCTGGTTCTGATTTTATATATATATATATATATAGGGATATATATATTTTAGACAGGGTCTCACTATGTAACCTTAACCGGCCTAGAACTCGCTATGTAGACCAGTGTTTTTGATTCTTTTTTTTAATCTCAATATTTTTTATTTGATTTTTTTAACAATAAGTAATAAGTAGTGAATACAATCATCCTTCATGTAAAACCAATTTGCAAGCAGCTATGCCCAAACTCCCATATCCCAAGGCTCCCACCATCCAGCTGGAGGGGCTTGTATGTACAATCATGTTGATCAAATTTGATTCTTTTGAAACGAAAATCTCCTGATGTAGCCCAGCCTGGTTTAGACGCAGGCTAGCATGAGAACCACTAGAGCAGCAAGCTTTGTCCGAGCTGGACTGTGCTGCCGTCGGCATCAGGGAGGCACGTGCACATGTTAACATTTTTACTTCCGCTGGACTTGCTGGAAGCAAGCAGTCTAGTCTGGGTGGATGTGAAGGGGTCAAGGACATTCATTTCTGAAAAGCAAGCAAGGGAAGAAAAGAAGTTTGCTTCAGGGCAGAATCTCTGCTGCCGGGTATCAGCTATTTGACATCTTTCCACTCCTGTGAGCAGAACAGTAGAACATGGATCTTCTGACAGATGAGCCAGGCATTCTCCCAAAGCTGTCACAGAGGGCATTTCCCACAATATTTTCAGAGCCCCTGGGAAATGTTAACCTGAAACTCGGTTTGCTCTTTGACTTCAGTCTTTATGGTTGAAAACCTTTCTAAAACGGACCTGTCGCTTTACCACTTTATAGACCAGTATAATACCCTAAAGAGCAAAAAAAATCTCAGAAAGATTTGAGATCTTTATGAATCATCGTGGGGTTGGGATAGCAACACTCTGACTCCAATTGGGACGTGATTTCTTGAGTGACAGAGATGGGGATGGACGGAGTTCTTGCCAGCTTTGGGGGTTTGTGTGTGATCTCTGAGGTGTATTTGTGGCACACTCCAGTATGCATATCTGTGGCTGATCTTCCATTCATAGCTGATACATGAAAGTCAGCTACCTGGTGGGCAGATGCAGGAAGTGTTGCTTTAACTCTTCATCCTGTAAACCTGGGATAGTGGCACTGGATGAACACACAGAATGAATGGAAGGACATCATTGTAGTTGAATCTTGGATTCTCCAGGATGAGCAATAATGTGCTGCCAGGGACCATGACCACAGCCAGAGTTGGCAACACTGGCTGTACATAATCGGGAGAGGCAAAGCCAATGAAAATGCAAAGTTACTTTGAGATGGTGGTAGGCGAACATGTAAGCAAGTGAGGAGTCTTTCCGAGTGTGGAGCCCTGTGCTTTTAGCAAGTCTCACTCCTGAAGATGGCCCAGTATGTAGGAGATGCGATGAAATTTTGGGGGGCCAGGTACCTTTCAGGAAATAGTTTTATTTCGTTTATTTCTCTCAGAAAGTCTAAAAATAATCTTTTTGTATACTTATTTTTTTTTCCATGTGTATTAGTCAGACGTTGTTGCTATAATGAAATACCAGAGGCAGACTCCTTATAAAGAAAATGGGGTTTCTTTGGCACCTAGTTTTGGAGTTTCAAGGGCATGGTGTTCTATAGCCTGGGCTCTGGTAAGGGTCTGCTTTGGTATGTCAATCATTGTAGTTGGCCATAGTAGGTATGCTTGTGGGAACAAACAACTGTATTGCCAAAGAGGAAGTCAGTGAGAAAGAGAGGGTGGGACCCCATTCAGGATTTTTGTAACAATTCTCTGAAGAGAATCAACCAGGCTCTTGAGAGAAGTACTTTTTTTCAAAAGTACACTTGCAATAGACCAAAGGACCTCCCATCAAGCCCCACCACTTAAAGGTCCCACTATTCCAGCACCATCAAGCTACAGACAAGAATCTACAATACATGGACTCTCTTAGGAGGACAGACCGGTTCCTACATAATACCATAAAAGAGAAGATAACACTTCTCTTTTTATAAAAGAGAAAAAACAAACAAAACAAACAACTCCCCCCAACCCAAACTATCTGTGATAGGATCACATTAACTCAATTCATACCAGCCTCCTACTGGAAAGACTGAGTATATTTCTCCATCTGTGGGTGCTGGACTTGGCTGTAAGACTCACAGAATGGCCGACTTTAACCATGCATATACTGGATAGCTTTTGTGTCACCCTGACACACCTGGGTTGAGGGAGCCTCAATCGGGGAATTGGCTCCATTGGACTGGCCTGTGACCATGTCCGTGGAGTATTGTCTTGATTGTTGAGTGATGTGGGAGGGCCCAGCCCACTGTGGGTGGTCCCACTCCCGGGTAGGTGGTTCTGTTCTGTATAAGAAAGCAGGTTGACATGGGCAGGAGAGCTGGCCAGTAAGCAGCATTCCTCTGTTTCAGCTCCTGCCTCCATGTTCCTGCCCTGATTTCTATGTTGGGCTCTGGGAGATGTGAGCCAATTAGACCCTTTTCTCTCCAAGTTGGAATTGGTCAGAGTGTTTTGTCACAGCAATGGAGAAGCAAGCTAGAACAATGGCACATGCTGTTTGGCTGAGCCTCAGTGTTTCTGTCCCTTACCCTGAGAAGAACACCCTGAGAAGCTTCTGGTTCAATGAAAATGAAAGAAACATGGGGTGGACAACCCCAAGGGGGAGCCCAGAGCAAAGCTCTCCCAACTGACTTGCCAGCCTCTGTGGAGGAGACCCTGATGGGCCACTGAGCCATGTCTTACAGCGTGCTTCCAACTGAAACCTGATGAAAGTGACCTTCAGGTAGAGTCCAGGAAACAAATACTTGTCTGTGTTTTTTTTTTTTTTTACACTTGATGGATGTTAAGAAATAATGAGAAGAGACACTAAAAAAGAGAGCCCGAATTAATGCTGAATATTGATGTACAACCCTGATGCTCAAATCAAGCAACAATCACTAAACAAATTCAGCACTAAGCTTCAGAATCAGAATTTAAAATTGAGTCTGGTCTGATGTGTTCTTAAATGTCTTCCCCTTATGCTGCAGAGAACTTCAGAGCCTGTAAAAACATGTTTCACTTATTAAGCTGAGACTGTTCTATGGCAGCCTCTGTGCAAAGCACTTTGCATGTTTCATTTCCGACAGTCCTCTCCATAGCCCTGTGCATTTAGATGCTAGTATCATCCCCATTTTCAGAGAGGTCAAATAACCACTGGAAGCAGTAAATGCAGGAGGCCCAGTCATCACATCTTTTGGCCCAGTTACTTCAGTGCTTGCCACACAAACATAAGAACTGGACTTTGGATCACCACTACCCTCCAAAAAAGTTGAGTATGGTGGCACATCTGTAATCCTAGCAGTGTGAAGGCCAAGATAGGAAGATTTCTGGAGCTCTCCGGTCAGCTATTCTTGCTGAATCAGTGAGCTCAAGTGAGAGACCATGTCTCAAAAAAAATAAGGTGGAAGGGTGGGAGAGATGATGGCTCAGTGGTTGAGTATTGGTTGCTCTTTTTTTTATAAATTTATTTATTTACTATTATTTTTGTATATGTATGAATGTACTGTCTGCATGCAGGTTTGTGCACCCGTGTTGTGCAGTGCCGCGGAGGTCAGAAGAGGGTCTCAGATTCCCCTGGAACTGGAGTTCTCCTGGAATTGAAGTTACAGATGGTTCTTAGCCACCATGTGGGTGCTGGGGATCGAACCCAGGTCCTCTGCAAGAGCAGTCGGTGCTCTTAACCGCTAGGCTATCTCTCCAGCCCCCAGTATTGGTTGCTCTGTACTGGACTTGGGTTCAGTTCCCAGCACCCACATGGCAGCTAAGAACCATCTGTAATTCTAGTTCCAGGGGATCCCATGTTCTCTTCTGGTCTCCATGGGCAATGCACACACTCAGTGCACCTATATACATGCAAGCAAAACATTTATACACATAAAATGATAAAAAAGGTAGAGAGCCGGGCGTGGTGGAGCACGCCTTTAATCCCAGCACTTGGGAGGCAGAAGTAGGTGGATCTCTGTGGGTTCAAGGCCAGCCTGGTCTACAGAGCGAGCTCCAGGACACCTGGTACTAAAAGGGAGTCCCTGTCTCAAAAATACCAAAAAAAAAAGGGTGAAACTAAAAAGAAAAAATAAAAAGTAGAGAGCAACAGAGGAGGACACCTGGTGTTGTCCTCTGTGCTCCACAGTATACACACACACATGTACAGAAATGAGCATACACACAAATACAACACAGAGAATGAAAGAAGGAAGGAAGGAAAATATTTTCTCATGGAAGTTCAAGGTGCATGGATTTATCCTGAACTTGACTTTATTTCACTTCTGTTCTGGATGAACACCTTAAAACTACCCACTTCAGGCTGGTGAGGTGGTTCAGCAGGTAAATGCACCTGCTGCCAAGCTGGACAGTCTCAGTTTGATCCTTGAGACCTATAGGGTAGAAGGATTGAACCAACCTCTGCAAGTTGTTCTTGGACATCCAAAGGCTTCCAGTGGCGTGTGCATGCCCCTGCCTCCACATTCCCGAGTTTGCTACCCACTTGGATGATGCTTGCTTCCAGGGTCCCAAACTTTGCTCTCCGCACACAACACGATAATATTACAGAAGCCTTCCAAGGACGTGAGAAGGATTCGGTAAAAGTAATAAAAGTTGTATTACCTTGTAAAATGTCAAGTTGGGGGTGTGCCTCTGCCCTCTTGGGCTTGTCTGAGTGCCAGGACTGCCCCTCAGCCAGGTTTCTTGGTGACTCTGTGTGTCTCCAAGGTCATCCCTACAAGCAAATATATTATAGTCTGTCAGTAGTCTAGACATTTGTCATCTCTCATCTAATCTAGGTCAATACAGATGAGCAGGTCGCTGACAGTGCTATAGTGTACCTCTCAAGGCAATTTCTTTAAAGTTGCATACAAAGCTGGAAGAGCATGTACCCAAAGAAGATCTCTCTCTTTTTTATTCTTGGGACATTTTTATTGTACATAGTGTTAAGATGCTTAAAGACAATTTCTTTCAAATATATCATGTACTTTGATGATATTCATACTCTGATTCTGTCCTTTTAGTTACACCTTCTCCTTTCCCTTTGTACCTTTCTCCAGTCTCCCTTCTGCTTTCATGCCCCCCACATGCACGCGCTATGCATACACACATGCACACAATGCACACGCACATGCACAAACAATTTAAGCATCTATAAAGAATTCTAAGACTCACAAATATGAACAAGTTATTTAACTAAAACATTATTTAGTATTTTATGTATAAGAGTGTTTTGCCCGCATGCGTGTTAGTGCACCTGTGTCCTAGAATGCCCTCAGAGGCTAGAAGAGAGTTTCAGAGTTAAGGGACAGTTGTTAGCCACCATCTAAGTGCTGGGAACTGAAACTGGGTCCTTTGCAAGAATATCCAATGTTCTTAACCACTGAGCTAGCTCTCTAGCCCATTTTTTAAAGTTTTTTTATTTTTTTGTAAAGTTTTTATTGAATTTTTGTGTATTTCTTTTTCTTTTTTTTTTTTTTGAGACAGGGTCTCCCTATTGCCCCTGATGGCCTGGAACTCACTTACTCTGTAGACCAGGCTGGCCTTGAATGCACAGAGATCTCCCTGCCTCTGCCTCTGCCTCCTGAATGCTAGGATTAAAGGCATGCGCCACCATGCCTGGCTTAAAGATGGTTCTTAGCTGCCATGTGGGTGCTGGGAATTGAACCTGGGTCCCCTGCATGAGCAGTCAATGCTCTTGACTGCTGAGCCATCTCTCCAGTCCCCCCCCCCCCGGCCGCACTTTTTTTTTTTTTTATGTTTTAAGGAAAGCTTTATTGCAGGGTGTGGTGGTACACACCTTTAATCCCAGCACTTGGGAGGCAGAGGCAAATGGATCAGTTACTTCAAGGCCAGCCTGGTTTACATAGTGAGTTTAGGCCAGCTGGGGCTACAGGGAGACCCTGTCTCAAAAATACAGAAAAAAACAAAGAAAAGCTTTATCATTCTTACAGAACATGTAAGCTTCTAGACATATTCTAGTTCTCTTGTCACAAATGCCCCAGGAGAAGGTCTTTGGGGTGTCACAAAAGATATTTATTTTATTATAATATTTTTATTTTGAGAATTTAATACAGATATACAATGAGATATGATCATATCTTATCCCCAAGAGGTCTTATTTTAGTTATACAATATAACATTTAATATAGCTTCTTTTTAAAAAGCGATTTCCAGGATCCCATAGATTCTGTATGGAGAAACAGTAGGAGGAAGAACCTTCATTTTAGGAACACTTGTCCCATGTTTGGGCACCGGTGGGCACAGGCAGTCACTAGCAGGAAGGAGAGTCACAAGTATTTACAACAGGAACAGAGAGGCTTATGAGCTGATGAGGACAAGGCCTTGCACATTAGCCTGGCTCATGGGAATGGAAGTATTTCTGTCCCATGAACTCTAGTCAAAGCCATCCATTGAGCCAAGAATATTGACTTGGATCCTCTTTTCTTTCTCTCTCTCTTTTTTTTAAAGACAGGGTCTCAGATAGCCCAGGCTGGCCTCTAACATGACATATAGCCAAGCGTGATCTTGAATTCCTTACCCTCTTGCTCCTACCTCTAAGTACTGTGACTGCAGGTATGTACTACTGTGCTCTCTGAGTTGAATGTTCTGACCCATATACAGTGTCAGAGTAGGAAGGAGGTTCACTGTGGGAGGCAGAGTAATATCCCTCAGACTCCTCACAGGGATCTTTTCCTAATCCCTGCAACCCACATGAAGGTCAAATGCAAAGAGAATAAGGCTGCCAATCAACTGACCTAAAAAGAGAAGAGTACATGGCTCCTGCAGGGGACAGAATGCAGTAGTCCCAGGAGTCCTTCAGAATAGGGAGGGAGGAAGAAAAGAGCAACCAGAGAGGAGGGAATAAGAGATAGGCGTGCCTAGATGTCTGCTTTGAAGGTGTATGGAGGGTCCACAGCCAAGGAACATGGGAAGCTTCTAGAAGCTAGAAAGGGAAAGGAAGAAGAAACTCTACACTGGGCTTCTGGAAGGAACAGAGCCCTGACGACACCTTGATTTTAGCTCAATAAGACCCACTTTGGAATTCTGGTTGCCAGAACTATAACATTGTAAACGTGTGTTGTTTTGAGCCACTGAGGGAATGATCATGTATGATGGAAACAACATAAAACTAAAATATTTAACAGGAAATTGGGGTGCTCTTTCCAGAAGGAGGGAGGTGCTGGCCAGACAGATCTACGAGAGCAGTTGAATTCTGTAAACCAGACTCTGGAGTTCTTGTTCTATGGCTCCCTGAGTATTTTTCAGAGGAGAAAGAATCTGCTTTCAGTGTCATCCACAGTCATGTGTACCTGATCCACAAAGCAAATGCCCATGGCAGCTGCTAGCAAGAGCAGAAAAGCCGAAGAGTGTGGCCACCAAAGGCACTGCACAGGCTGGACACATGCTTCCTCTAGTCACCTGTTGTAGCCATGAGTGAGTTACTCAATCCTTCCTGGCTTCAGTAAGATGATGATAACTATCTGATGGGTTTTATGAAGATTAATGACATATATATATATATATATTATATAAAACTCAGCCTCACTGATGGCACATAGGTAATACTTAAGAAATATTGATAGTTGCTTTTGAGACTAATCCCACTAAGCAACATAGTATAATCCTGGCCCTGGAGTCAGACTACTTGGGTGTGAAACTCACCTCTTTTACTTAGAACTTCCCTGTTAGGGCAAGTGATTAAATATCTCTGAGCCCAGTTTTATTCCTGTGCAAGATGGAAATATAGGTACCTATCTCTAGGGTTGTGATGAGGATCATGTTAATACATCTTAGATACTAGCCAGCACTGGATGCTCCATGGTCTTTCATCACCACCCCTCTTAGGAGAGGGTGACCTCTTTCTGGATGGTTGATAACTGGACAGCCACCGATGGTTCAGTGGCATCTCACAAGATCGCCTGGATATTTCAGGTTGGGAAGAACGATGGTTATGATCCCATAGAAGTCACAGGAAGCAGCACCGCCTTTTCTAATTAGTAAAGCAAAGTGTGGCATCATGAACAGCGAGGACAGTGGAAATGTGTAGCCTAAAGAACGCCACACGCTGCGGGACTCCCAAAAGGTCTGCAGAGTGAGCAGGCCTTCTCTTCTCACCTGTCGTTTTCATACTTGGCAACACAGAGAGAACATGGACCTTGTCATCTTCCTATTGAGAACAGTCCTTTTCAACAATACCAAGAACTTGCACTTCAAATAGATAACCACGAGAAATATGACAGCCCATTTGTAAACAAGTGAATCCTTTGATGGGAACAGTTGATTTAATCAAAACATTCTGCTTCTCCCCCCACCATGTGAATCCACACTAGGAATGAGCCAATCCGATGGAAAAAAATATTTGTTTTATCTTTGTCACATTTATTTACTCCTAGGGACTGTTTAACTTGATTGGGCAGAGAAGTTGGAAAGTACAACAATACTCCAGGCATTCTACATCTCTGGCAACTGGCAGAGATGCCAACATGTGGGCAGCATCCCCACCCAGGCCTTCTTGCCAGTTTTTCAAGTTCCTTGCCCTCACCCTCTGGGTCAGAGAATGGACCCATTTTTAAACCAGGTTTTGGGGGCAGGTGTGAAGAGTTGGAATGAGAGAAAATAAGTGATTTAGTCCTTCCTTGCTGGATACATGATTTTAAAAATATGATATTTATTCTACAAAGTTTTTGACAGATTTATCTGTTCAAGGCATTGTTGAGGTGGAAAACAATGATAAATTAGACATGGGTTAAATCTCAGGAAATTCCCAGTGTCAGAAGGCCCACACCACACACTCAAATCCTTATGGGGAACAGAAACTCCAGGTAGATTTATGGTTGGGCTCCCAGGAAGCTCATGCATAGAGAGAACACTATCTCTCTCTCTCTCTCTCTCTCTCTCTTTTTTTTTTCTTTTCGAGACAGGGTCTCCCTGTAGCCCCAGCTGTCCTGGAACTCACTCTGTAGACCAGGCTGGCCTTGAACTCACAAAGATCTGCCTGCCCCTGCCTCCCAAGTGCTAGGATTAAAGGCGTCAGCCACTATGTCCAAATTGTGTAATGCTTTGCTTTGAGAAGACTCTCAAAGGGAAGTTGAAAGCTTGTGATTGAAGAGGAAGAGAGCAAAGGAACTGGAACGGTGCTGGTGCTCGGTGCCAGGTCTGAATTTGATCCCCAGAACCCACATACTAAAGGAACCAACTTCCTCAAGTTGTCCTCTGACCTTCAATGTGGGCAACCTGATATGCGGATACAGGCATGCACACATCCATACACAAATAAATATTTTAAAATGCTTTGAAAGAAGAGATCATAGTAGAGACACAGTGGCTGCTGCCGTGGCTGATCCATTCAGAGCTGAGGAGGATGAAATGATGCACAGTCCTTGGGCCCCACATCTGCTGACTCAACCAAGTACGTGTGGCAAAGCAGTCAGAACCAAAACTGCACCTTTGCTGAACACATCACACACTTTTTATTATTTTCATTAGCGTAGAGTAAGTATATGTAATAATGGATTTCACTATGATATTTTCATTTTTTTTTAACTTTAAAAAATTTTTATTTTATTTTTTTATGTGTATGAATGTACTGTCTGCATGTAGGTCTGTGCACCTATGTCGTGCAATGTCACGGAGGTCAGAAGAGGGCGTCAGATTCCCCTGGAACTGGAGTTACAGATGATTCTCAGTCACCATGTAGGTGCTGGGGATAGAACCCAGGTCCTCTGCAAGAGCAGTCAGTGCTCTTAACCGCTAGGCCATCTCTCCAGCCCCTCACTATGATATTTTCATACATGTTCACGATGTATTGCAATCATATTCATCTCCTGTCACCTTCTGTTGTAGCCCTCCACTCCTGTTAATCCCTTTCTTTTTCCAACTAGTCTTCTCCTACTTTCCTGTCTCCCACTATTTTTTTTTTTTTAACATTAGTCGATGAGTTTCATTAGGGTTATTCACAGGAGTGTGGGTGGAATCTTGTTTACAGGAGCATGTGCACCTCACCAATGACTACACCATTGAAGAAAACATCCCCTCCACTTCCCTGCCCTGTCAACCCCTATCTATATGTCAATCTTTCCAGGACAGACTGTTGACAGGTCCAGTCTTGTGGAGATCTTGAGCAGATAATCCCAGCTGCTGTGAGTTAGAGTGCAGCAGCCATGTTATGCCCGGAAGTCAGTGCCCCACATGGCCCCTTTTTCTTACATTTTTTTCCCCAGCCTTTCTTCTGTGATGTTCCCCAAGCCTTGGAAGGGGTGACACAGATTTCCCCATATGGCTGGGCAATAGTTATTTATTCTCAGTACTCTGTCCAGTGTGAATCTCTGAAGTCACCATGGATCACTACAAAAAGCAGCTTCTCTCCAGCTGGTAAGATGGCTCAGTGGGTAAAGCTACTTGCTACTTAAGCCTGATGAGCTGGGTTGGACCCCCAGAGCCCACAAGAAGATAGAAGAAAGAACCAACTCCACAAAGGTGTCCTCTGACTTGCATACATATCCTATATACACAGACATAATAATAATTTAAATAAAATGAAAATTACATTAAAGAAAGAAGCAACTTCTTTGATCAAAACTAGCAACAGCACTATTCTGTGGACATAAGGGAAGATTTATTTATTTGTTTGTTTGTTTATCTTTTTGAGACAGGGTCTCCCTGTCGCCCCAGCTGGCCTAGAACTTGCTATATAGACCAGTCTGGATTTGAACTCACAGAGTGCTGGGTTTAAAGACATGGACCAGCATACCCAGCTAAACATAGCTATTTCAAAATCAATTTTATAAGCTTTTTTTTTGAGACAGTGTCTGGTGAAACCAAAGCTGGCTTTGAACTTCCTAGGTAGCTGCAGATAACTTCTGATTCTCTTGCTTTGAACCCCTGAAGACAGGGATTACAGGCATGAACCTCTTTTGTATGGTACTGGGAACTGAACCCTGGGGCTGTGTGGATGTTGGGCAAGCACCAGACTTTTATTTTCGTCATTGTTGATAAAAAAAATCCCACAGCCCTCAAAGGGGAATGAGAGATTATATATCCTTTTTTTCAGTATTTTATTATTTTTTATTTTAAGTGTACAAGTATTCTGCCTGCACATACATAAATGTACCATGTTGTACAATGCCCGTGGAGGTCAGAAGAGAGCATTGGATCTCCTATAACTGGTGTTATGGATGGTTATTAGCTGGCATATGGGTACTGAAAACTGAACACAGGTCCTCTGCAACAACAGTAGCCAGTGCTCTTAACTGCTGAGATAGCTCTCCACCCCCGCGATGATATATTCTTGTGTCAAATATAAATGACCATGGCCTGATTCAGTTTATGTCAAATAATTTGTTCCAACATAGAAATGGTTTCATAAATTCTTAAAGGTACAGGACAAAAGAAAATAATAAATTATGTCATTTTTCAAATTCATTGGTGAGAACACCAGTAGATCAGTTGTAGCCAAGCAGGGACATCTCTGCTACAGGGATCAGGTTCTATATCTAATGACATTCTTAACTTTAGGGTTGTTAGGAGATAGTGGTCTGCTAAGTTAATACATCCCAAGGAATCTTACCTGATATTAAAAAAAGTGAAAGGTCAGACACAGATGTGGCAATAAATGGGTCTCAAGAGGATTAAGATAACCCATCTGTAACATTCAAACTCCCTACAATCACAAGGATCTAATCAGTCCGTCAGTTTTGCAGAGTTTTTAACATGGGTGTGGCTTTTTTTCTGAGAACTTTACATCATCTCTCCTAAACAATACAGTCTAACAACTTATGTATTATTTACATTGCATTAAGCATTATAAGTAATGTAGAGTTAAAGCATACAGGAGAATGTGCAGGTCATATGTAAATATAATTCCATTTTATGAAATAGCTAAAGCATCTCAGACTTTGGTATGTAGAGAAGATCGTAGGATCCATTCCTGTGGACAACCAAGTGCGGCCATATTTGATCGTTGTCCCTTGCTCCTGGCACAGAATTTTAAAGCCAAAATTTTCACATATTAGATAGTTCTTGGGAGTAGGGGGATGACTCAGTGGCTTGAAGCACTTGCTATGCAAGCTTGATGGCTGATCTCTAGAACTCACATAGAATGGATGCATTAGGTGCAAGCATTTGTGATCCAACTCTCCTATGGTAAGATGGGAGACAGAGACCAGAGAATCGGCTGGAAAGTCACAGGCAAGCTAGCCTGGCCTGGCTCAATGGCAGAATCCAGAGAGACCCTGCTTTAAGGACAAGGTAGAAAGAGAGAACTGACTCCTGAACAGTTGTCCTCTGACCTCCACAAACACACAGTGGTACCTACACTCACACATATACACACATATATACACAATCAATCAATCAACAAAACTAAATAAGGAAGTAAATAAAGACTTAGAAACTTCTGCTGCCTGCTTTCTAAGGAAGTAGAGGGGCTGCAGACTACATTCACTGACTTTTATGGCTTGGGATCTTTTTTTTTTAAGGAAGCTTTTTTAAAGTTTTATTTATTATGGATATAACTAGAAGCCATAATGCTAAGTGAAGTAAACAATCCCAGAAAAACAAGTGGCGAATGGTCTCCCTATTTGTGGATGCTAACACTAAATCCCCAAATGAAAGGCAAGCTGAACAACATTATTGTTATATTTCTGTTTATCTGAAATCAACTATGTTGTTATAATATAAATATCTTAATGGGCTCTAGAATTGATCCACCACTTACTTTCAGACTCTGTAATTACTATATATGAGCAGAAAGAATGTATTCATATTTTAGAGTAATATAAAATTAAAGGAGGAAAGTGTAAAAAAAGTTTTATTTATTATTTTTTATGTGTATGAGTGTACTGTCTGCATGTAGGTTGGTGCACCTGTGTCGTGCAATGCCACGGAGGTCAGAAGAGAGCTTCAGATTCCCCTGGAACTGGAGTTAAAGATGGCTCTTAGCCACCATGTGGGTGCTGGGAATCGAACCAGGGTCCTCTGCAAGAGCAATTGGTACTTTTAACTGCTGAGCCATCTCTCCAGCCTCATGGCTTGGGATCTTAACTGACTCAAAGCCACATGTTGAAGGCTTGGTCCCAAGCCTGTAGCATCATTAGGAGGTAATAGAACCTTTCATCACTCTTCAGAAGAGTGGTTCATCCTAACCCCACAGGGACATGTACCTCTCAGCTGGCTGGTGATTTATATCTTTTATAACGAACTGGACTGTGTTAAGTAAAAGTTACAGGCCACTGTTTTGAGCTAGGCTTCTATACTACACTGAAGACAAACATCAGTAAATGCAAACTAAACTGGTATGGTGCTTTCCAAGAAACCAAGAAAAAGAAAACAGCTGAATTTCCCTCAAAAGTCAGCTTCGATTGGCATGATAATGAAGCTCTCTCTGCCTTAATCCTTACCCAAAAAAGGTAGTCTGAAGCAAGCTAATGTAAACCAGATATTTTTCTGTTCTTTATCTTCCTGCTCAATGCCTTACTAAGAAAGTAGCTCTGACATGATAAATTCCCTTTTATTTTTTACTTTTGCTTTTTCTCCTCACTTTTCTCAGTCCATAGAATCCTCTGCTGAGCCTATTAAAACATTTCTGTATAGAATGAAATATTGCCTGACTATAAGAATCAAAACCATTGAGAATGTAGCAGTCAGTAACAATCAGGTATGAAACCCCAGGTTTATGCTGAAACTTCAGCATCCCTTAAAATTGGGCTTGGTTGTGTACACTGAAACTCCAGCGCTGTGGAGGTGGAGGCAGGAAGATGAAGGTCAAGATCATCCTTGACTATACAATAAGTTCAAAGCCAGCCTGGGCTCTATGAGTCCTTGTTTCAGAACAAACAAAAAAACCCCCAAACCCCCCAGTAGTTTAAAGAAGTCAATGAAGATTTACAAATTGTAGCAATTTTGTCCTTTGATGATAGAAAACATATTTTCTTGTGTTCTGTGAGGAGTTCTAGCAAATTATTGAACCTCATGGGACAATTGACAGCAACCCCTGAATTTGCAGTCTGCCTGAAAGCAGTGTGAGTCACCCAGGAGACTGTTGTTAGGTTTTAAAAATGCATAGAAAAACTCTCAAGCCCAGGAGTCAATCTTTGAAACAAAATTTATTTAAAAGAAAGTGTTGCCAATTGTGAAAGCTGGTGCACCAGAGTGTCAGTTGAGGAAACTGGTGTACTAGGGAGCCATTGAGAAAAACTGGTACACCAGGGACACACCAACTCCATGCAGGGAAGAGTATGACCTTGACTGTTTGCTACAGAGAGTTTTTAAAGTTAAAAACCACAAACTACAGCCGGGTGTGGTGACACACGCCTTTAATCCTAGCACTTGGGAGGCAGAGGCAGGAGGATCTTTGTGAGTTCAAGGCCAGCCTGGTCTACAGAGTGAGCTCCAGGACAGCTGGGGCTACAGGGAGAGCCTGTCTTGAAAAGACCAAAAAAAAAAAAAAAAAACAACAACAAAAAACAAACAAACAAACAAACAAAAAACAAAAAAACCCCACACAAACTAGATGAACTTTGTGACATTATATAGAAATACAATTGCGAGGCTATGGAAACACAAAGCAAGGAGTGATGACCTTTAAGCTGATTGGTTGTGCTTAGCAGCATGAAGTTCCTTGGGGAGTGAATGTGCTTCTTAGTGGGTGGGAAGAACACCCCTCCTCCCCGACCCAGGACTTGGGAAAGTTCATCTTGACCTGAAACAGTTTTGAGAACTGGGAGCTCAGGAGCAGATTGTGTTCCTGTGGTTAAGGTGTTGAACAAAGGTAGTCATGGCAACCAGGCTTGCTTTAGCTAACTCAAGTTTACAATTAACTCCTTCTTTCTGATTAACTCTTTCTGACTTGCTCCTAACACTGAACTTGATGCTAGTGTTTCCAGTCTTGTGGGACTGAGCCCTTCAGCTTGTTGGACTGCTGCTAGCTTCAGGTAGTTGTGTGAACTAAATTGAATTTGGTACCTTATTGATAACAGAGAATTAGAGAACTGGTTGGTGTGAAGGAAAAGCTCACATTAGATGCCAAATACGGTATCAAAAAACACCTCATGCTGTAGACAGGGGGATCAGGAGTTCAAAGTCACTTTTAGCTACACATCAAGTTCAAGGCCAGCCTGGGATATATGAGACCCTGTGTCAGAAAAAGTTGCCTGCCCCCCAGTCCTACTTCTGGGTAGAACTGAGGTCTGGCTTAAGAAATTGCCAATCTAGACATACATCAAAACTATAGGACCACAAGATGCTATAGTGGGTACAGGGATTCTAGGGACTTACAAACTCTCCTCCCTCCACAGCTAGAACCCCACAGATCCCGAGGCTTCAGAGACCACAGGCTCCTACCTTCTCCCCCATCACACAGTCTCACATGAAACCTTCTAGAACCAGAGGGATCTGAGAGCTTTATCTTTCAAATCAGACCAGCTATGTAAGCCAGTCACTCCATATGTCTCTTTATTTCTTATTTTCTATTATTTAATTTCCATTGTTGCATACATGTCTCATGATGGTTTTGATGTGTATTGCTCAGTTAAGTTTTAGGATTGTTGTCTGTTTCTCCACCCAGTTTATGATAAACATCTTTATTATGCTCTTCAGCCACATTTCCTCTTCCTCCTATGTCTCTTTTTCTTCCTCCTGCCCTTATCCCTTCCTCTTTTTATTTCTAAATTAAAAAATTTTTATTTTATGTGTATGAGTATTTGGCTTGCATGTATATGTATATGTACCTGTGTCCTGAAATGCCCTTGGAAATCAGAAGAGAGTGTCAGATCCCCTGGAACTGGAGAGGACCCAGGTTCAGTCCCCAACACCCACATGGCAGTTAACAACCACCTATAACTTCAGTTTCAGGGAATCTAATGCTCTTTTCTGAACTTTGAGGTCATTGCAGGATACAGCTACAATTGTATACATTCAGGCAAAACAGTCAAACACATATAAATAAATAAATAAATATTAAAATTTGTGCTCACCTTTAACCTCAGCACTCGGGAAGCAGATGCAGGTGGATCTCTGTGAGATCAAGGCCAACCTGGTCTACGTAGTATGTTCCAGGCCAGCTGGGGCTACAGGGACACCCAGTCTCAAAAACAAAAAACAAAAACAAAAACCCCCACTTGGTGTGGTGGTGTGCCTTTAATCCCAGCACTCTGGAGGCAGAGGCAGGAGGATTTCTGTGAGTTCAAGGCCAGTCTGATCTACAGAGTGAGTTCCAGGCCAGCTTAGGGCCACAGGGAGACCCTGACTCAAAAAGACAAAACACCCCAAAAACAATAAACAAAGGAGTAGAAAACATTTTCAAAAGAACTGTAAGAGAAAATATCCCCAAGTTAGTTAAAGAGATTTTAGTCCACATACTACAGGTATTTAGGAACTAAAGGATAAGACCAGAAAAGAACCCCTCCATCATATTATAAGTAAGACACTAAATATACAGAACAAAAAAAGTGTATTGAAACCTATGAAAAAGCTAAGTCACATAAAAAGCCAGGTCCGTCAGAATAACAGCAGATTATTCAACTGAAAATTTAAAAGCCATAGGATTTAGGATGATATATTTAAAGTTCTGAAAGATAACTGCCAACCCAGTCTACTATCTAGCAAAGCTATCTGCCATAATTGAAGGAAATAAGAACTTCCCATGACAAAAGAAGACCAACGATATTTATGACCACTAAGCCAGCTCTACAGTTACTTGAAGAATTCTTTCAGACAGAAGAGGAAATCAAATTTAGCTACAATGCCACAGGAGAGAATAAACTACACTAGAATGATACTAAACACAAAAGGAAGAAGAAAAACCCAAACACTACAAAATCAACAAAATGACACGAATCAATATACAACTTTCAACAATAATTCTGAATTTAATGGTCTCAATTCCCCAGGAAAAAGGAACAGATTAGTAGACTTGATCAAAAAGCAAAACCCATCTATTTGTCATCTCCAAGAAACACACCTCACCATAAAAGATACTACCTTAGGTTAAAAGGATGGAAAAATATATTTCAATGGATTTAGAGGCCAGGGAGGGGTTAGTGTTCTAATTCCTGACAAAATAGACTTCACATCAAAACTAATAATTGAAGATAAAGAAGGTCACTTCACAATGATTGAAGGAGAAATTCATCAAGTGAACATTATGATTTTAAACATATATGCCTTGAACAGGTGCACCTAATTTCATAATACAATACTACCAGATGTAAAGTCACATATTAATCCCAATACAATAGTAGTGGGTGACTTTAATACTCTACTCTCACTAACTGACAAGACAGATCAACAAAAAAATGAACAGAGAAACGTTGGAGTTAAGCGACATCATAAATCCAATAAACCTAATGGACATCTATAATGTTCCATCCAAAGACTGCAGATTATGCATTTTTCTCAGCAGTGTATGGAACTTTTTCTAAACTAGGACACAAAGCAAGTTTTAACAAATATAGGGAAATGGAAACAAGTCCTTATGCTCTATCTGGTCATCTTGGAATAAGTCTGCAGATCAACAGCAAGAGAAACCCTAGAGTATAGATAAACTCAGAGATTCTTAAAATTAGCCATAAATACTAATGAAATTCAGAAAATATTAGGTTTTACCTAGAAAAACATATGTTCAGATAAATTAGAACATCTAAAAGAAATGTATAAATTTATAGACATATATGACCTGTTAAAATTTAGCTAAGATGAGATAATCAACTTAAACAGATCTATAATAAGCAGTGAATTTGAACTGGTAATTAAAAAGCTCCCAAGACTATGCCCAGATGGATTCATTCATAAATTTTATCAGACTTAAAAAAAATTAGTACCAGTGCTTTGCAAACTATTGGATAAAATAGAAAAGGAAAGAACATTACCAAGTTCTTCTTAAAATAATATTTTTATTAATTCTTTGAAAATTGTATATAATGCATTTTGGTATTTACCCCCTGTGCTAGATAGTTTTAGTGTCAACTTCACACATGGGTTGAGGGAATTAGCTTAGAGAATTGACTCCATTGGATTGGCCTCCAGCCATGCCTGTGGGATATTTTCTTGACTGTTGAGTGACATGAGAGGGCCCAGCCCACTGTGGATGATGCCACCCCTGGGTAGGTTATTCTGTATTGTATAAGAAAATGGGGGCTGGAGAGATGCCCTAGTGGTTAAGAGCACCGACTGCTCTTGCAGAAGACCTGGGTTCAATCCCCAGCACCCACATGGCGCCTGAAAACCGTCTTTAACTCCAGTTCCAGGGGAATCCGACACCCTCTTCTGACCTCCACGGCATTGCATGACACGGGTGCAGACAGTACATTCATACACATGCGAAAATAAATAAAAATTAAAAAAAAAAAAAAAAAAGAAAACAGGCTGAGCATGGGCCGGGAGGAAAGCCAGTAAGTAATGTTTCTCCATGGCCTGTGCTTCAGCTCCTGCCTCCAGGTTCCTGCCCTGAGTTCCTACCTTGGGCTCTCTAAGAGATTGTGACCTGGGGGATGTGAGATGAATAAACCCTTTCCTCCCCAAGTTGGTATCAGTGTGTTTTGTCTCAGCAATTGAAGGCAAACTAAAACACCCGCACTCCCAACTCTCCCAAATCCATGCCGTCTTCCTTACTCACCCAACTTTATGCCCTCTTTTTTGGGTATTTTTGAGACAGGGTCTCCTTTTAATCCCAGCTGGCCTGGAGTGCCCTTTGTAGACCAGGCTGGCCTTGAACTCACAGAGATCCACCTGCCTCTGCCTCCCAAATGCTGGGACTAAAGGCATGCGACACCACGCCTGGCATTAAAGACGGTTTTTAGCCGCCATGTAGGTGCTGGGAATCGAACCCAGGTCCTCTGCAAGAGCAGTCAGTGTTCTTAACCACTGAGCCTCATGCCTTTTTTTTTAAACAAAAAGGATAAATTTATTTTTAAAAAATTCCAGGTGAGGGGCTGGAGAGATAGCCTAGCGGTTGGGAGCACCGACGCTCTTGCAGAGGACCCGGGTTCGATCCCCAGCACCCACATGGCGGCTAAGAACCGTCTGTAACTCCAATTCCAGGAGAACTCCAGTTCCAGGGGAATCCAACGCCCTCTTCTGACCTCCGCGGCATTGCACGACACGGGTGCACAGACCTGCATGCAGACAATACATTCATACACATACAAAAATAAATAATAAAAAAAAAATTAAAAAAAAAATTCCAGGTGATACCCCAATGTCAGTAAGTGGTTCCATTTCTTCTACGTTCCATGACTACATTCTATTACTGTTCAGTAAGAACACAGGCATGTGAAATGCCTCAGATGAAAACAAAAACTAACTTACCTCCGCCATACAATATTGTTAAGGAAGTACTTCCCCCATAATGGTTACTACAAGTGTTTGCTAGTCTTTAGTTAAACAGAATCACACATTCCACAGCCATTCCAGCTAATGGAGGCTTATATACATTAAGACCATAGTACCAGAGACACACAAAAAAATTGTCCTCTAGCAATATCAAGAGATGCTGGCCTACCACCACCACCCTACCTTTTTGAAAATATAAAAGATACGTGATGAAAACATTTATACCCTATTTAGAAAAATTTTTAAGTTGAAACTTAAAAGGTTTTATATTTTTAATAATTTCCACAACTGTCTGATAGAATATGATATACCTTAAGATTACACAAAGGTTTTTCTAAGGTAATCATTTAAGGGAAAAATGTTATTTCACTTGTATTTCAAAAAGTTGATTTATATAAAAGTGTAGAAATGCCACAATAACTTCTGATCACTCCTAATAGTGATGTGCCAGTCACATTAAGGAGGTCACACAAATTAAGCATATTTTACTTCTTGGGTATAACTGTATGGATAACAAAACCTTTTTAGCAGGAGTGATTCTGTTAAGACAGCTGTAAGATTTCCCAGCAGCTGTTGGAAAACTTAGTATTTTATTCTCTATCCTGATGCATAAGGTTATTGCAGTGCTAAAGTGGTATCTGTCCATCACCATCACATCTTAATTCTGAAAATTACTGGTGGCACCCAAGATAGGCATAGTGGGACAGGGTGTGATAAGAAATCCAGTCTTAGACCATCCCTTTAGATCTCTGTTGGTACCACATTATTGTGAATTTATACAAACTCCCTTAAAAACAGTAGTATGCAATACATTGCTATACTGTTACAAAATATCCTTTTCTATAAAGGAATCGAAATCTTTCTTGGGTGTTTTTTTAGGCCCACTTTTAGCATTATTCCCAATGCTAACAATCAGACATTTCAAACCCTATAAAGTCAATTTTCTTAATTATCTGAAATTAGTTACTAGAGTTAAAAGGAATTTATAATACTGACCCATCTTATCTAACTTCCAAAATATTTAATGCAAAAATTAAAAAGAACCCCACATCTTCTATATATAACAAGAATCTCAATTCCAAAACTACTGAAAGACCATGAGTCAGTGGTGGTCAATGAAATTATACAAGATGAAGCTGAAAACAAACAAACAACACAAATGCAGTTCTCTTTTTTATTTTTTTCCTGTAGGGTTACGAGAAAATGGGAAATCTGCCTTTAAATCATGCAGAGATTTAAATCAACATTTTTGTTTTACTTCTGCAAAGAAATTAAAGGTTTCTTATCCTACAATAAATACAACTATTCATGGCCAGTTGTTTATGCTTTTGAGATTTGACTGAATGGTATAATACTACATTATGTATAAAATATTATTTCTGGTATCTGTCTATCTTCTATGGAAGTGCCGTTATTGTTGCCAGGGGAACTGAAAAATAAAAAAACAGTCTTGCTTGCAGCAGGTGTCTCATGCACCACTTTCTTCAGTCCTTTTGTGCCATAGTGAGAATCTGGACCCTTGAGTGTGGCGCAGTCATGCCCTCTTTTTTAAAAAGGCAGTCCAAAAAAAAAAAGGCAGTCAAATCCAGTTTGTGCTACCCAGTTAATTACTCTTAGCTGTGGGGCTATCCCTTGTAGCATGGTTGACTTAGCAGGGGTCACACCCTTAAAGAGAGCTGACTCTCCTTTTCCTAGCTGTATCAATTTCCAATAGCTCCTCAGCTAGGGCTAGGACTTCATGCCCACCCCCACCCCCAGCCCCAGCCCCAGCCCCACCCCCCAGCCCCACCCCCAGCCCCCACCCCCACCCCCATCCATGCTGAGATTTTGTCTGGTTTGAGTTTGCACAGGTCTTGTGCATGCTGTCACAACCGCTGTGACTTCATGTATACACCTGCTCTCTTGTGTCTGCAAAATAGTGTTTTGTTGCAGTCATCTACCACTTCTGACTCTGACAGCCTTTCTGCTTGTGGTTCTGGAATGATCCCCAAGCTTTGAGGGCAGGGGGTGTAATATTGAGGTCCCATTTAAAGCTGAGCTCTCCACAGTCTTTTATTTCCTTCTGCACATTGACCAGTTGTGAGTTTCTGCATTAATTACCATGTACTGCAAGAAGAAGCTTCTCTGATAAGCATTGAGAGATATACTCTTATTACAAAGCTAGTACGGCCCTGATACCAAAATCAGACAAACATGCAGCAAAAAAAAAGAACATTACTGACCAGTCTGCCTGATGAACATATATACAAAAAGTCTAAACAAAACACTTGCCTAAATGATTTCAAGAACACATCAAAAAGATCATTCACTATGATTAAGTTGTGTTTATTTCAGAGACACAGGGGTGATTCAGTATCTGTAATTCAAAAATGTTATAAATTATATCAATGGTCTCAAGATCAGAAATCACGTGGTCATTGTGATAGATGCGGAAAGTTTTTTTTTTGGTCTTTTCAAGACAGGGTTTCCCTGTAGCCCCAGCTGTCCTGGAACTCACTCTGTAGACCAGGCTGGCCTTGAACTCACGAACATCTGCCTGCCTCTGCCTCCCAAGTGCTAGGATTAAAGGCGTGCGCCACCACGCCTGGCTTTAGATGCAGAAAGGTTTTTAACAAAAGTCCAATATTGCTTAATGTTAAAAGCCCTGAAGAAATTTGGATTAGAAGAAAGTATCTCAACATAGTAAAAGCTATGTATAACAAACCTATAGCCAACATTATATGAAATCGGGGGAAACTCAAAGAATTTCTCTTAAAATCAGGAGCAAGACAAAGGTGTTCATTACCTCGATTTCTATTTAATGTAGTACTGGAAGTCTTTTTTTGTAGACAGGGTCTCCCTATAGCCCCAGCTAGCTGGAACTCACTCACTCTGTAGACCAGGCTGGCCTTGAACTCACAGAGATCCGCCTGCCTCTGCCTCCCGAGTGCTAGGATTAAAGGCATGCACCACCATGCCTAGCTTAAAGATGGTTCTTAGCTGCCATGCGGGTGCTGGGAATCAAACCTGGGTCCTCTGCAAGAGCAGTCAGTGATCTTAACTGATGAGTCATCTCTCCAGCCCCAAGTACTGGAAGTCATAGCTAGAGTAGTGAGATGAAGCAGAGAAAATGAATACTGATGGGAAAGGGAGAAGTCAAAGTATCTCTATTTGCATATGAGATGATTCTACACATGAGAGACCCTAAGGATTCCACCAGAAAACACTTTCAGCAGAGAAATAAGATATAAAATTAATATCCCAAACTAGTAGCTTTCCTAGTCAGCAATGCCAGGGATAATGAGAAAAAGCTCAGGAAAACAAGTCCTTTCGAAATAGCCTCAAAAACAACAAAATACCTAGGAAAACCCCTCTATAATGGAAAATTTAAAACACTGAATAAAGAAATTGAGAAAGATGCTAGAAGGTAGAAAACCTCCATGTTCATCGATTGGAGGATTAATGTCATGAAAATGGCCAAAGGCAAACTATAGCTTCAATGCAAACTCAGTGAAAATTCCAGTGACATTCTTCATAGAAATAGAAAAAAAAAAAAAAAAAAAAAAAAAGAAACCAAATCTTAAAATTCAAATGGAAGCAGGGAAGAAAGACCCTGGATAGCCAAAGCAATCCTGAGTAAAATACTGCAGGGGGTATCACTGTAAATGATTTCAAGTTACACTACAGAGCCATAGTAATAAGCCAGCATGTTACAGGCAGATAGATCAACGAAAAAGAATAGAGGGCTTAGATACAAGGCAGGTACATATACCTGATTTTTTTTTTTTGTACAAAAATGTAAAAAAACACATTAGAGAAAAAACAGCATATCAATAAATAATGCCAGAAAAACTGGATATTTATACATAGAAGAATGAAACTAGATCCTTATCTCTCATTCTGCATATGACTCGTCTCAAATGGATCAAGGACTACAACATAAGCCTTAAAAATCTGAATCTGCTAAGGAAGACATAGGGAGAACACTTCAAAATATAGGCCTAGAGAAGGACTTTCTGAATAGGATTCCAGTCATTTGGAAATAAGGCCAATAATTGACAAATGGGACCTCATGAGATGAAAAGACTTCTGTACAGCAAAAGAAACTGTTATTAAGTGAAGAGGCAACCTACAGAATGGGAGAAAAATCTTTGCCCCAACTATATATCCAACGAAGTGTTCATATTTAGATCATATGAAGAACTAAAGAACCAAACCAAACAACCCCCCCCAAAAAAAAAACAAAGACAAAAACAAAAACCCAAATATCAAGGGAAAAAAAGCAATAGAAAATGGGTTATGGGGCTGGAGAGATGGCTCAGCAGTTAAGAGCACTGACTGCTCTTGCAGAGGACCCGGGTTTGATTCCCAGCACACACATGGCAGCTAAGAACCATCTTTAACTCCAGTTCCAGGGGAATCTGACACCCTCTTCTGACCTCTGTGGCATTGCACGACACATGCAGACAGTACACTCATACACATAAAAAATAATAAATAAATAAATAAATGAAAAGAAAATGGGTTAGAAGGAGAGATAGCAAAAGAAGAGATACAAATGTCTGATAAACATTTTTAAAAAAGTGTTCAACGAGGCTGGAGAGATGGCTCAGTGATTAAGAGTACTGCTGTAACTCCAGCTCAAGAGATCCAAAACCCTCTTTTAGTCCCCTTGGACACCTGCAAATATGTAGTGCATACACACACACACATACACACACACAACATACACACACAGAGACAGAGAGAGACAAAGATTCACATAAATATAAATAAATCCTTTTTAAAAAGTGTTCAACATCATTATGTATCAAGGAGATAGAAATTAAATCTTCTTTGAGATTCCACCTCACTCCAGTTAGGATGGCTTTTATCAGGAGAAAAAGGTATAACAAATGCTGGCAAGGATGTGGGGAAAAGGAAATTTTTATCTACTATTGGTAGGAAGGTAAACTGGGGCAGCCACTACAGAAATCATTGTGGAGGTTTCTCAGCAAGCTCAAAATAAAACTACTGTATGAGTCAGCTATTCCACTGCTGGGCATATACCTGAAGGACTCCATATCTTACATAGATATATTTGTACATCCATGTTCATTGCTGCTCTGTTCACAATAGTTAGGAAATAGAATCAGCCTAGATGTCCATCAACTGATGAATGCATAATGAAAATGTTCTTAGACACAGTGGAATTTTATTCAACTTCAAAGAAAAATAAAATTACAAATTTTTTGGGAAAATGGATGGAACTGGAAAGAATCATATTAAATGAGATAACCCAGGCCCAGAAAGACAAATAACACATACTTCGTCTCATATATGGATCCTAGCTTTGAAGTTTTAGATTTGTTGCTTAACTTGGAGTGTCTGAAGAGGTCAGGAAGCCAGAAAGAATATATGAGAGAGGGGAAGGGGTAGTAGAGCACATGTGATAGTAGAGAAAGCATGCAGGGTGCGTGTGTGTGGGTGTGGGTGCTGGAGAGGAAAGGTTTGAACCAGGCTAAGAGCCAGGAGACAGGAGGAGAAGGGTTATGGTGTAGGTCAACCAAAGTTCAGGATGTATAAAAATGCCTATGGAAACCCACTGCTTTGTAAGTTAATCAAATAAAGGCATTTTAAGTAGTTTGAATAGAAGTACCCTGCATGGGTAGACAGTGTCTCTCCTAAAAGGCAAAAATCTCAGCTCCAGGCATGGGAAACATCCCTATGAATTATTGATCAGGGAGGCCTCATAGAGCCAAAACAACAAAGGCTCTTGGTTGTCAGTTTGCTGAAAACACAGCACATTTAGGTTGCAGGATACAGAGAAATCAAGTTGGAATTGACAAGGGAACTTCCTCCCCAAGGCGAGGTTTCATAGTACTGGACTACCCTATCCAGGGTGCTGGAGGAGAAAGGACATAAGTTCTTCCCTACCACTGGACTCTGCAGGCTTTTATACTGACCTGCCAGGCAACATGCAGCCATTTGTGCAATCATGATAGGATTTTTTTATGGGGGAACCTAAGTGCTTTCTGGCTGGATTTGAGGCTTGATCCAAAGGACAGAATTCATGCCTGGTACTATAAACCTGGTCAAAGGTCTATGGCTGGAGAGACCATAGATAGGCCCAATGTTGTCAAGCTGCCTTCTAAATATTTTTGTTTATATTCATAGATTTGTACTTTCAACCTTGGTCAGAGAAGCTTCTTTAGTATAGCAGGCAGTGGTTAATACAGAGTCGTAACTGGTCAAAGAGCTGAGAATAAGTGACCATGAATGCTCAGCTCTAAACGGGACAGCTATACCAGAGCCCCTCACCAAGGCTCAGGGAATCTTGGAGGGGGCAGAAAGAATGTAAAGGCTGGAGGATGGGAGGAGTGCTGTGAGATTCTGTCTTCTGGGTGACAGGACCGTCGCACTTCTGGATGCAGAGCAGCTGTGGTTCCTGCTCAAGATCAAGCCACTCACAGTCCCAGCACGGACAGGGAAGGGACTCGAAGGCTGAAGTGCTATTGATGGTTGGCTGCTGGATGAGGGAAGAGTCACTTTTCTTTGGTGATGTGGTTATTGGTAAGCTGTCCATGCTCCAGTGGAGGCCCCCCCACCCAGGCACACATGAGCGGCACTAATTGGACTCAGTAGGAGTCCTACTTAACTGTGAACTTGTCACCTCCTAGAGTTACCTAGAAGGGAGCCTCTGTTGAGGAATTCCCCGATTGGATTGTCCTGTGGGCACATCTGTGAGAAATTGTGTTAATCGTTTTGTTGTAGGAGGGCACAGCCCACTGTGGGAGGTGCCGTTCCTCGGGTAGATGGTTCTGGGCTGTATAAGAAAGCCAGCTAAGCATGAGTTTGTGAGTGAGCCCTTTAGCTCCATTGCTGCACGGTTTATGCTGTACTTGCCTGTGAGTCTGTTTCCTGGTTAGAGGTATTGCTGTGCGAAATAGTAAGCAGGACAGCCTTCAAGTCCCTCCTTGAACTCCTGTCCTGACTTCCAGTAATGGACTATGTCCTGGAAGTGTAAGCTAAACAAATCATTTCCTCTCCTAAGTTGCTTTTGGTTAAAGTGGATTTGTTTGGTCTTTTGGAAACAAGTTCTCCCTGTAGCCCCAGCTGGCCTGGAACTCCCTATGTAGACAGAGTTTTATCTACCTCTGCCTCTTGGGTGCTGGGACTATAGGCATGTGCTGCCACGCCCAGCTGTTTAGAGTGTTTTACTGCTGCAACAGAAAGGAAACTAGAACAGTGAGTTACAAAGAATAAAAAAATAAAAAGAGAGAGAGAACATAAGGCTGGGTGGGAGGGGGACACTGTAACACACATTGTATTGGCAAATTGTTCTGTGCTGCTGTTTGAGTTCCTGAGAAGCTGGCACTGGAAGACGGAGGTCCCCCTTATTTTAGACCCAAGCGTGTTCATTTCAAAGTATCCTGGAAGGCCCCTTGTCTTCCAGCGATGAGCTGCCCCCACTAAACTCTGTGACAGAGAGGGAAAAGAACAGCAAAGCAACCCAAGTAATTATCACTTCCTTGAAAAGGGCTAGAAGGTAAGTCTTTTTTTTTTTTTTTTTTTTTTTTTAGCTAAGTCATTTCTAACAGAGGTTACTATTGCTTAGCCCAGGATAGCAATGTGTCTACAGTGAGAAAGAGAAGCCATGGTCAGCCATGGGAAGCTCAGCCATGGGAAGCTCAGCCATGGGAAGTTCATGGGCAACTCAGCCATGGGAAGCTCAGCCACGGGAAGTTCATGGGAAGTTCAGCCATGGGAAGCTCAGCCATGGAGAGAAAACTCCAGCTGACTGCCTCAACTTTCCCAGTTGGTTTCTGGATGTTGTGAGACCCAATTTGATGACATTATCTGTCTCTGTTGCTACTGCTGTTTTTTTTTTTTTTTTCTTGGAAGCCTCATCCAAAGGGTCGCTCAACTCTGCCTGGAATTCTCTTGATTGGGAGCTCCAGATGGCTACCTTAAAGGAATGTTTCTAGTTGATTTCTGCTAGATGTTTTCATGCCCAAGTTGATATTTTTCTACCTATCATCTGTCTATCATCTATCTATCATCTATCTATCTATCTATCTATCTATCTATCTATCTATCATCTATCACTTGCTATTTAATCTTTTACTTTGGCTCGCTGTATACTTAATAAGCTGACTCATTAAAAAACCAAAATAGATCATTTTTCTGGACTGTACAGAACAGATGTTAGGGAAGAAGTCTAGAGGGTGTTAGAGGAGGAAGAGTGGGGGACAGGCATGATCAAAACACATTGTATACATGTATGAAATTCTCAGAGGCTAAATAAAAATATTACATTTTTTGGGGTCTTTTTTTTTTTTGAGACAGGGTTTGCCTGTAGCTCAGGAACTTACTCTCTAGACCAGGCTGGCCTTGAACTCACAGAGATCTGCCTGCCTCTACCTCTCAAGTGCTAGGATTAAAGGCATGCACCACCATGCCTGGCAAAATATTACATTTTTAAAAGAGAAAATGCCTCACTATATCACAAAGTTGTCCCAGTATGAGGAAAAGGGATTTCCTTCCCCCAGACAGAGATCACTTTGTTTTTTGTTTTTTTGTTTTTTTTTTAAAAGAGGACATGAAGTTGAGGGCTGGAGAGATGGCTCAGCGGTTAAGAGCACTGACTGCTCTTGCGGAGGACAAGGGTTCAATTCCCAGCACCCACATGGCAGCTAAGAACCGTCTTTAACTCCAGTTCCAGGGGAATCCGATGCCCTCTTCTGACCTCTGCAGCATTGCACAACACGGGTGCAGCAACCTACATGCAGACAGTACACTCATACACCTACATGCAGACAGTACACTCATGCACATAAATAAATAAATAATAGTTAAAAAAGAGGACGTGAAGTTGAAGGGAGACCCGTTAGACAGTTAGGGGCTCTGGAAGGAGGTAACAAAGGGTGGATATCAACAAAATATATTGCCTATTTATATAAAACTTTCAAAGAATAAATACAAATTTTTTTTTAAAGAGAGAGACGGGCTGGAGAGATGGCTGAGCAGTTAAGAGCACTAACTGCTCTTGGAGAGGACCCAAGTTCGATTCCCAGCACCCACATGGAGGCTAAAAACTGCCTTTAGTGCTGGGTGTGGTGGTGCAGGCCTTTAATTCCAGCACTCAGGAGGCAGAGGCAGGCAGATCTCTGTGAGTTCAAGGCCAGACTGATCTACATAGTGAGCTCCAAGACAGCTGGGACTAAAGGAAGACCCTGTCTCCAAAAGAGAGAGAGAGAGAGAGAGAGAGAGAGAGAGAGAGAGAGAGAGAGAGAGAGAGAAAGCTAGGAGATAAACTCAGCTAACATGCTTGGGTGGCTGGACATTTTTGCCCTGTGCCATACAAGAGAGGGGGCTGAGCAGTATACCGACACTAAGAAAAAGGCCAAATCTGGCCAATTAAGTCAGGTCGGGGGCCAGTGATTTTTGCCAGCAAATACAAGCTCTAGACTGGAAAAGAAGGAAAGGTCCTTCCAGTCTACATCATCTTGGCTTTTTGCCCCAAGCCCAGACCTAACATCCCAGATCTTAGGGCACAGGGGGAGATGACTCTGCTCTGGCTTCTTCCTGCTGAGCTGGGATGTTGAAGGGAGGGAGAGTTGGGAGTAGGCGGGGCTGTGGGCACAGGTGTGTAGGGATGTAAAGACCACTCTGGAGACCTCCTGGATGTGGTCCTGCAAGAAGCAGAGGAGACCTGGTGCCAAGATCAGAAGGAGTCTCCCGGTTGAGTTTGGAGAGGCCCCTCTTACTTTAGATGGTCTTGGTTGGAGGAGAGGGTCTAAATGTGGGCTCTCCAGTTTCATCCGTCCAGGTATCCCAAGCATGGATGTGCCAGCCTTTGTCTTGTTATTGTCTCAGTCTTCACCCAACCAGATGAATCTGGCACAGCATCATCTGGTTGGGTGAAGACTGAGACAATAACAAGACAAAGGGCAACCAGATAGGGGTGTCACAGAGTCTGGTACCTGGGGCAGCAGGGGGAGCAGAGGAAGGGTGAAAGTACAGAGGGCGAAGGCTGCCATACTCGACCATTCAGACCTGTCCTTGAGGGTCTGGAAAACCTGAGAATAGTGGGTCCCAGCTGTTTGACAGGCCATCCATCCTGGGTTGGAGGTCTCTTGAGTCTGGACAAATGGTACCAGTGTGGGTTGCCTAGTAGTTTGGCTGCTGGTGGAGTAATAAGGATGACAGTGGGGGGGTCCAGTCCACCTGAGATCAAGAGACTCAGGAGATAAAGTTTTAAGGAGAACACTATCCCCTGGTGTGTGAGGGCAGGTCAGTGGTTGTGGACTCCACTGAGGTAGGAATATGTGAAGGTGCAGGGGGGGGGGAAGAGAGGAATGACAAAGGAGGTCTGAAAGTCTATGTGGAGAGTAGACGGTGGTGGGCTGGAGAAGGGTAAGTTTGCGAGCTTCCCAGGTGAGTTCAGCCGATGCTGTCAATGCCCTCAAACATGGCTGCCATCCACAGATAATGGGGTCAAGCTGTTTGGAGAGAAATGCTACTGCCCAGTATGAGGGCTCAATGGGTTGGTCTAAGACCCCTGTGACCACTCCCAATTTTTCATCTGTAAAGAGGTAGAAAGGGCATGAAGAGTCTGTGAGAGCCAAAGTAGGAGCAGTCAGGAGGGCATCCTAAGGAGAGAGGAAGGATGATGGTGGGATAGGAGAGAGGCCCCGTGGGGGTCTCCTTAGCTGCCCGGTACAAGGGTTCAGCTGTAACAGCAAAATTAGGGATCCAGTGATGGAAGAAGCCCACCAACCCTAGAAAAGAGAGGATGTGGTCTGCTGTCTCTGGAGGCTGTAGGTCTCATATGGTGTTGGCTCCATCTGACCTAAGTACTGGAAGGGCACTAGGACCAGAGTCAAAGGAGGAGAGATCTCAGGCCAAGGCTTGGCTGCAGACCTAGTTTTCGGGTCCTCCCATGTGAAGGCAAAAGGAACTATGAAGGGCACAGTAGTAAAGAAGGCCCAGACAGTGAAATGGGAGACTGAGGTTTAGGGGTTAAGACGGAGGTCCTGAACTAGATGGTAGGTGCCAGAGGGCTTATGAACTGGAAGAATGGGGGTGTTGCAAGGTAAGTTAGTGGAGATAGGAGGCAGGTAATGGTAGGCTTGAGCCCATGGCGGTGAGTTTCAGAAATAGGAAACTGAGGCCTGGAAGGAAAAGGGGTGGGATTCTTGAGAGGCATATCAGGACTGGTGGGTGGTGGGAGGTGATTACTGGATTGGACATGTCCCAGACCTGAGGGTTGACAGGATCAGGGAGGGTAGGGTCTGGACAACCCAGGGTGGGAGAAGCAACTAAGGATGTCATCACCCAGGAGGGGAACTGGACAGACAGACATGACTAAAAAGTAACGGGTGAAAAATGACCAGCGAGGACACAGGGGAGAGGTCGAGTCCTTCATGGGAAAGAGGACTCCGTCCACTCCCATGACAGAAATTGGTGAGGGAACTGTAGGACCAGAGTGTGAGGTCAGTACAGAAAGGTAGCCCAGCTGTCCAACAGGAAGGAGATGGACTTACCCACTACCTAGAGCATTACAAGGGTCAGTGGGGGTGGGGGGGTCTCCGAATCTGGCTGCCATCAGCCCTCTGCCAGGCTGAGGAATTCAGAGGCCAGAAGGGGTTGGGGTCCCTGGAGCAATGGGGCTGGACCACTGTGGCATGGCACAGAGAACAAGCCTACATCTGGGCACTCAGACTTCGAATGGCCAGGTTGCCAGCAGAGCTCTGACACAGAGAGGACAGCATGGTGGATGGCTTGGGTTTGGGCAGTTTCTAGTGCAGTGACCTTCTTTGCCACACTTCACAGGGTCCTGGCAGAATGGACCTGGGCCCCTTCCGGATGGGGCTCGACAGAGCCCCACCTGACCCACTGCGGGAATGCCCTTTGCCTCTGCAGCTACCAGGGCTTGGGCATGGAGTGTAGGCTTTTGTTGTAGCAGAGCCTGCTGGGAGGACTCAGCTGCCTCCTCTCGGCCTTTAGATACCTTAAAAGTCATTTTCATCAAATCTTGCACAGGAGTCTGGGGATTGTCCTCGGTCTTTAAAATTTTTTTTTCTGATATCTGGAGAAGACTGAGAGATAAAGTGAGAAGCCAAGACCATGGCCACTGTTGGGGAGGCAGGGTCAAGGCGAGCTTTAAGTGTGGTTGTCCTTAATAAATTCTGAATTGCAGGAGAAAAGGGGCAGGGGAGATATTTTCACATGTCTTCAGCAGACAGGAAATAAACTTAAATCAAGTTCACTGAAATTGGTTTCATTTGGACTGTCCCATGTGATCCCCAGAAGTAAAACTTAATCTTACTGTCCACAGGTCACACAGTACTGAGAATCTCCAACTGTGGAATAAGGATCTAATAATTAATTTTGGTGATGGCAGTTTATAAAAGTTGTACTGAGCAGAAGCACGTACATGGAAAAGCTTGCATTCAGACATTGTAGAGGTCACTTACAGCATGCAGCCCCAACCAATTTCTTTGCATTCTCAAGGCTGAGATGGCCAACCTGGCCAGTGCAGTTTCTTTATCATGTTGGCACCAAACATTTTATAAAACAGAATTACATACAGTTTCATCAATGAAGAAGCTAAAGGATGGGGCGAGAGGAGACATTCGGTCCCACTGAGGCAGTGCAAAACAAAGATAATTCAGCAACTGACAATATCAAACGTATGAAGGTGGGTACAGGATAATGGTATTCAGGAACCTAGAATGAGGGAGGAAGGCAGAAGTACGACATATGGTGTTGGGGGTAACAGCCAGGGTTGTGGTGTGTGTAAATACCTTAAAACAGTAAAAACAAACAAACACAAACAAACAAAAAAAAACCCAAAACAAACAAACAAACAAACAAAAAAACACCCTACATAATTTGGAGATTGAATTTAGTCTTAACAGATAACTTAGGAACCTGGGTTCATTTTGGCCTTTGAACATAATAGGTTTTGTGCACAATATAATCTAGAAGTGGCCACTTTTTGACAGACACATGACAGACGTATACATGAAACAGTAAACACACAGACAGCTTGGACAGACACATGCCATGACTTAATCGCATAAATATACTGATCAGTTATCACAGTGAAACTGCGGTGGGAGGGCAGCCTCAACCACGGGAGCCTGGCTCACAGCAGCAAAAGCTTGCCAAAGGGCGAGTTAGTATAAGTGAGGCTGGAGCAGAGACAGCAGATCTAGCTTGAAGCACGGCTCACCTGTGTCTAATAGGTGTTGAGTTTACCCGCTAATTTAATGAAACAGAATAAAACCAAAACCAAAACAGCATTTGCTAAAAGCCAGTAGCTTAAGAAGCAATCCTGTGACAAAAGCTAAAATGGAAAAATGATTTTAATTAGAAACAGATGAAAACACGGTGATAAAATTGTAAAACTCCAATAGTGGACATTTTGGGATTAACTTGTTAATCTGCCTGGTAAATGCATTCATGCCATGTGCTTAGATAAAAATGGCCACCGTGTCAATTTGAATCAGGCACAGGAATGGTGAAGGAGAGATCAGAGATGGGGGATGGGGATATGAGAGAAAGAGAGCGAGCGAGCGAGAGAGAGAGAATATCCTGGAAAGCCTGCATGTAGCCAGTTTAGAAAAAAGAAAAAAAAAATTGTCTGGTGGGTAGGCTTTGACCCAGAGTTGCCCATCTCCAAGTCTGGAGATCTCAGTGGGGGCAGAAAAACATCCTCTACTGCACCCTGAGACGAAGTGGGGTAGGTGTGGGGTGGAATCGGGATGAACATCTTCAATCTGGCGAGATCCCTCACAACAGAGTGTGGCTCTGCATTCTCCCCCCCGCCCCCAAAATAGCCAGTGGACCCTGGGTCCACTGAGCTAAGGTCCCTGAGTGTCTGTGGGCCCTGGGCCCTGGGCCCTGGGCTGAGGAAAGAGACCTTGCCCTGGCATTACAACGGCTTAGGCAGGGGGCTCTGAACAGCAGAAGTGAGGCAATAGAAAAATAGGTCTTACCCCAGGTCAAAAGCCAGGTGCGTTGGTAAAGGAGAGGGGTGTCCCCGAACCTCCACGGGCCATGGGCCTCTTAGGCAGAGGAAAAATATCCTCTCTCCCCATAGGGCACCAATATGAGAAGTATACTGACACTAAGAAAAAGGCTGAATCAGTCCGAATTAAAAGTAAATAAAGGCAGGCATTTATTCCAGGAAATGTGCTCTCTGTCTCTCTGTCTCTCTGTCTCTCTGTCTCTCTGTCTCTCTCTCTCTCTGGTGAAACCGCGGCCTTCTAGGGTCGTGAAAAAAGCACTCATCTGGGAGGTGGGAAGAACCTTTTATAGGAGGGAGGGAAGATGGTGACGTGTTGGAATCTGATGAATTAAGCCAGGTCAGGGGCCGGTGATTTTTTTGGGCAAAATCAAGCTCCAGAGTGGAAAAGACAGAAAGGTCCTTCCAGTCTATGCCATCTTGGCATTTCGCCTCGAACCCGGACCTAATAGGGGCCTGGCCTACTTCACTCATCCTTCGACTCCAAGGTGGTTTTCCAGGGCCTCAGTAAAGTTTTCCATCACTTGCTTGCAGACAACACCCTGCTCTCTCATTTCTAATCAACATTTGTTTCCCAGCACCCACCGAGTCCAATGATTAATCCTTCCTTCTCACCCTTCTGCTCACACGAGAGCCTGACCCCATTGGTCCTAGTTACTTTCTATTGCTGCAGTAAAAACACTGACCAAAACCACCTTATGGTTTGGTTTGCAATACAGTCCATTATCAAGGGAAGTCAAGGCAGGAACCTCCTAGAGACAGGAGCTGAGGGACAGACCATAGAGGAACACAGCTTACAGACTTGCTCCCCTGGCCTGTGCTTGGCCTACTTTCTTTCTTTCTTTCTTTTTTTTTTTTTTTAAGAAAAAGGAAGGAAGGAGTTTAAAAAATATTTTTTATGTATTATTTTTTATTTTTTGTGTATGAGTATACTGCCTGCATGTAAGTGTACCTACCAAGTGCATGCAATGCCCACCGAAGTCAGAAGATGTGTCAGATCCCCCTGGAACTGGAGTTACAGATGGTTGTTAGCTACTATGTGGGTACTGGGAATAAAACTCAGGTCCTCTGGAAGAACAGTAATTGTTCTTTTTTTTCACATAAATTTATTATTTTTTTAACAAATCTAGACCCGTGTTCCCGCCCATTCCCCCACCCTGCCAGAGCTCATGCATTCTGCCAAACATGCTTTTCATCTCTCAGTCTTTCTCAATATTCTCCATGAGGAAGTTGACTGTTTTGAGCAGAAGTTCACTGTTTCAGTCAGTTCTTTGATGCAGTCCTTTCTGTTGTTGTTGTTGTTGTTGTTTCCAATATGCATTATGCCCAACTGCTTTGGACAAAAGTTCAGGGGGCCCTACACAAGAAATACTTACAACTGGGTTGTTGGCACTAGCATCCACAGATGAGGGATGCCACTCGTCGTTTTGTCGTTTGTTTTTCTGGGACTGTGTTACTTCACTCAGCATGATGTCCTCTAGCTCCAGCCATTTTTCTGCAAAGCTCATGATGGTGTAGATGTACCACATTTTCTCTATCCACTCAGTTGAGGGGCATTTAGGTTGGTTCCAGCTCCTTGCTATTGTGAAGAGAGCCAAAACAAACATGGCCGTTCATGTATCTCTGTGGTGGGGTGGTCTTGAGGGTACATGCCCAGGAGTGGTATGGCTGGGTCTGTTTCATTCCAAGTCTTCCAAGGGTTCTCCACATTGCTTTCCATAGTGGCTGTACTTCCACTAGCAGTGGATGAGCGTTCCCCTTTCCCCACAACCTCTCCAGCACTTGATATCATTTGTTTTCTTGATCCTAGCCAGTCTTATTGGAGTAAGATGATATCTTAAAGTGGTTTTGATTTGCATTTCCTTAATGATTAGTGATGTTGAACACTTCTTGAGGTGTTTCTCAGACATCTCTAATTCCTCACTTGTGAAGTCTCTGTTCAGTTCTTTGCTCCATCTATTGAGTGGGTCATTTGTTTTCTTTTTTCTTTGTTTTTTGAGTAGTTTATATATTCTGGAAATCAATGCTTTGTCAGATGTATCTGCAGTGAAGGTTTCCTCCCACTCTGTGGGATTTCTCTTCACTTCCTTGATTGTTTCTTTTGATGTTCAGAAGCTTTTGAGTTTAATGAGGTCCCATTTGTCAGTTGTCAACCTTAATTCTTGTGCAGCTGCTGTCTGATTTAGGAAGTCTTTTCCTATGCCTATGTCTTGTAGTCTGCTGCCAACTTTTTCTTCTATCACCTTCAGAGTTTGGGGTTTCACGTTGAGGTCTTTAATCCATCTGGAGTTGACTTTTGTACAGGGTGAGAGGTATGGGTTTAATTTCATTCTTCTACAAGTGGTGATCCAGTTTTGCCAACACCACTTGCTGAAGATGCTGTCTTTTCTCCATTATGGCTTCTTGGCCCCCTTGTCAAATATAAGATGGCTGAAATTGTATGTGCTCAGATTTGGATCTTCGGTTTTGTTCCATTGGTCAACAGGTCTGTTTTTGTGCCAGTACCAGGCTGTTTTTATGACTATAGCCCTGTAGTATAACTTTGAAGTCTGGTATAGAGATCCCCCCTGTGTAGCTCTTTTCACTCAGGGTTGTTTTGGCTATTCGGGGTCTTTTGTTTTTCCAAATGAATTTAAGAACGTTTGTTTCCAAGCCTGTGAAGAAACTCTTGGGGATTTTGATTGGGATTACGTTAAATCTATACAAGAGTTTTGGTAAAGCAATTGTTCTTAACCACTGAGGCATATCCCCAGTCTCCCAGCTGCTTTCTTATACAACACAGGGCCACCTGTTCAGAGGTGGCACCACCTATGATGGTCTGGGCCCTCCCAGACTATTCAACAATCAAGGAAATAGCCCACCGACATGGCCACAGTTCTGTCCAATGGAGGTGATTTCTCAGTTGAGGTTCTCCCTACCCAGGTGTGTCAAGTTGACAACTGACACTATATAGCCTACCTTCTCAACTTGCCATGGTCATCTGTGGCCATCTATGTGGCCCTTTATACCCTCGAATTCCTTCCTTCCATGAAAGTCCTTGATGGAGTTCCTATAAAAGCCCACTGTCCCTCTTCCTGCTTGTTCTGTGTGTCTTCAGCAAGTTGAGTTCTTACACTGACGTTGAACATACTTAAGTGGTCCCGGAGTTCTCTGGCCAGCAGTGTCCAGACCTGAGGAAGTCAAGTCAAACAGCATTTGAGGGAGTGGTGGGGATCGTTATCCATGGAGGAAGGTTGGGAGTGGCTTTAAGGTCTGGGCTTTGTGCCTCATTCTAAGGAACCAGCTCCTGGGAATAGAATTACCTCCAAAACATTGCTGGGCCAGGTAGCTTCCGTGGGTCAGGACAACTTCAGAGAAGGGAGAGCTGTAAGTCTTGGCAGCCAGGACTCACAGCAGCTATAGCATGACCAGCGTATAAAGGGCACTTGGGCAAAGCACAATTATATCTACTCCAGGGTGGCATTCAGAGACAGCAGGTGCTGCTGGAAAGTTCAGTGAGATTTACTGAACTGATCATTGAAGTCAGTAGGAGGCTCCTTTCAGTGAGATTTCTTCCAAACAAAACAAAAATGCAAACCAAAAATAATCTGCAGAGTCCCTGGGACATTCATTCTGGAAGGAAACTGCTGTTCAGAGCAGAATTAGAGGGTTGGTATTTCTATCTCTATCTCTAGCTCATTTATCCCTATACCTAATATCTTTCTCTATCTATCTATCAATCATCTATCTATCTATCATCTATCTATCTATCTATCTATCTATCTATCTATCTATCTATCTATTATCTATCTAATTCTGAGGGGGTATTTTTGAGACAAGTTTCCCTTTAGTCCCAGCTGGCCTAGAGCTCACTATGTAGACCAGGCTGGCCTTGAGCTCTCAGAGATCCGCCTGCCTCTACCTCCTGAGTGCTGGGATTAAAGCCAGGCACCACTCTGCCCTTCCAGGGTCGGTATATTTAAACCCAACACCCAAGAGTGTTCCAGGAGCACAAGGTGGTTGGAGTGAAGCAAAATAAAGCCCTGGTATTGGATGAAGAGTTCATCATCCTACTGCTTTTCAGAAAACCACCACAAACAAAACAGCTACTTACTAAGAGGACTGTTTGTCAGATTCATCACTGGCCTGCATAGATGAGATAAGTTAGAATTTATATCTGAATCTCACTTACTTCCCACTGCATTCTTATGAGGGTGATGGATCTCAGAATGAGGAGCCTGAGATTCAGAGAGTTCATAATTTGTTTATAGTCACTCAGCAAATGAGGGCAATTAGAGCCGTAATGTTTCTCACTCCCAAGCCCCTGTCCTTCCATGGTCACACTGTGTCACCTCCTTCAAACTTCTTTTCCCTATTACTTGGATGTATAAATTCTCTTTTTTTTTTCCTGTCTTAAAATTTTTTTAAATTTATTTTTGTATGTGTATGAATGTACTGTCTGCATGTAGGTTTGTGCACCCGTGTTGTGCAATGCAGAGGAGGTCAGAAGAGGGTGTTGGATTCCCCTGGAACTGGAGCTAAAAACGGTTCTCAGCCACCATGTGGGTGCTGGTAATCTAACCTGGGTCCTCTGCAAGAGCAGTCGGCACTCTTAACTGCTAGGCCATCTCTCCAGTCCCTTTTCTTGTTATTTATTTATTTATTTATTTATTTATTTATTTATTTATTTTTCTCTATGTGTATGAATGTACTGTCTACATGCAGGTCTGTGCACCTGTGGTCTCGGACTCCCCTGGAACTGAATTTCTCCTGGAATTGGGACGGTTCTCAGCCGCCATGTGGGTGCTGGGGATCGAACCCGAGACCTCTGCAAGAGAAGTCGGCGCTCTTAACTGCTAGGCCATTTCTCCCGCCCTTTCTTGTCTTTTTAAAACAGGGTCTCCCTCTAGCCCTAGTATTCTAGAACTCAGTATATAGACCAGGCTGGCCTCCCAAGTGCTGGTATTAAAGGCATAAATGCCCAACTATAAATTTTCAATTTTTATTTGCAGAAGGAGCACTTCTGCAAATAGATTGCCAAGACTTTTAAAAAGTACAGTTTTAAAATGAACTCTTTGAGAATTTCATACAATGTATTTTTATCATGTCCCAAACTTCTCCCATTAATTCTTCCCATATCCACCCCCACTTCCCTACCCCACAGATTTGTGTTCTCCATTTTTTTCCCTCCTTCCTTCCCTCCCTCCCTCCCTTCCTTTCCTTCCTTCTCTCTTTCTCTCTTTCTTTCTTTCTTTCTTTCTTTCTTTCTTTTCTTTTCTTTTCTTTCTTTCTTTCTTTCTTTCTTTCTTTCTTTCTTTCTTTCTTCTTTCTTCTTTTCTTTCTTCCTTTTTGAGGACAAGGTCTCCCTATATCCCCTGTTGGCTTGGAACTGACTATGTAGACCAAGCTGGCCTTGATCTTCAGCTATCCACCTGCATCTATAGTGGAAATGGTAAAATAGGGTTGGTTACTAAAAGACCTGACAGTGTTATAGTAATGGAATTAGACAGCTGAAGGGCAGGTTGGAGCCATCCTCTCTGCCTCCCCCCCACACCCCTGTGGTTACCGGGATAGGAGCCTTTCCCTTGTTTCCTTAGAAAGTCACATTCCTGTGGCCTTTCATGTTATCTATCTGTAAACCAGGATTTTTTTGTTTGTTTGTTATCTGTTAACCAGGATGCAACATTCCGTGGTCTTTGTGTTTGCCTGTTACCTATTTTACCACTTGTGTGTTACATGCTCTGGGCTTGCATTTGTCTCCAGAGTACAAAGGGTCTGAGAGACTCAGTCAGGTTGTAGACTCCATTATGGAATGGTCGCTGGGGTTCAGCCCACACTGGTGGGCTAGCCACTAGTGTGAAATAAACTTCCTCTCCACACCTAACTTTGTCTTTGATCTCATGACTCTCCCTGTAACATTTCTGGAGGCTCCCAGTGAGATCAATCTGCCATACCCACAATTGGTAAGAGATGCTGCCACTCCTGGACCCTGCAGCTGCCTTGGCTCATGGAACAGAGAAGTGGGCACCTCCAGGAATTTCCTCTCAGGGTCTCCTTCCAGAAGACCAGGGACAGCTGCAGAGCCTCGAAGAGGTGAAGTGAGGTGGATACCCAGGAAACTGGGCCACAACTGAACCTCGATGTGTTCTGGAGGTGCTGGGCCCCACTCTAGGTAATGCAGGTAAGGAAAGAAAGGGCTCTCCCAGGTTAGACAGACAGGTAGAAGTGGGCTCAGGCTGATCCCCTGTAGGAGGTTACATACAAAGTCTTGATGTGATTCTGAGATGGCAGTGGCCTCCAATCGGAAAAGGGGACTGAAGTTAAAACATCAAGGTGATTCTGAAGCCCTGACCCCATTTAGATGAAACAGGATTCAGGAAAGGGGACCACTTTAACCTTGATGTGATTCCAACTTGCCGGGCCCATTTTAGGTAGAACAGGAATTTAATGTACTTAACTAGGAAATTTATTACACTCTGAATGATTGAATGATTGTCCATGAATGTCAAAATGAGAATTAATGGTTCTGCAGTGCTGCGAAGCCATGGATAACTTTAAACTATGCTATGTAGGAGATTGTGGAACTGAGAACTTTCTGTGGCTTGATCCCAGGTCACGCTGGGAAAAAATGCTTGAATCCTAGAACCCAGCTTCATGATTATCAGAAGAGGGGAGAGAACTGCCCCTAACTATGAGATTATGGAGGAAGGGATCTCCCCCTTGTCCAGATTTAAAAGATGTAGCTATATCTTGTGTTTATGGTGATTGCTTTCCCAGGTCTGAGATTCATGTAGCTGTGTCTGTCATGTGTCTAAGTTCTGTGTGTTTCTAATTCAGTCATGTACAATTGCCTCATGTTGTTTCTGTCAAAGTGGCCACTTCAAAGTTCTTCCATTCTTTATTGTTCAGAGAATTATTAGTTTTGGCATGCCAGATTTAAATGCACGTACAAACTTTAAATATGGATATTTCTTTTTTTTTTTTAATATGAATATTTCGGGGCTGGAGAGATGGCCTAGCGGTTAAGAGCGCCAACCGCTCTTACAGAGGACCCGGGTTTAATCCCCAGCACCCACATGGCGGCCGAGAACCGTCTGAAACTCCAATTCCAGGAGAACTCCAGTTCCAGGGGAATCCGAGACCCTCTTCTGACCTCTGCGGCATTGCATGACATGGGTGCACAGACTTGCATGCAGACAGTACATTCATACACATACAGAAATAAATAAAAAATAAAATAAAATAAAATGTGAATATTTCATAATGCATTCTGAGCCCTCAAATTTGTGTACCCTAGATGTCTTTAAATCTATTAACTCTGAGTCTATTAAATGCCTCGCAACTTTTGAGTGGTAATTGTTCATAGAAAACAGTATCTTATTATTAAAAAAAGAAAAAAGAAAACAGTATCTGAGTTGGTTGTTTAAGGATCTTTTTTGGGGGGGTCTTTTTGAAACAGGGTCTCCCTTTTTAGTCCTAGCTGGCCTGGAACTCACTCTGTAGACCAGGCTGGCCTTGAACTCACAGAGATCTGCCTGCCTCTGCCTCTGCCTCCCCAGTGCTGGGATTATAGCATGTATCATCACACCCAGCATAAAGATCTCATTTTTAAGATGAATTTTGTTTGTGTTTGCTTTGAAGGTGGTTGTGTGAGTTATCTTTTGCTTGCTTGCTTTGGAAGTGTTTTGCTTTGGATGTTCAGTCTTGTGATGGTTAATCCTGGGTGTCAACTTGACTGGACTAGGGATGAACAAATATGAGAAAGAGATCTTCAGATTGGACTACCTCAAGCCAGATGGCCCACCCTAAATGTAGGCATTGCCTTCTGCTGGCAGGCAGTATAAATGGCCATGGCAGAGGGAGCTGGTCCCTTTTCCTGTTTGCCTTCTCTCTCACTGGTTTGTCTTGCTGCTGTGATCAACCCTTCGGATCCCAGCGTGTACTGAGACCGGTAGATCTCCTGGAATCCATCGGGCCTTCAGCACCAGATTGGGACTACTGAGACATCCAGCCTTGTGGACTGAGCAGTTCCCTGGGTTCTCAGCCTCTCCAGTGTGGCACAGCTCTTGTTGGAGTACTTGAACTCTGTCACGTGAGCAAATCAATAAATCTGTATATAGCCATATATTCGTTCTATTGATTCTGTTTCTTTAGAGAACCCTGACCAATACAAGTCTCATTTGTGTTTCTTTGAGACCTCTTGGGGCCTGAGAACAAGTTTGAGAGAGCCAAACTCCGGCTGGATGTAACCTTGGTTTGATATGTTAACTCACCTTCAGTGCTGGGGATGAATTGTGGGACTGGTCTTTGTCCTGTCTTTCTGGCTTTGTCCCAAATTCAGTTTCCTGTAGCCCTACTCTAGTTGGGGATTGGGCACTTTTTTCCTAGGAGATTCTGGTAGCATGCATGGCTTGCCCCAGAGCAACTCTCATGCTTAAGTGCTATACTTAAAGTGCCTCTTGGGTCGGGCATGGTAGCACATGCCTGTTTTCCCAGCTACTCAGGAGGCAGAGGTGAGTGGACCTTTGTGAGAGTTCAAAGCCAGCCTGGTCTGCGTATCCCAGGCCAACTGCTACCAGTGAGACCTTGTCTCAAATAAACTGCCTTTTGCTAGCAATTAGTAATAATGCTCAATCAGTATTTAAACCCAGGAATCTTGGTTTGGCTTGGGTGGAGGTCTTTAGAACCCGGGGAATTCCTGAGCTCCTGGGGTGCCCATGTGGCAGCTATGCTTCCATTTCTCTGGCTAAGGACCCATTTGGGTTCTGGCCCCTGGGTCAGTTGTGGCGCTGCATGGCATCTCCTGGGGTGCATTCCTGGGGTACATTCCTGGGGTGCATTACAGGAGCTGATTCCTGGGGTGGCCTGGGCCTGTCCAGGTTTCTTGCCTCCAAGGGGGGGAGGGAGGGCAGCCTGGGACAGCTATTGGGCTTTATTGGGTTTCTGCACTGATTTCCTATCTGTTTCCTCCCTCCCTTCCTCCTTGTAAGAAGCAAAGCCTGGGCCTTGAAAGGGAAGCCTGGTCCAGCAAGACCTGACTTTGTCCTCAGTAGATGGAACTAGTAAAGGAAGGCCAGAAAGAGCCAGGGGCTCCCCACCCTCCAAAACTCAAGTGACCCCTGGGGACCAGATCCTCAACTGACCTTGAGAAAACAAAACTTGGTTAATCTGGGCTAACTGTGTGGACTTAAACACCCAAAGGAAAGTATAACCAAAAGATAAGTAATCAGTATATTTCCTTTAAAGTCTGAGAGATTGTGCTTCCAAACCTTAGACTTAAAGTCATATGAGATATTGTTTAGCAGGGATAGAACTTCAGGTCTTGGCCTTGTTCAACAGTGCAGTGCCACCTGCAGCCAAAAAGGACAAGTCCACTATTGTCAAATGATGTTAAATAATGAGATTTCCTCTTTCTGTGTAGAAGCTACTTAAGAGGGAACTGACACTGTGATTGTCAAAGTACCTGAAAAGCAAATCCTGAGTCTAGACACCATGGCCAAATGAACAGAAGGAGAAACCCAATAAATGGATGCTTTGGAACCCCTGGTCAAGAAATTCTAATGGACTTTTAAGTTGGACATATGAATTTGCCCTGTTCTTACGTCTCCTGGTTCCCTGCCTAGAACATCTACCTAACTATTCTTGCCTTCACTTCTCCTTCATGGGCACCAGTCAAGTATATAGCTATACTTTTGGGGGTCCTTTAGATAAGTGCACTGAGCAGGGGTTACCCCAATTGCCACACCCTGTGCCCCTTTTCATCATGGAAGAAGTCAGAGTGGTTGCACCCTCATTCCCTCTTGGCAATTGGGGAGACCGCCTCAGAGGGTAATGGGATAAAAATATGGGCTAGAAATTGGCTAGGCTGTTTAGGTTTGAGACCCCCCGCCCCCCGCCAAATTAGCCAGATTCTTTCTCAGCTGAGAGCTGGAAACTTCTTGGATCTTCCAGGAAACTTCTCCCTGCCAGAAACTAGAAGTGCAAGATCCATCAGAATGGGAGGCGTCTGCAGTGTTCTCAGGCACATCAACCCAGCACAGTTAGGAAATGCAAAGCTGCTGTCAGTCTGCGTAACAAGATGCCAGGCAGCTGGATGAGAAGATTAAAGGCCGTCAGAAAAATGGGCCTTTCTGGGAGAGCACCTGGAAGACTTGGGACACTGGCTGGTCCCCTTAATAGGACTATCAGTCCTGATTCTATTAATCCTCCTGATAGGGCCATGTATAATAAATAGGCATAGTAAATTTATTAAAAATCAGGTGGAAGCCATAAACATAAGGGATTATATTGCTGAAAAGGGGGGAATACAGTGGAAATGGTAAAATAGGCTTAATTACTAAAGGACCTGACAGTGTTACAGTAACGGAAATAGACAGGTGAAGGGCAGGCTGGAGCCATCCTCTCTGCCCCCTCCCCCCTCCTGTGGTTACCCGGATAGGAGCCTTTCCCTTGTTTCCTTTGAAAGTCACATTCCTGTCGCCTTTTATGTTATCTATCTGTAAACCAGGATGTCACATTTGTTATCTGTTAACCAGGATGCAACATTCTTGCGGTCTTTGTGTTTGCCTGTTACTTGTTCTGCCACTTGTGTGTTACATGCTCTAGGCTTACATTGTCTCCAGAGTATAAAGGGTCTGACATCTGTGGCCGTTGCTTGACATGGGTGCACTTACATACTACATGCAGGCAATACACTCATACATAAAACAAAAAAAATAAACAAAATATTTTAAAAAATAGCCTGACTCTAATTTGTGCTGCCTGTATCCCGGGTACAGGGCCATCCACCGAAGCACTGTTGACCTGCCAGTAGCCACTCTGATAGGATTTATGAATAATGGAGGAAGCCCGGCGTGGTGGCACACACCTTTAATCCTAGCACTTGGGAGGCAGAGGCAGGCGGATCTTTGTGAGTTCAAGGCCAGCCTGGTCTATAGAGTGAGTTCCAGGACAGCTGGGCTACAGAGAGACCCTGTCTCGAAAAAGGCCCCCCCCCCAAAAAAATGAATAGTGGAGGAGCCATAAGCTTCTTGGGTGATAAGCCCCCAACCAAATGGTGTGAGACTGACTTATCAACAGGTCACCCATAGATAGATCTGATATGACATTCCTAACCCACCTGTCTGCAGGCAGATACTAGTCTGCTAGGGCAAGGAAATAATCTTAACAAAAGACTTTATCTATGCAAAGATACCATCAAAGGCGTGCCAACTGGGCCCAGAGTAAACTATAAAGCTAACCACCCCCGCAGGTGGTCAGAGGTCTGAGCTCTGGGGAAGAGACTGGATCTCTGTCCCTCTTGCTGCCCACCTGTCCCAAGGTCTGGTTCTGGTTCTCCTTCCTCCTCAGAAATAAATCTAGCACACACCCTTAAAGAAAACCGACTTTCCCTCTCTCTGAAGCCATCAACGGTCCACAGCTCCTCAGTTAGGAGTGGGAGTTTGAGGGCCCCTTACCACTTGACCATAGAATGTTGACTGGCTTGATCTTGTGCAAGCATCCAGAGATGTGAGTGCATGATTGCATGTGTCCTGTCATGTCCAGAATGCACTGTTTTGCTCCAGTCTTCTCTGACCTCTGGTTCTTACAATCTTTCCATCCACTCTTCCATGATGGTCCCTGAGCTTGGGTGGGGAGTATGATATAGATAGCCCATGCTTGACTGGTCTGTGTGATTTGCTGGGCTCAGCGCCAGAGGAAAACATTGCCCTCATCTTGGGTTGGAGAGGTCCATCGCCTCTCCCACAGACCCAGTGCCCCCTCTGTGATAGGACGACCCCTCCCGCAGAATAAAAACCTCAGACCAAGACATGTTTAGTCCCTGCCTTATGGTAGGAAAATGGCTCCAAAGAAGTAGTCTAGTGAGCCTCAGCACTGTGAAATGCACTGACTGCTAACCCTCTTCGTTTGTGACCTTTTCCAGAAACAAAGGCCATGGAATGCCAACTTCCTGTCTTCATCACAAGCTGGCTTCCACTTGGATGAAGGATGCCAGTGGGCATGGGCAGACGGGTCGCAGCTGCTGAGGACCGTGTAAGGAGGCAATTGGAGGTAGGTCTGGTATGAGCTGAGGCTCTATGGCCTGATGCTCTAGCCAGCCAGACTTTTCTCAAGAGATACCTATTCAAAACATGCAATGAAACTTGAGTTGTCCAGGCCCTGTGGACACACACTGCCCATGTACTCATCATAAATGTGACCCTGCTGGAAGAGATTTGCATTTCTAACAAGTACCCAGGTGATACAGCACAACTTGGCATTTCTTTTGTTTTAAAAAAGATCAAAGCATCACTCAGCTGTGTGACTTTTGAGGGAAGGAAAGGGTGATAGCTTCCTTCACCCATCAAAGGATCAAGGCCAACACTCTCCTAGCAAAAGACAAGCTAACAAAAGAAAAGACTAACAAGTTTGTCTAATCAGGGTTTTACCTGACATCATGGGAGACCTCAGAAACTGAGGGCCCAGAAGTCTAGGGAAGTCTGTTTTTATGCTTAGGTTCTACGGAGAAATGCGACTGAACTAGAGGGTATGATGTAATAGGGACAGAGAGAGGGGAGACATCTGGCAAGGCCTGTCCGTCCGGATTCTTCTTGGCCTCTCTGTGTGGCTTCCTTCTTGCTCCATATAGAGCAAGATCTTTGTGGGAGAAGGGTCATATGATCTACCATCAGACAAGGTAGGTCAGAGAATTTCGTTATGGCCAGGTTTTCCACAGAAAGGCAAAAGAACATTAAGTTGAGAGCGGGAGAGATGGCCTAGCCGTTAAGAGCACCAACTGCTCTTGCAGAGGACCCGGGTTAGATCCCCAGCACCCACATGGTGGCTGAAAACTCTTTAACTCCAGTTCCAGGGGAATCCAACATGCTCTTCTGAACTCCGAGGCATTGCACGACACAGGTGCACAAACCTACATGCAGACAGTACATTCGTACACATACGAAAATAAATAAAATTAAAAAAAAACATTAAGTTGAAACAGAGTTCACAAATGCCTTTGGGAGAAAGGGCTTCTAGTTTCTAGGACCCATTTTGAGGAAAAAGAATTGTGGTTTCTTTAGCTTGCCTTGGAGAAAAGGAAGGGATGGGGAAAAAGAGGGGAGGAAAAGGTCAGAAGGAACTTGGTTTCTGAGATTTTCCAACGTTGCTTAGTTCAAAATACTCAGCCTGTCAAGGTGTCATACTTAGAGGTAGTATTTTCTTTGGCCCAATATTTCCCTCTCTTTGTAAAATGGAGGCAGTATTTCCTGCCTTGTGGGCTTGGGTGAGACCTAATGTAGTAATGGCGGCAGGGGGGTAGAACAAAACGCATGACGAGTGTTGGCAACAGGACCAGTTCTGACAGCAATGATCTTACTCTTCACACTCTTTTCTTCCACCTTTGTTCACACTCTTGGGATTCCTACATTTTTCCTTCATTCTCTGCCACTCCAGTTTGAAGAAGGAAACAGTGAAGTGTGGCAGAGTGGTTGTGGGAGGGCTAACCCAGGTCAATGCCAGGTATGATCTAAAGTCACATCAGGAAGAGAATGCGCACATATCCCCCATTGACTTTAACACATTAAAAAACTTAGATCCTCCCAAATTGGCGCTGGAGGGAGAATGTGAGCCGGAGGATAGAGTGGCTATAGGCCATGGCACTCCGGACGCCCCTGCAAAGTGAGCCTCCTGTCTATAAGAGAAATGTCCCTAGCATGGTAGGAAGCTCGAGGTGTTAGCAGAGGACAGGAGGTAGAGATTCAGTTTCTAGTGCCACCCTGTCCTGTCCAACCAGGACTGGTAAGGTATCACTTTCCTTCAGCATCTAGGCCAGGGTGCGACATCTAGGTCCAGAACTCCAGCCCAGCTGGCCACAAAGGACTCCCTGGTTTGTACGAGATTCAAGTCAGGTCTATGCTATCTCCTGCTTCTTGGGGCTCATCTGTCCTGTTCCACATGGAAAGTGTCTACTGCTCTCCAGTTCTAGTGAGGGAGGAGGGGGCGGGGACAGGTCTCAAGAAAGATCATGCCAGAGTTCTGCTGCATGGGGTCTCCCCTGTGGAATCTCCCTGGTACTTAAAATGCTGGTGCCTGGGACTCTGACTGAATTAATTCAGGACACATTCTCGGCATCAGGGCTTAAAACACTCTACAGTTGCTACTGTGGAATCCAAGGTTTTGAGCCAGTGCTGTCTTCTCACTCGGTCCTGGGCTGTTCTCAGAGTACCCTTTGCTGGAAGGCACACATGGAGGGTGACAGCCATCAAGGGCACTTCCATCATTTGGTGGTATGTTCTTGCCTTAACAGCTACCCTAAGAAAGTCTGTAGGATCCTCACAATGGTCAGGAGGGAGAGATATTACAGAGTGAGGCCAGGCTGGCCTTTAGAGTTCTGTCCCTTCTGGGAGGGTCACTAGGTCAGCTAGAGAGGAGAGAGAGCAGTGAGGGGATTCTAGGGCTAGGTCTAAGTGCTGTCCCCTAGATATAAAATGGCAACTGGAGTTGTTATGTGGGGCAGGCACGCCATCACCACAGCATTCACCCAGGTGTGCTGAGACAGTTTTCAGCATGGGTATCCTGAGCCTAAACATGAGCATTTCCCTGACCTGCCCTCTCTTTTCTGCCAGGCTGAGCTTCCTTTCCAGGCACAACCTCAGATCAATTCTGCAAATATTATTGAAGCCTATTCTCTGACAAGCACCGTACTAGGAACTGGGAGGCGTGCATTAATCGTGTTGTTTATCCATATCCTTCTCAGAATGTTGATATTGAGCAACTCACTTGCCTCTTCTTATTTTAGTTTCTTGATCTGCAAACTGTGATCATCGAAAGACCTACCTTGAAAAGCCGTGAAATCTCAGTGAATTAATATATCAAAAAACTCTTAGAGGGGTGCCTGGACTACATTAAGTACCTAAGAAATCATAGCCAATATTGTTATTATTTGTTAAATTCTTATTTGCCATGGTTAATGCTTGCATTCCCCTACAATTTACATGTTGAAAAATAACCTCTGATGGAGGAATACTAGGAAGAGGGGCTTGTATCGTTATTAGGTCAAGAGGGAAGAACACTCAAAATGAGGTTAGTGTCCTTACAAAAATATTTGGCCTTAGTGCCACGTGAGGGCACACCTAGAAGCTACCTCTGAAGTGACAAGCAAGCCCTCACCAAATTAGGAATCTGTGGATGTTTTTATCTTGTCTTCTCTGTCCCCAGAATGGTGAGCAACAAATTTCTGTTGTTTCTAACCTTCTCAGTATAAGGAATTTTGTTCTAGCAGCTTGAATGGACTAAGACATGATTATTACTCCTGCTACTACAGTAAACAATACAGATACAGCCTTCAAGCTAATGGAACTTACAAGGTAATGGGGGAAAGCAAGCAATTGTAACAGCGTGGATTTGGCACTGAGAAAAGATTCAGGAGTGGGGCTTGGACAGGACTGGGGAGTTATTCTGAAGGTGTCTTAAAGAAAATAATGACTTTGGTGAGACCAAGAAATGGAAATACAGTTTTCGGGAATGGGAGAGATTTAGAGGGGAGAAGACATTCTAGACAGAGGAACAAACACTCTTCAGTTTGCAGATGGAAAGGACTGGCTCGAGAAGCAGAGGGTGAAGAGGAAAGAACAGCAGAGGTCATGTAGGTTTGGTAGGAGCTGATACAGAGGGGGAACTTGCTCTGAAGGCAGAGGAATTATAGATCTTGCCACTGAGCAAAGCTCACAGTTAAGCAGGAGAGATGGAATCCAACAGATAATTTATGACTGTGTTAATACATTTAATATTATGTATATAGAAAGGAGAAACCCAAACTCTGCTGTGGCAGAGAAGAGCTTGTGGAAAAAGCCAAGACGAAACATCTAGACTCATACTGACAGGTGTTACCAGGAAATGATTCCTCCCTAGTTTGTGTCATATTGCCATCCTTGCCAGGCTCTTTGGCTGTAACACCATCCTCTCCCACCTCAGAAACCTTCTTGTGTCCCCAGGGCTACTTTCTGCCTACTCTCCTGAACAGTCAACCAATGGCTGAGTCCCACGGAGTGGCTGCCCCTGCAATCCTTCAATTTTGTAAGCAAAGGTTTCATTCTCGGTCAAGGGATGATTTCAGCAACCATGTACATCCAGTTCTTTTGCTCTGACCCAACTTCACTTTGCTCACCAGGCCTGCCAGGGAGAGATTCCCAATGCATAAGTGTAGTTACGTTAGTTTCTCCCCTGGGCAAGATGCTCCAGTTTCTAGCGCATTTTGTTCTACCTGCATTTCTATCTGCCCATAGATCTGTCATGAGGTGAGAATAAATGAACAAATAGCTGCAGTTCATTTGGAGAACTACGCAAGCAAAGGACTTACATGTTTTTAGTCCAAAAATTATATCAGAACTGCTATGTGTAATTTCACTAATCTGAACTATTCTTTCTTGATGAACCTCAATTGAAGTTGGAAGATCTGTGTAGACATTTTAATATATAATATATTGTTTATATTTATAGGTATAATATAAATATGATGAAAAATATTTTAAAGTTGGAAGATATGTGTATACCTCTTAGTAAGCTGTTAAATATATATTTGCATATTATTTACACTTATATCATATTATAAATATTACAAAAAATGCAATAAATGTTTGTCTCACCCTTGGCTTTACTATATGTCTTTCCAGGACGAAAACCTCATATATGACAAAATGTGGGCTAGAGAAAAGCAAGGTTATTCATTAATGGATTTTTTTCAATTTCACTAACTTTAAAAGAATTTCTTTAAATTTATTATTTTTATTTTATGTGTATGAATGTTTTGCCTGCATGTATGTAAGTGCGGTCATGTCATGCAATGCCCAAGGAGGCCAGAAGAGGGTGTCAGATCCCCCGGAATTGGCATTACAGATGAACGTTAGCTGCCATGTGAGTGCTGGGAACCAAACCCAGGTCCTCTGCTCTTAACTGTTGAGCCATCTCTCCAGCCCGAATTTCACTAACTTCTTAAATGTAAGGAAAATGAAAGATGTCAGTTTTTCTCCTTCTTTGTCTAAGGTAGTTCTTTTTAGTTTTGCTTTGTTTTTAATGGTCAGTTTTATTATGGGATAATTTGCACAAAATGAAATTTGTTCCTTCCAGAATCACTGAGTTGTGTCAGTCATCCATGGTCTTATAACTGCAACCTTAACCAAGATATGGAGCCTGTCTCTTCAACCCACATACACCCTCCTGCTCCTTTGCTGCTCATATCCTCACACATGGTTCATTTCCTAGAAATGTCTAATCTGTTTCCTAGAATGTCATATAATAATATAGCATACAGCTTTCTTTCTTTCTTTCTTTCTTTCTTTCTTTCTTTCTTTCTTTCTTTCTTTCTTTCTTTCTTTCTTTCTTATCTATCTATCTATCTATCTATCTATCTATCTATCTATCTATCTTTCTATTTATTTATACAAGATCTCCCTGTAGTCACAGCTGGCCTGGAACTCATTTTGTAGATCAGGGTGACCTTGAACTCACAAAGATCCACCAGCCTCTGCTTCCTGAGTGCTGGGATTAAAGGTATGCATCGCCACGCCTGGCAAAAGTATTTCTCCCTCTGCCTTCAGTTGTCAACTGAGATCCTCAGGGAAGAAGAGAGGTGCTGAAGCCCCTTCCCAATCCATCTTGGACTGTGGATGGGCTCAATCTTTCTCTCTCTTTTTAATTTTCTGTGTATGAGTGTACTGCTTGCACGTGTGTAAGTGCATCCTTGTTGTGCAATGTCCTCAGAAGACAGAAGAGAATGTCAGATCCCCTAGAACTAGAATTACAGACAGTTGTTAACCACCATGTGTGGGAAGATCCCGTTTGAATTAGGGGCTAGTTGTCAGGGCACAATGTGGGAGTCATGGGATTCCTCTGACCCCACCCCAAGAGGGAGCAAGCAACATGTCCCAGGCACATCATGCTAGGTAGAGCAGCAGTATACAATGGTGCAAAACTGGGGTCTGTGATTGGCTCTGGGAGCTGACGTCATTTTCTTATAAAAGTGAGTTGCAACAGGCAATAAATCAAATTCTCCATTACCATCTTTACACGGAATTCTCTGTCATTATTTTGCATGTATACAGGCCGAAGCAGGCCTGGATTTCCAGTGTCCGTGGCTACTGGGTTGGATGGAGGTCTATCAGACCACCAGCCTGGTAAGCTAGTGTGGGGTTGGATGAAGACCAGTCAGGTCACCTCTTTGTGAATTGTGAGTGGGTGTAGGCTGAAGACAGGCCATTGGCCATCAGCCTGAAATTCCTGTACAGAGACCAGCAGTCTTTGAGCAGGAGGGAAAGCATGGCCAAGCAGGAGGGGATCCACTTCCCAGGCTAAGGGAAGTACCTCTCAGGTTGTGTTACGAAAGTAACCAACTGACCTCTGCACTGAGGGGTCAGTTCCCCACAGTGACTATAGGCAGCCACTATGCTCCCCTACCCTTAGCAGGACTGCATTGTACCTGCTCATAACAAGAGAAGCTCCTACAGCCATGTAGGTGCTGGGATTCAAACCTGGGTCTTCTGCAAGGACAGTCAGTGCTCTTAACTACTGAACCATCTCTCCATACCCATTGTATGACTTATGTATATGTCATCCATAGCCTATAATATTTAGCAAACTGTTTTGTTTTCTTAAATTTATTTTTATTGTATATGTATGAGTGTTTTTGTATATGTATGAGAGTGCACCATGTGTGCTGTGCTCATGGAAGCCAGTAGAAGGTGTTGGATCCTCTGGAATGGGAGTTATGGCCAGGTATTAGTGGCTATGCAGTTGCTGGGAACTGAACTTAGGTCCTTTGGACAAGCAATCAGTGCTTTTAACCACTGAACCATCTCTCCAGCCCCCAAACCAAAATTAAACACCACTCTGGCTTTCTTATGCTATTTTGTGGTGTGTGTGAGCATGCGTGCCTGTGTAACTGTTCATGTGTATGTGCATGAGGTTATTGATGCACATACACATGCGTGTGTGGAGGCAGGGATCCAAGTCAGGCTGAGTCCTCAGTAGCTCCACCGTATTTAGTGAGCCAAGGTCTCTTACTGATCCTGAAGCTCACCAGTTCGGCTTGACTGCACTACCAGCAAGTTCCAGGGATCCTCCTGTCCCTGCGCTCCACACCCCAGTGCTGAGGTTGCACACATGACCTCCATGCCCAGATTTTACATGAGTGCTGGGATCCAAACTCAGGTCCTCATAGACTGAAGCAATTACAGATTGAGCCATCTCCCCAGTTCCTTCTGCCATTTTTCTTCTTCTCAGTTCAGGAGCTGGAATCAACAGAGCACAGTATAATCAATCTTGTTGACAATGGGTGTTTGGCAGGGAAGGCTTAGGGGATTGAGGCAGAGCACAAGGCATTGTATACCTCCAGCTAAAAATATATTGAGAATGACACGTAATTGTGTGATGCCTTTGCCAGACAAATTTGTCTCTTCCAAGAAAGAGTTTTTAAAGGGTGGGAGGAAGGGAAAGAAAGAGAGAAACTTGTTAGGAGGAACTTGCCAATAAAAATGTTTCTAGCAAGTATTAGAAAAGTCAAAGGGAAAAAGGGCAGGATTTAGAACCAAGGTGTCTAAGAGCCACTTCTGAAGACTTCTATTTTTTATTTTTAGTTATGTATATGTGTATGTGGACTTTGCATGTGCCTACAGGAGCCCAGGAAGAGGACTGGATTCCCTGGAGCTGGAGTTAGTTATAGGCTGACGTGGCTGTTGGGAACTGAACTCAAGTCCTCTGCAAGACCAGGAAGTGCTCTTAACTATTAAGCTATCTCTATATCCCACAGAGCTATTTCTAAATAGATTTCACTTTTGGTATTTCATAAGAAATGACTTTAGGGGCTGGAGAGATGGCTCATTGGTAAGAGCACTAGCTGCTCTTGGAGAGGACCCAGGTTCAATCCCAGCATCCACATGGCAGCTAGCAACCGCCCATAACTCCAGTTCCAGGGGAATCCAACACCCTCTTCTGACCTCCATGGGCACTGCCTGGCATGGGTGCACTTACACACATGCAGGCAGTACATTCATACACATAAAATAAAATAATAAACTATTTTTAATTAAACAAAGAAATTACTTTAGTGTTTATTTTAGAAGTTTTAGCACACAAAAATATGCACATGCTTCTTGACTGGGAATATATTAAAACAAAACAGAAAGGACCCAACTTCCCCTCTAGATTCTTTGCCCTTGGGCTGTATTTGAATATTATAAATAATTTCTGAGAAAGCCAGGTGTTCTGAGAAAGCCAGCCTGGAGAATAGAGTTAATTTCAGGCCAGCCAGGGCTACTGTGTGAGATCCTGTCTCGGAAAACAAAATAAAAACAAACAACAACAACAACAACAACAACTCTTTTGGATTAGAACTCACAAAAAATTATTTGAATGACCTATTTTAAAAGCAACATTTCCTCCAAACTTCTTTTCCACTTAAAATGATATCTCTGTGCACATTAAACTCTACTATTTCTAAGAACAATCTGTTCCCAAGTATAGAATAGCATTAATGTATTTTAGCTTACTTTTGTGTACATGTAAATACATTAGGTATTTTTCTGCTATTATCAAAGGGTTATCAAATTAGGTATATATATACATTATAAGGTATTGGTTAAGAGAGATTAAAGCCATCATATAAAAGCAAACATATTTGGGGCTGGAGAGATGGCCTAGTAGTTAAGAGTGCCGACTGCTCTTGCAGAGGACCCAGGTTCAATCCCCAGCACCCACATGGTGGCTGAGAACCATCTTTAACTCCAGTTCCAGGGGAACCCGACACCCTCTTCTGACCTCTGCAGCATTGCATGACATGGGTGCACAAACCTGCATGTAGACAGTACATTCATACACATACAAAAAATAAATAAAAATTTTTTTAAAAAGCAAACATATTCTTACACTGATTTTCTTTATGGTGGGTAGGAACAATATGATTTTACCATGCCAGGATAGCAGAAAAGGCTATGTAGATGTGTCAACAGCCGGCCTTCCTTTAGATTGTGCATGGAGCTTTTACTGTGATGTGTAGAAGTAGCTCTTGTAAGTCTGCCTTTTGGGGCTCTGCCACAGGTTAAAGTTAGTCTCACCTTCGATTACCAATCTGCAGATTGGTTCACTGGGTGCTGTTGCTTCTCAGAATTCCATGACTAAGCCAGGAATGGTGTGTGTTGTTTATTAATAGGTATTTCTTCTGCCTGTTCCACTTACCACATCATCATAGCAGACCTTGACCCTTGTGAACTTGTCTGGAAAGTCAAATATATCTAGGAGCTTACAGCTAAATAACACCACCAACTGTTCTTTTGGAGGCCAGGAACAGAGTTTTGAGGTAACTCAAGTGAGAAGGAATCTCTCTCTCTCTCTCTCTCTCTCTCTCTCTCTCTCTCTCTCTCTCTATCTCTGTGTGCACGTGTGTTCATATGTATGTGCACTTTGGTGCACATGTGCGTGGAGGCCAGGGGACAACCTTTGGTGTCATTTCTCAAATACTGTCAACCTTGTTTTTTGAGACAGAGCCTCTCTTTGCTAGACTGGGTATCCAGGGAGCCTCAGGGACCCACCTGTCTTTCTTTCTTCTAGCACTGAAATTGCATGTGGGTACCATCATGATTGTTGTGGGTTTTTTTTTTAATTTTTTAAATTTATTTTTGTATGTGTATGAATGTACTGTCTGCATGTAGGTTTGTGCACCCGTGTTGTGCAATGCTGAGGTCAGAAGAGGGTCTCGGATTCCCCTAGAACTGGAGTTCTCCTGGAATTGGAGTTACAGATGGTTCTTAGCCACCATGTGGGGGTCATGTGGGTGCTGAGGATCGAACCTGGGTCCTCTGCAAGAGCAGTCAGTGCTCTTAACCGCTAGGCCATCTCTCCAGCCCCTGTTTTTTTTTTTTTTTTTAACATTGATTCTAGAGATCAAACTTAGGTCCTCATGTTTACAAAGCAAACTTGCGTTTACTGACTGAGCTATTTCTCCAGCCTGAGAAGGAAACAAAAGCTTATTTATTCACCCTGAATTTTTCATGACACTATGAGAAAACAAAAATCTAGACAAAGGCTAGAGAGATGTCTCCATGGAGTAAAGTGCTCGCTGTGTAACCCATGTAAAGGTGGAAGGGGAGAACTGACTATACAGAGTTGTTCTCTGATCTCCACATGTGCACCATGCCGTGTGAATGTGTACACATGCACAAACATTCACTGACAATAAAAATATTCATGATGGGCCTCCATCAAAGTCTCTTCTATGACACCAGCTAGGACCTCCCAAGGTGTCACAGTGATACTTCCCAGGTCAAGTCACTCTGCATTCTCCCACATTTTCTCACTGCCTGTTGGAATTGTCCTTAGATGGAATTTATCTCATTATACAGAGACCTCTTAAGGGGTGACTCCAAAAGGCTTAGAACATTAGAAGGGCTCCAGAGTTTGTTGACTAGGTGAGTCTGGTCCATTTTCTTTACTAGGTACTGCTGTTAGGAGATCATATTTAGAGGAATTGAGGAAAATCTTCATGAAAGCCATGTTCTTATTGGTCACAGTGCAGAGAATGAAGGGTGGGGTGAAAAAGAACAAGTCAAGGTGCACACTGAAGCAGAAGAGGGAAAAATTAAAGGGACTGAGCCAGAAAGAAGGCAATAAAATGGTTTCAATTTCCTCATTTACAGATGCATTAGATTCAGTCATTCATTTATTTTCTCTCATTCAGTGAATCCCTATGGGTGTCTATTATAGCCTGATACTGTTTCATGCAGTGAGGGAGCATGGTAAGAACACAGACCCAGCCGGGTGTGGTAGCGCACGCCTTTAATCCTAGTACCCAGGAGGCAGAGGCAGGTGGATCTTTGTGAGTTCAAGGCCAGCCTGGTCTACAGAGTGAGTTCCAGGACAGCTGGGGCTACAGGGAGACCCTGTCTCAAAATACACCAAAAACAAACAAACAAACAAACAAACAAACAAACAAACAAAAAACCCCACAGACCCAGTTCCTGCTTATAGGAGAAGACAATAAACAATGAATAAATGAATAACTATTATGATGTCAGGTAGCAAAAAAAATGTATATGCAAAAATAAAGCCAGAGAAAGAAATAGTGGAGAGAGAAAGCCTCTTAGAGCAAAGACCGTGAGAGAGTGCCTTATGGATATCTATGGGGAAGGAGCACTCCAGAAAGGACAGGTACAGTGGCCCCAAGGCAGGCTTGGTGTATTGAGAAAAGAAAAGGAGGCAAGAGGTTAAGAGCACTGTGGGGGAGGAGAAAAGAGATTAAAAACTCTCTTGCACTGGCGAAATAATGTCCTTCCCAGAACTGAAGTCTTGTGACTAATGACTACGCAGCTCAAGTCTGATACAAAGAGTCCCATACAGTGCTGAAGGAAAACTTTTATTTCTCATAAGTACTGTAATGGAATCATCCCTCTCAGCCCTTGCAATAAGCGTTCTCACCTGAGGTCAACAGTCCCCAGGCAGTCAGAGAGACCCTTGAAGGGAAACTTTTTTGCCTTTCTTTTTCTCTATCTTCCTCTTTCCTTCCTTCTTTTTCCTTCTTTCTTTTTTCAGAGAGAAATCTTAGATGCTGACCATACCCAAATGCCCTACGAGGGTAGGCAGGAACATAAAATAAAATAAGTCCAGTATGAGAAACCAGCCTCCTAAACACAAAAAATGCTCCTTTATATGTCTTGATATATTGTCTTTTAAGACCTTGTATTACATTTATTTATGGGGGGGGCATGAAGGTGAGGTCTGGAAGTCAGAGGACAACTTGCTGCAGTTAGTTCTCTCTCTTCACCATGTCAGCCCCTGGGATCCAACTTAGCTTGACAAGCACCTTACTCACTGAGCTATCTTGCTGGCTCTATATTTACTCTTTTGGGCCCCTAATTTCTCCACTTCTGGTAGACACTCGGGTCCAGAGAATTATTTCTCCACTTTAAGAAAAAACCCCACAAGGGTTATGACAAAAGGCAATTCATGTACAGGGCCAGACAGGCCATCGGGTGAGCGAGGACTCTAGCCAGAGCAGGCTGACAGAGCTGTGCTTCCGCTGATCACCACTTGAAGGACCTCATGATGGGAGGTTTTTACCTGAGGAAGAGAGAAGAGGGGAATGGATACATTTGGGAACAGAATCCCTAAATTTAAAATTTGGTTCATGTTTTCTTTCTTTCGTTTCTCAAGCTAGAGGAGTCAAATGTAGCTTCCAAGGGAGAGGGTATGGCTTCTACATTTGCAACAATTTCTGAGGGATTGGTGGTTTAAATAGCACTGACAATCTTTGAACTGGAACATGAGTCCCTCCTCCCCCCACCAAACATACTTCTGTGGGAAAGATTACAGGCATGGTCACCTGCTGTACTCCTGGGTCCCAGAAGAATGGGGGTGGGTGGGTACCACTACCTCACTTCTGATCTCCAACCCTGACTAAGGGCACTAGTGCCATTGTTATCTCATCCTGTTCCTCTTCATTTTCCCATCAGTGAGTTCTTCATTATGGGTGTGGCACAAGTAGCATATAAAAGCGACTTAGGTCAGGCGTGGTGGCGCATGCCTTTAATCCTAGCACTGGGGAGTCTGAGGTAGGCGGATCTTTGTGAATTCAAGGCCAGCCTGGTCTACAGAATGAGTTCTAGGACAGCTGGGGCTACAGGGAGACCCTGTCTCCAAGAGACAAAAAAAAAAGCTACTTAGTATTGAGAAGCTGCCAGGCGAAGGAGGAGGAGCTTGTTGAGTAGAAGGTAGCTCTCTCTTCCTCTCAAGTTTGCTCCTTCCTCTAAATACCTCCACACTTGACCCACCCTCATCATGAGACTACCTTGGGTTAGTTACGGAAAGCCAAGTCAAATCAGAGCAAGAGAAAAATAAACTCATCAGCTTCTGAACCAAGAAGCCAAAGAGTGGCTTCTCAGAGTGTCCCTCAAGTCTCAGTTCTGCTTTCTTCTCCATCACCTTCATTCTTTGATGGGTCCCACAAAGGGTAGAAAATACATTGGCCAATATGGTCATGGGTGCTGTTTCTCTTCCATCATTTGTATGCAGTTATGCAGACAAGGATCTAGTTGCCTGAGGGGGTCCTGACTCCTGTGGACTACCCTGGCTTCCATGTGCTCAAGTGGTGCCAGAATCAGGGAGTGCTGAGGGCGCTGGTTGGATAGATGTGGAATGTGGCAAATTTGAAGAGGAAGGGGGGCAGACACTTTAAAGGGTTGCCTTCTGCCCACAAGTACACTAGGCTCAAATGAGATTCAGTTGCCAAAGATAATCCCACTGTTCACCCAACTTCTGCAGCTTGGCGGAAGCTCGTCTACTCTAGTAGCACATCCAAATTGCAGAACAGGGGCTGGAGAGATGGCCTAGTGGTTAAGAGCGCCGACCGCTCTTACAGAGGACCCGAGTTCAATCCCCAGCACCTACATGGCAGCTGAAAACAGTCTGTAACTCCAATTCCAGGAGAACTCCAGTTCCAGGGGAATCCGACGCCCTCTTCTGACCTCTGCGGCATTGCATGACACGGGTGCACAGACCTGCATGCAGACAGTACATTCATACACATACATAAATAAATAAAATTAAAAAAACAAACAAACAAAAAAAACAAATTGCAGAACAAGCACGCCTAGTTGGATACACTGAAGAGGCAGTCAAGCCTAGGCCACTCCTCAATGCGGGCAATGGAAGAAGCTCTCCAGTTTGGTGAACATCGCTCCCCTTCCCTCTACATGTAGAGCACAGCTCTCTGCCACAAGGACCTTTGCTCCGCTGAACAGACATGTTTCTAGATACCCAGGGTCAGAATGGCTTCACTTATGATGCCTATGCATTTCTTTTTGGTCTTTTTGAGACAGGGTCTCCCTGTAGCCCCAGCTGTCCTGGAACTCGCTCTGTAGACCAGGCTGGCCTTGAAATCACAAAGATCCACCTGCCTCTGCCTCCCAAGTGCTAGGATTAAAGGCGTGCACCACCACCCCAGGCTGATGCCTATGCATTTTAAAGTTCGGTGGGAACCTTAGGAAATCAGTTCCATGAAGTTCTCATGCAGCCAAAGGCAGAAGTTTGTGATGAGAGTGGCAGGGAGACCATTTCATTTCATATAAACAAAACAATTTTATCCATGTAAAGAAAAATCCAAACTCACCGAGGGTGAAAGGACGACAGGTGAAATAACAGATGTTATAAAGAGTGTGCCAAGTGCAAAGTATTTTTCATAGATTGTTTCAATTGTCATACCATCCCCGTAAGGTAGGCTCTATTGCTGTCTCCATAAGAGGCTAAATAATTTGCCAAAGACTACATAGGTGGCAAGTGGTAACAGACTGAGGGTTCTATACCTGTGAAGTTCAACCTTAAAGCAATGCTGTTAATATATTCATTCATTCATTCATTCATTCATTCGCTCATTTATTCCTGCATGCATTCTTTCACCAGTGATGTTGAATGGCTCCTACATGTTGGAGACTGTTCTTGGTGCTAAAGTAGAACCCACAGCTGTGAACAATGCAAGAACAGATACATAAAGCTTATATTATAGAGAAGACATTGATATATAAAACATCTAAGATAGGTGTCTCACACCTGTAATGTTAGCTCATGGGAGGCTGCTGAGGTAGGAGGATTCCCTTGACTTTGGGCCAGCCCAGGCTCAGAGTGAAAGTTTGTCTCAGAAATCTCCATCTCCCTCAAAGAAAGAGAAACAAACGTGCATGTGTGTGTGTGTGTGTGTGTGTGTGTGGTCTAAATGGGTGGTGTGGGTAAGAAAGGAACATTAAGTAAAGATTTGAGGGAGTTGTGTGTAAACCATACAGACATCTGAGAGTGGGTAAGAAAGGAACATTAAGTAAAGATCTGAGGGAGTTGTGTGTAAACCATACAGACATCTGAGAGAAGAGCATGAGAGGTTGAGGCGATAGCAAATGCGAAGTCTGAAAAGGAGGAAGAGAAGAGCAGACTGTTCTAGAAATGTCAAGGAGCTCCATATGATTGGAGCGGAGTGACTGACACAAAGAGCTGAGAAGACACAAAAAAGTGAGGTCCAGAAGATAAATGGGACCGGATCTTGTAGGACCTTGCAAATGGCAGGGTTTGGTCTTTTATCTGGGTGTGATGTACCCACTTGGGCTGGGCCAGAGGAAGAAGGTGAAGCAGAATTGCTCTCACTTCTCTGCCAAGAAGAGGGTGCAAAGGAGCAAGGAAGCAATTTAAGAGATGCTGCAGTCGCCTGGGTTAGAGGTTAAGGGGGCTTGGCCTGGTGTGCATTAGACATGTGCCAAGGACTTCAATTCTAGGTTATTGTGAAATTAGAGTGGAAAGACTGGCCAGCAGGGAGGACATGGAGTGTGTGAAGGCGATCAGTCCGATGCTCTCAGGGTTTTGGCCTGATCACCTGATCACTGTGGCATGAGCAGTAGGGAAGGTGCAAATGAATAGTGTGTGCTTTTGTCTCAAGCAGGGAGGAGTCATGGGGCTCAATTTGGGATATTTAATTAGAGATACCTATTAGACACTGATAAAGCAGATGTGGAGAGGCAGAGCCTGTCAGGAGACAGGTCCTTTATCACTGGAATTCAAGGTTAGTAACCTGTCAGTAACTCTACTCTGTTAGAGTAATCGAAGACATTGATTCACATGTGATTTTGGAAAAATACCAATTATTGAAAATATTAGTAAATTAGCTGGGCATGGTGGCACACTCCTTTAATCCCAGTATTTGGGAGGCAGGGGCAGGAGGATCTCTGTGAGTCCAAGGCCAGCTTGATCTACAGAGTGAGTTCCAAGACAACTGGGGCTACAGAGAGACTGTGTCCCAAAAAAGTAACTTATTAAAGAAAGTCTGATTTAAAATTTCATCTGTATCCTGAAACCCACTTCTATCACCTGCTTTCAATTCTCCACATTCTCTTCTGGTTTGGCCCACGTGCATACACAATGGCATAAGGTTGTGATTGTAGCAAAGGTCTGATTTCATGTTCTAAGTTTTTCACTTGCCCTGATCCCATAAGTATTTTCCCAAATTGCTCCTCCACTGTTTGTATGAAATGCACAAAGCTTCAATAAAATTGGCTTTGGAAATAAAAAAAAAGAAGCAAGAAAACAAATGACCCATCAATAGATGGAGTAAAGAGCTGAACAGAGACTTCACAAGTAAAGAAGTAAAAATGGCTGAGAAACACCTTAAAAAGTGTTCAATGTCACTAATAATTAAGGAAATGCAAATTAAAATCACTTTAAGGTTTCATCTTACCCCAGTCAGACTGGCAATGTTCAAGAAAACAGAAAATGCCAAATGCTAGAGAGGGTGTGGGGAAAGGGGAACACTTATTCACTGCTGATGGGAATGCAAACTTGTGCAACCTCTATGGAAAGCAGTGTGGAGAACACTTAAAAGACTCAAAATCAACCTACCACTTGATCTAGACATACCACTCCTGGGTATATACCCACAAAACTCATCTTATTGCAGAGATATGTGCACAACCATGTTTATTGCAGCTCTCTTCACAATAGAGAAGAGCTGGAAACAGCCCAAGTGTCCCTCAACTGATGGAGTTCTATGCAGTGGTAAGGAAAGATGACCTCATGAAATCTGCAGGTAAAGGGATGGAACTAGAAGCTGTTATGCTAAGTGAAGTAGCACAGAAAGTCAAACGATGCATGATGTCCCTCATTTGTGGATCCTAGCACCAAATCCTTATTTGTTAAGGCAAACTGAGTATTTTTTTCTTTTTTTAGTAAATATAATACCTGATACAATTTTTTTTTCAAAATTTATTTCTGTATGTGTATGAATGTACTGTCTGCATGCAAGTCTGTGCACCCGTGTCGTGCAATGCCGCGGAGGGCAGAAGAGGGTGTCGGATTCCCCTGGAACTGTAGTTCTCCTGGAATTGGAGTTTTAGACGGTTCTCGGCCGCCATGTGGGTGCTGGGGATCGAACCCGGGTCCTCTGTAAGAGCGGTCGGCGCTCTTAACCGCTAGGCCATCTCTCCAGCCCCACAAAGTACATTAAAGCCAGGTGTGATGGCACATGTCTTTAATCCTAGCACTTGGGAGGCTGAGGCAGGAGGATCTCTGTGAGTTCAAGGCCAGCCTGGTCTACAGAGTGAGTTCCAGGCCAGCTGAGACTAAAGGGAGACCCTGTCTCAAAAAAGACCAAAAAAAAAAGTACATTAAAACATACACTAATTTGCTATGTACTTTAGGAATGTAAAGTAATACTTCTTTTTACCTGCACGCAACTCTACTGTTAAAAGGTGAATCCCTAAACACGTTTTGGAATTAACCTATAGTTTATTTTCAAACATCGTAATTTTGGTATATTTGTGGATTGTATACATGCATATTTTGGAGTAATATAAAATTAAAGGGAACAACAACAACAAGAAAGAACTGACTGAAACAGTACACTTCTACCCCAAACAGTAAACTTCTGCATTGAAAAATTTAAAGAAGACTGAGAAAAAGATGCAAGACATGTATGGCAGAATGCACGAGCTCTGGAGGGGTTGGGAGCATGGAAGGAAGAATGGGTCCAAATTTGATTAAGAAAGGTTGTATGAAAAGCACAAAGTTCAATAAAAAATTAGGAAAAAAAAAAAAAGACCAACAAAGTGCTGGGCTCTGTTGTGAAATAGTCTAGAAACAAAAGTTGAAAATCTTTCAAAGCTTGATGTCCGTACAGTAATGTGTGCACTGTAGTCTTCACGGACAATCATTATGTTGAGGTGTCTTTGAGATAGGCCCTGAATGATGGCAGCCTAGCCTACAGTCAATCCCAGAGGGGCACACTAGGAAGAAGGACCAGCATATACAAAGGCCCTAGCAAGCAAAGGAAACCACAGGTTGTGGTTTGAACAGGAATGTAGCCTCCAGGCCGGAATGTTTGAACAGTTGTTCACTAGCTGGAGCATTATTTTGAAAGTTGTAGAGCCTTTAAGGAGGTGGGGCTTAACTGGAAGAAGTGGGTTGTTAGGGTTTTGGCCTTGATAATGCTAGAAGTGACCAATTATACCTGTTTCCTGCCCCTCTTCCCCTAAAGTACACCACCAACTCCAGCCTGTGGAGGGAGTCCCCAGCCTCCAGCCCTTCCCTGCCATGATGGACTGTGTCCCTTAAACTGTGACCCCAAAATCAGTTCTTCCCCCACCCCTTAAATTGCTTCTGTAAGATATTTGGCCATAGTGTCAGTTAAGTAATAACAGCTGGCAGATTTATTTCAACTGACAAATAGGAATTATTTGCTTAATATTTGTCAAAGCTGTTAGGAATACATTTTAACTTAAAGTACACAGGTATGGTTACATTTTCTCTCTGAGATTCTCTACCAAAGAAGAAGCCATATAGAAACAATTGGCCATAAGTGAACCCTAGAAAATTCAGTGGTTCTTAAAGTTGAATTGGGGCTTCCCACTACACAGAAACTCTATGGGGAAATCTTACTTGTTCATTCATGATATAGTGTTTCAGTGAAACCTCATAACTAGCTTTTAATTGTACAGACAAGGATGGTGATCTAAAGAAGTATGAATTCACCGTTCATTGATTCAGCTACTTCTTACAGATTTTCTAATAATTCAATTAGTTCCATCCTTCCCATCAAAAAACGAGTCCCATGCACATGACTCTATCGCGCACAAAGCCCTTGTTAGCTGAGATGTCCCCTCCCTCATTCACCTGCCTATTATGTGCACACAGTTACTTAAAAGCAAGAAAATTACTGCAGAAAAAAACTTTGGTATAGGGCCACAGGCTCTGGTACTGATTGGTTGTGTTTCCTCCCAAGGCCGGCAGGCGGGGCACCAGGCGAGGTTTGCAAACTGCGCCTCCCCCCACACTCCCAGCCCTCCTGCCCAACTTCCCCTTAGCTACAGCTTTAAAAGTGGCCATTGACCTTTCAATCTTTTGAGCAGTGATGCAATAGAATAGTATTTCAAAGAAAAATGGTTATCAAAATTTTGGACCCGTTTTTCCCATGAGTGTTAATGAGATTTTTTTTTTTTAAAGTAGGTCACATTTAAAGTGGGTCGCATTTCAGGGGCGTGCAAGCGTACGGGCAGGGTGAGAGAAGTTTCCACTAAGGCCAGGAGATCCAACAGGGTGGGAGGTGAGGGTCCCAGTAGGGAAGAGGTGCTGGGGTCCATCCGAGTGAATTCCGGGTCTCAGGGCGCCGGCTCTGCAGGGAATCAATCTCAGAGACAAATGTTCGGAGGACTGCGTACTTCACAGGCACGCAGGTAAGAGCGCCTTCTCCGCAGGCCCAGCAGGTGGGCCGGGCGTGGAGCAGGGCCTCGGAAAGGGGACCTCGTAGCCGACCCGAGGAGGAAGCGGGGAGCTGGGCAGGCTGGTACCGGAGACTACCCGCAGCAGCCGCAGGGGGAGGGACAGGAGCAGCCCGCGAGGCTTTAAGGAGGCGCCGGTCTCCTCTGGCTCTCTGCCTTCTAAGACGCTGGCCGTGGGGACCACCTCTGGCCGGCTTCCTCCCGTCCCTGGGAGTGGTCGCCGACCAGGGCAGGGGCTTGTTTGTCCTCTCTACCAATGTGTCTTAGAGCAGGAGAGACCAGCCTCTGGGGTCCTGCACCCGGTCCTGCCCAAGGTCGGATCTAGAAGGCTCGGGAAGAGGGCGGGGGTAGTGGCTGGAAAAGGGGTCCCCTCCTCCGGCGGGCTGGGAAGGGTTGGGGGGGCGGCGGCCGCTATTCGTGGGATCGGGGTGCTCAGCAGATGCGGGTAGGGGCAGGCATTGGCTGCTCATAAGGGGTTGGCAGCGGCCGGGCGCTTCTCCCATTTGTCCCCGGAGCACCCAGAGGTGCGGGGTTAGGGGAGGGCGGAGTCCCAGGCCTCCACTCCCGGGTCATCCTCACCGCACTGCATCTGCACCCGCAAGTCTCGGCCCGGCCCTCAGGAAGCCTACGCTTTAGGGCCTGGGCCTCTTTAAAGCGGTAGCGGGGGCTGCGGTCACGTGACGCGGATTCCTGGAAAGTTCCTGGAAAGCGGCCTCCGCAGCCGCCGGGCGGGGCGCGAGGGGAGGGAGGCGGGGAGCAAGGGAGGCGCGTCGGGCTGGGAAGTCGCGCGCACACTCTGCTCCGGGGACAGACGTTTAACTCTTGCCAAGTCTCGCCGCCGCTGCGGCTCGCGGGCCCAGGGCTTCCCCGAAGCATGAGCCTTCTCCCCCGCAGCCGCCGACGCTCCGCGGGTCGCGGACGGTGCGCGCCCGGGCCCCGGGGGCACAGCTTCCAGATCTCCTGCGCCCAGAGAACGGAAGCCTGCGGCAGGTACCGCCGGGGAAGCCCGAAGGCTCCGCCCCGGGCTCAGTGGCCGGGGAGGGCGGCGGGGCGCGGCCGCCAGCGCCGGGAGCTCGGGGCCGCCCCGGCTTCCGCACTGGAGCGCGGCCGGGGAGCGAGTTCGAGTCGCGGCTCTGCCCCGCAGCCGGAAGCCACTGCCTGCGCCCTGCAGGTCTTTCCCGACCTTGGGAAATCTTCAGGACCCTCCCTCCCCAAGAACTGCGACCCGAATTTATAATCCTAAGAACTGGGTCTCCCGCTCCTCCCGCCAGCCAGCCTCCGCCCTTGCTCCGTCCTCCCTCCCTCTCCCCTTCCCACCTCCTGGCTCGCAGCTGGAGGGAAACCCGGCGGCTGCTCTGGGGCGCGGGGTGTCTGCCGTGGGGCGCGGGACAAGGCGCTGGTCGCTGGGGATTTTGTCCGACCTGGGCACAGGAAAGTCCGGCCGCCTCTGCCGAGCGCAGAGCGGGTTGCATCCCCGGGCATCTCATTCTCTAATTAAACGCCAACGGGGGAGCTCAGACGGACACCCCTCCTCTCCCCGGCTCCCCCGCCCCACGTCCGCTGGGGACGCTGCTTTGTGCCGAGGCGGCGGAGGTAAGAGCCCCGCGTCGGTCGTGGCGCGTCCCGCTGCGCTCGCTGCGGCCGGCTGCTCCGCGCGGGCCTGGCCAGAGCTCCGGCGGGGGCTGCGCGCTCCGGCGATTCCTCGACAGCGCCCGCGGCGGTCGCGGCTGCAGCCGGGATCCGCGTTCCGGAGCGAGCGCCGCTGCGCTGCTTGCAGCGCGCGCTGGGAGCCGCGGAGCCGAGGCGGCCTCCGCGCGGGCTTGTCGGGCTGGAGCTCTGCGCCGGCCCCGCCGCACCCACGGCTTCTGGCTCAGCTCTGGGGAGCCCTGCGGCGTGGTAGGGCGTGGAACCAGGTTTTTCCGGATGCTACCCAAGGGCCCTGGGGCTGCTCGAAGTGAAAGATAGAAAAAAAGCCTAGTGTGTGTGTGTGCGCGCGCGGGGCGGGGGTGTGGGGGGGAATGCTCCGTTTTTTCTATTATTATTGTTGTTGTTGTTGTTATTATTATCATATTTTTTTTTTCGACTTGTGGTTGGCCAGCGCCCATCCTGACCCGCGGGTGACTGTTTCGTAGGCTGCCTAGTGTGATTTCAGCATGCAGCCCTTGGCGGGGAAAACACGTTGTTCGCCCTCATCTGCTGCCCCCCCCCCCCCCCTCCCGTCCAGGCCAACTCGGAGTCTTGGATCATTGCTCTTTTTATCCATTTTACCCCCTCCAGGGCTGAGCCGGGCGGTAACTGGATGCTTGGGGTTAAATGGTACCGGCGCGAAGGCGGAGGAGTCCCGGGATTTTCCACGTCTCTTTCCCCACCCCTACCCCAGCCGCAGGGTCCAGTCCAGGCTGACCCAATCCCTGCCCCATTTTCTCTTCAGGCAATCTGTGGGTGACCGTGTCTGCGAGAGACTTTGCCATCGATCTGCCGGGACTTGGGGAGAAAGACCCAGCGGGTTCGCGTCCCCTCCGCCACCCTTTCGGGCATCCCGCAGAGACTGCTTTGGGGTACCCTCGACTTCCAGGCCTGTCTGGTCCCAGCTCGGGCGACCACCTGTCCCTGACGTGTTGACTCCACTCCCATGACCTTGCGGTGCCTGGAGTCCTCCGGGAATGGCGCGGACAGGACGCGGAGCCAATGGGGGACCGCGGCGGGGCCGGCGGAGGAACCGTCCCCCGAGGCGGCGCGGCTGGCGAAGGCCCTGCGGGAGCTCAGCCAGACAGGTAGGGGCGCGGCGGGGGCCGGAGGGGCGCGGTGGCCGCAGCGCGGCTGAGACGCCAGCCCAGGTGGGCAGCCCGGAGGCGCTGGGACCGCGGGGACCGCTGCCCGCCCGCCTGGTCCCTGGTCCTTAGGAAAAAGCAAAAAGAAAGTGGTTGCGTTCTGCCGCCCGCAGAGATAGGGCGCCCCGGCTCTCACCCCGGCGGGAGAAAGTGCCCAGCGCCCCGGTCCCGCAGGGTGCCCGCGCAGCGAGTGGGCGCACCGCACCGCCGCCCCCAGGTGCGGGGGAACTGCCGCTGCAGCCCGGGGTGGAGGCGGCCGAGCTCGGGCACCGACTGTGCGGAGCGCAGCTGCGGGGTCAGTGCAGGCGGGGAGGCTGCGGAGCGCGGTCTCCGGGTGTGTCTTATTCCAGGGGGGCTGCTAGGCGACTTGCCGAGATCTGGGTATGGGGGGGGGTGAGGAGAAGAAGAAAAAGGAAAGAAAAGTGCGTATTTTAGTTTTCTTCAAATATCTCGAAAACCACTCAGGCTTTCAAAATCGGGCTCCTAAAAGCTAATGTCCCAAGCAAAACAACTTTTAGTAGCAATTAATGGAGGGAGAGGGAAGTCCCACCCTTGGATTTCCAGTTTTTCCTTTCTGCCCGGGTTTTCTTTCCCTCCTTGGGAGAGACCTGCGGATTTCAAATTTCCTGGTTTGTTTGTTTGTTTATTTATTTTAGTGGTCAGATTTATAAATTGCAGTATCTTTGAGTCACTTTTGTAACTTGGGTTGGGATGGGGACATGGCCACCTTGAATCAAGTAGAGAATTAGGGCCACTCCAACCGCTGTGATAACCTGCAATATGAATTGAACCTGGGCAAATTCCAAAAGAATATAGTGAAGCTTGTAAACATGAAACGCTGGTTTTCCTCACTTCCCGTTTCCCTATGACTGAGCTAGTTGTAATCAAAGTAGTAAACAGCCATGCTTTGGTGCTTTCGAGGGCTCTGAATGGAGGGTCAACATTAGCAGAGTGGGTGGGAGCTACCTACGGTTCCAAAAGGTTGCTTCTGTTTTCACTGGAATTACTGGAGATGAGTTTTCGACTTTTCCCCTTCTAATTTACTTAGTTTTTGTTTCAATTAAACTGTACTAAAAGTCAGACAGTATGTCATATTGCAAAAGTTCTTTTGGCTCATTAGAAGAAAATCTTACAGTGTAAAGAAGAGCTACAGAAAGTCATTTTAAAAAGGAAGAAAATTAGCTTACAAGTGCTCATTAAAAAATGTACGATTTTTCATTACATACCTACCAAAAGATTTATGGTAGGCCCCAATAAACGTTCACTTGCAGGCTTTTGTTTGTTTGTTTGTTTGTTTTTTAAATGTTGCCTGGCGTGGTGGCCCAGGCCTGTAATCCCAGCACTTGGGAGGTGGAAACAGGAGAATCAGGAGTTCAAGGTTATCCTTGGCTACATAGTGAGTTTGAGGCCAGCCTGTGCTACCTGAGGCCCTGTCTCAAACAAACCAACTAGAAAAATTACTGCCAAGTACAGACTGTATTCTTTTTTTTTTTTTTTTTTTTGTGTTTTTGAGACAGGGTCTCCCTGTAGCCCCAGCTGTCCTGGAACTCACTCTGTAGACCAGGCTGTCCTTGAACTCACAAAGATCCGCCTGCTTCTGCCTCCCAAGTGCTAGGATTAAAGGCGTGCGCCACCACGCCCGGCCACGTAATCTAAAAGTTCTTATAATAACTGTTCACTTTCTTTTCTTTTTCTTTTTGAACAAAAACCCCAGGATGGTACTGGGGAAGTATGACTGTTAATGAAGCCAAAGAGAAATTAAAAGAGGCGCCAGAAGGAACTTTCTTGCTTAGAGATAGTTCGCATTCAGACTATCTACTAACAATATCTGTTAAGACGTCAGCGGGACCGACTAATCTTCGGATTGAGTACCAAGATGGGAAATTCAGATTGGATTCTATCATATGTGTCAAGTCCAAGCTTAAACAATTTGACAGTGTGGTTCATCTGATTGACTATTATGTTCAGATGTGCAAGGATAAGCGGACGGGCCCAGAAGCCCCCCGGAATGGGACCGTTCACCTGTATCTGACCAAACCTCTGTACACATCAGCACCATCCCTGCAGCATTTCTGTCGACTCTCCATCAACAAATGTACCGGTACCATCTGGGGACTGCCTTTACCAACAAGACTAAAAGATTACTTGGAAGAATATAAATTCCAGGTATAAGTGATTCTCTTTTTTTAATACGCCTCATGTAGAGTCTCTCTGAAGCAGCTATGGGGAAGAGGACAAAACTGAGGGCCTTCTGGATAACTGCGCTGAATTCTTCCTTAAGAAGCAGTGGGACTTAATCTAATTTAAAGGTGTGAAGAGGTAGCTAGATATTTTAAAGTTCCCCTAGATAGTTTGAACTGAGTGATGCTTCCTTGCCTGTGGCTGACCAAGACCACATAACCCTTTTTAATGAAAAACAAAATGTCCCAAGTCAAAGGCTGAGGGAGCATTGTTATCAGAATGCCTTGCCTTTCTCAAGTTCCTGTGCAATGGGGTCAAAAGTCCACCCTCCATAGTAGAGAAAGCATTCCCTGTGGAATACTGAAGAAGGAAATGACCCAGGCTGACCAGGCTTAACTTCACTTCTAGATGCCTGGCCGTCAGTGTGTTTTAGGACATTTTATATTCTGCATTCTGATGTACCTGGGAGTTTTGTTAAACAGTCATGCTTGTATTCATCCCTCATTTATGCAATTAATCAAATCAACCAAAAAAAAAAAGTAACCATGAAATCCTGTATTTGTCTTTTTACTACATGTGTGAACTCTCTCCTGTGAATGAGTACTGTAGTAATCCGTTCAAGGGAGCCTTACTAAAGAAACATTTCAAACTGGTGCAAATGGAAAAGATTTTTCTCTTTTCCTTTAAGGCTAAAGACAAGAATGTCATGCTATACAGGTGCAACTCAATCCTTGATGATAAAAACCGATGTAGATAGAGCCGTTTTACCCTTTGAAGTAGCTGTGTCCCAAACTATTGCCATTGACTTTTTGGAAATGGCTTTAGAAGTTCCTAGGTTATCCTTGAATTGTCGAATCATGGACATTAGCCGTTCTCTCCCTTCTACCATGTAGAATACTTTGACTTAATTTTCTTCCAGCTAGAGGGGGATCCCTGCCTGTTTTTCAAGGTGTTTATTTACTGCTGTTACTATTTGATTAGAATGTATTAAATAAAAAAAAACTTGACTTTTCCAAGTTGCATTTATTACTTTGAATTGTAGAGGACATATATTTCCATGGTATAATAAAAGGTTGTCATAAAAACTTCTATCAAGTGAAATAAACTAAGTCATTAGTAGGAGGTAGAACATTAACTTACCTGTCTCCAAATAAGGGCTGTACCTGCCCTTCATATTTTAGAAAGCAATGGTTTACAAGCTACAAATTGTTATACAGTCTGGTATTGTACAAGTTGAATAGGCATGATACTGGGGTCTTTCCTGGTTTCAAAAGAAATGGTTTATAAATGACTAAAATTATGTCATGGCCCGATCTGTTATTTAACAAGTTAAAAAGACAAAGTACTAAATAAAAATGACAAGTTTTATGGATACTTTTTTTCTCTATACAGTTTCATGACTGTTGTAAACAGTCTTTTCTGGGATCTAGCCATTACTCATCCTGACACCTAAAACCTTTCCTGCATAGCCATAAACTATAGCAGGCCATGTAAAGGTGAACCTGGTTTATCATGTGTGCTCTCTCAGTGAAAAGAAAATTAAATTATGGGGCTGGAGAGATGGTTCAGCCGTTAAGAGCACTGGCTGCTCTTACAGAAGACCTGGGTTCTAATCTCAGCATCCAGATAGCAGCTAACAACTGCCCATAACTTCAGTTCCAGGGGAACCTGATGCCCTCTTCTGGCCTCCACGAGCTGTGCAGTGACAGGCATAACATTCATACGTATAAAATAAAAATAAGTAAAACAGTTTTAAAAATAAATTAAATTATAAACTATGGCATAATAAAACCTGCTTACTATCAATCTTACCTTATATTTTCTGAAATCACAAAACAGTTTTATATCTGCAAGGAAATCTTAAGCATATTAAAATCTGAAAGATTGCTAGGTATGTCTTAGGAAGAGCTTATCTGTAACCTAACATTTAGGGAGAGGTAGTCTTACAGAGTCTGGTCTCACTGATGGGCTAATAACCTTTTCATTAGGATATTTAGATTTTTTTTTTTATCTTTTTGAGACAGGGTCTCCCTGTAGCCCCAGCTGTCCTGGAACTCACTCTGTAGACCAGGCTGGCCTTGAACTCACAGAGATCCACCTGCCTCTGCCTCCCAAGTGCTAGGATTAAAGGCGTGCGCCACCCTTCCTTCCATACGCTGATGACACTTTTCTAGTGGGATGTGTGACTTCTGGCCAACTCCTACGGATGCTTTTCTGTTCGTTGTTTTACTCTGCTGTTTCTCAGTTATTGGGAGTGAGGGAGGCAGTAGTGAGACAAATGCCTGTGGAGTTGAGAAGCTCCAGATTAATGCAGTAAGCAACCTGCAGTTAGGAAGTAACCCTCTGCATTGGGCCATAGAACCAACTGCCTTATTGTTCTAACCTTTCTGATTCCAAGTAAGTTAATAAGCATCAGGAGATAGTCTTTCTGCTTTACAGTTTCGAATACTCACTTATTGAGGTCCATGTGTACCAGGTTCTTACTCAGCACCTTGTGCACATTATCTCATTGATCTTCACAAGGACTGAATGAGCAAAGTACAGTTATTATAGGAGGTGACTATTTCTGCATTAATCCAGATGAACAAGTTAGAGCAGCCTATAATAGGACCCCCCAGCCTTTTACCAACTGCTTCAAACAGAAGAATATAGAGACCTTAATTAATGTTGTGCTCTATTGGGTTCTAGTCGTTATTTTGTTTTTATTATGTGTATGAATGTTTTGCCCACACATATGTAAGTGTACCTGTGCGTGAAATGCCCACAGAGGTCAGGAGAGAGAGTCGGATCCCCTGGAACTCGAGCTATCTAGTCTCTTACCACTTATCTATATCAAGTGGTGAAAGAGTAGATAGGGAGAATTTGCCCTTTTACTTGGTGGCTGCTAAATGATGCCAGTAACCAATTACTGATTACCCAGCTTTGTGTCTAGTAGAACAGAAAACTGAAGATGTATGCTTATCTAAATTATCCTCAACAGAGCCTGGAAAAATTTGTCGTTTTTCAGTGTGTGACGATTTGGAACTTTAGTATGGATATTTATTATTGTTCCTGTTGTTTTTGTATATCCTGTGTGGGATTTCTATATTCCCAAGCTCAAATGACTTCTATATGAGTTTCTCTTTTGAATAAGCAGAGGTGAAACAGTGCTATTTCATGACCATTACAGTGGGCAGTAACAACGGCCTTTTAGGGACATGGAGAAAAAGGTAGCTTGGTTTGTATGAGCTGAGAGTACAGGTTTAGTGTCGTCAGTATGAAAGTTTTGACTTTGTAGTAATTATATAATCTGAATAGGTAATAGAAAGGGATGGTTGTTCCCGGAGTGTTTATTTTTTTGGAAAGGATTTTCTCTGCTTTTAGAAAATTGTACCCTGGTCGGTGGAGGGTAGGAGACAGAGACGTCATCAAATAATCCAAGGGATGGAATGTCCTGAGAGCAGGCTGTGCCCTTCTGGGTTGTGGCTTTGGGCTCAGGGCAGGAGGAGTTGAGTGGCTGTGGATCTAACAGCTGGGCTGAAGTCTGCCCGGCTCCCAGTGGCCCTGTCCATTCTCTAGTCCCTTCTATCCCCCCAGTGAAAGAATGTGGCTCTGGGGCTGTCATTTCCACAGAGGCCTGTATTCTCCTCTCCTGACTGTTAACTCCCTAGAATCCTAAAACTTGAAAACAGTATTTGGATCCTTTATTGGACTGGAACTTTCAAACCCAGAGATTAGATCTGAGCCTGTTCTCATAACCCAGGAAATCAAGAACAGCCAGTATTCAGACAGCTCTGTGTTCAGCATCTGTGAAAGCCCTCACCTCCTACTTCGCTTCACTTTGCTTCCTCAAGGTTGTCTTCCTCTGACATGCAGAAGCCAGGCTTTGGACTAATACCACAGGAGGATCTTCTTCCATTCTTGTTCTTCCTCTTCCCCGATCTGAGGAATCAGCCGCTCTGGTGGATTTCAACATGTCTTGATCCCTTTGAGAGCTCTGCATTAATTTCTTTTTTATTCTATTTTTTTGTATTGTTGGAGATAGACCCTAAGGCTTCAGTCTTGCTAGGAAGAGCTGCACCAGTGAGCCACATCTCCAGCCTCCCTAGTTTCTAATCAGGTTGCTATTTTAAAATCCCAGCTCTCCCATCCATGTTCTCTGGTGATCTCATGTGACCCCCACACAGCTGGGGTGCCCGGGTCCACTCTCCTGTGCTCACCAGTGAGTCCATTCTGGCATTTGCTCCCTCTTGGGCGCAACAACACACTTCCTGCCTTATTTTCTCCTTTTATATCATCCTGTTCTCCGAATCCTTGGTGGCAGTATTACTGGTCCACTGAAAGAGGGAAATGATACTGTACTTGAGTTCGGTAATCAACAGATTTAGAATCTTTGGGATTAAATCTGTCTTTGTTTTTCTTTGACTGCCTGCAGGTTTTAAACCACAAGTCAGTTCCCAAAGCCACACTTTGCACATTTTTGTTTATTTAAGCAAGCAGAGGCTCCCCCTTCACTGCTTTATGCCTTGTTGGTAAGGATAGAAGAGGCCCTTTCTTTTTTTTTTTTTTTTTTGTCTTTTCTGAATGCAGGGTCTCCCTGTAACTCCGGCTGTCCTGGAGCTCACTCCTGTAGAACCAGTGGCCTGTGAACTCACAGAGATCATGCTGCCTCTCTGCCTCCCAAAGTGCTTAGGATTAAAGGGTGTAACCCCTGCCGGCAGGAAGAGGCCCTTTTCTTCCTCATTTCTGCTTGTTGCTGAGAATGACTCTGTTAGTTTTAGTTTTTCTTGATGCAGGTTCCTTGTTATTCTTCCTTTCATTTTTTTTTTTTTAATTTCCCCCCCATGTGACCTGAGTTTAAGTCATTTCACTTCGTACTCAGGTAGAGTTACAGCTATTGATAGAGTAAACCTGGAAAAGTCCCCTTGTCCCTGATGCTCAGCCAGTCCGTCCAAGGGAGCAGACAGGTGGTGTCTTCTACCCCTTCCCCAGCTGTCTCCACAGGGGAGGTTAGGTTTGCCAAGTGTTGTCACACAGAAAGGGACTCACTTCGATAAACATTTACTGAGCCATAAAAACACTATTGTTTTTTTAAACAACTCTCACTTTGAATTCATTCTTCACTTAGAGAAACAGAGTTGCCCTCCAGCAGGAACACATTTTGTGATGGATTATGGCACCTCTGTGGCCCTGTCTCTGTCAGGAACAGAGGGAAAGGAAAGTCAGGCCAGAGTCTTGGTGAGAGCTAAGATATAGTGCCAGCTGTCTTCCTCTTCTGTCTAAGCATAAATCCCTCCCAGGGAGCCCCTCTACTGTGGGGGAAGTAAGACCTTTTTGGGCAGATTAAATCATCATAGGACTTCATAAATTTTCCTAGATTGTCCCAGTTTCCAATGGTGTGAAGATAAAAGTTTATTCTGTTTGCTAATGGCTTTCCCCTTCTGTTCAATTAGCTTTACTTTGTTTCCTGTTTTAGATTTGATCTCCAACTGCTGCTGTGAGCTCCACTTAGCGGAAAAAAAAGATCTTCCTGTGTTTTCCACCCTCCAGCTCCCAGCCTAGATTCATTCATTATGTCATCCTTTTTTTTTTTTTTTTTGGTCTTTGAGACAAGAGTCTCCCTGTACTCTGGCTGTCCTGCGAATCCCTCTGTAGCCCAGGCTTGGCCTCTTAAACTCACAGAGATCCTCCTGAGTGCTAGAATTTCAGGTGTGCCTCTGCTCCTGCCTCTGCCCCTCTGCCTCTGCTCCCAAGTGCTAGTGATTAAAGGCGTGCGCCACACGCTAGGCTCCCTTCTGTCATCTATGACCTTCCCTCTCTTAGGTTTCCAGCATAGCTGCTTTTCTCTCTATTTCTAGGTAGTAGGCATTGCTTCTGTATTTGCTGGAAAAGGATGTTTATTTTGCACCCTTGATTGGATTCTCCATTATCTATGGTAAAAAAGGATGGACAGATCGGTGTAAGAGAAACTCACGAAAACAGCTCGTCAGCAGTTTCATCAACTTCATCCCCATTCGCTGGAACCATTGACAGAAAAATCATTTTTTTGGCCCTTTGTCCTTTTTTTCACATGGTAAGTATATTACTAAACAACACAGGCCTGGGGACAGGAAAGGGATGAAGACTCACTGGTGTGATGTGGAGCTCTCCAGAGTCTGTTGTTAGGTATTTGGTTAGCTGAGTCATGGGAAAATTCCTAGATTGAAATTAGCCCCAGTGTAAAAGTTTACACCACAGCAATCGGCAAATGCGACAAGTCCTAAGCTTTTTTTTGTTTTCTCTTCCTCCTAGATTGCACTGTTCTGAGGATAATATTCTCAGTGATTGAGCTCTTATAAGGACGCAACCAATTTATCTTTTGTACCAAACCTAGTTCTTAGGGCAGAGTAGAAATGAGCAATTTTGAGCCGGCTTGGTGGCCCACGCCTTTAATCCTAGTGCTTGGGAGGTAGGGCCAGGTGGATCTTTGTGAGTTCAGGCCAGCTGCGTCTTACAATGTGAGTTCCAGGACAAGTGGGCTACAGGGAACCTGTCTCAAAAAGACCAAAAAAAAAAAAAAAAAAAAAAGCATTTCGAAAAAAAAATATTCTTTTTCTGAGTCAGGGTCTCACTATGCCCAAGCTAGACTTGAATTCCCTCTAGTAGCCAAGGATGACATTGAACTTTTTTCATCTTAACCTCCACTTCCAAGTGCTGGTCTTTACAGGTGTGGGTGCCATCTGTGGTTTGCAGGCCAGGGATTGCAACAGAGCTTCATGCATGCTAGTTAAGCATTCTGCCAAACTAAGTACTCCCAGACCCAAGGACTTATTTTTTAAATTTTTCCATTTCTATATTGGGCTACATTACCTTTTACTGATCGACTAGGCAGTGTTTTGAGTGTCTTTTCCTTGTTACTTGGGGTGTCTGCAGTTTACTAGTGGGGAAGGACCTGGATGGACCCTCAAAGCCTTGTGACCGGCGCTTATACTAACTCTGTCCTAATAGATCATGTCTCTTTTTTTCTATGTTATTTTATTTATTCCCCCGCTTCCTTCTCAAGTTGCTTTCTTCTTTCCCTTCTCTCATGGCAACACTTATTGGGCACCTGCTACATTATTCAGCAGGAACAGAAAAAGAGCCTGTGTTTCTACATGAAAGAAGCCTTTTGCCCTTATGGATTAAGAGCTTAACCAGCAGGCTAATTCCTCATACCCTGTGGTGCCATCCCATTTAATCCTCACAACCACCTGGCCAGGTGCTACATTAATCCATTTATTGAAAATAAACCGAAAAAGGCTTGAGCTGGAAAACAAACATATACTGGTGAGCAGGGGGGAACTAAGGATTCAAACCTAGAGACACCATATTTACTGGAGTGTATTCAACCTATATCCAAAATGCTATATTGCAAAATGTAGGGATAGCAGCAATGCTAGTTACCTTGTAGACGGATGTCCTAAACCTGCCTTCAAGGGTAAGGAGTGGCCTACGAGGAAGGTGCCTTGTGCATGAGTATTAAGATGGAAGAGGTTTCAGATAGTATCAGTGGGGGAATATTCATTGGCTTAGAGGTTGAAGCGGGTATAGAGGTGAGAGTGAAGAGGAAAGCGAGACAAAGGATAGTGGGTGTGTGCTGTCAGAGGGTGAGCTGGGGGCATATCTTAAAGACCTTGAAGATTTTGGATGCATCCAGGAGGAAGGNTTTTTTTTTTTTTGGTCTTTTTTGAATCAGGGTCTCCCTGTAACTCCGGCTGTCCTGGAGCTCACTCTGTAGACCAGGCTGGCCTTGAACTCACAGAGATCTGCCTGCCTCTGCCTCCCAAAGTGCTAGGATTAAAGGTGTGTACCACCATGCCCGGCAGGAAGAGGCCCTTTCTTCCTCAGTTTCTGCTTGTTGCTGAGAATGACTCTGTTAGTTTTAGTTTTTCTTGATGCAGGTTTCTCTTGTATTTCTCCTTTTCATTTTTTTTTTTTTAATTTTCCCCCATGTGACTTGAGTTTAAGTCATTTCACTTCGTACTCAGGTAGAGTTACAGCTATTGATAGAGTAAACCTGGAAAAGTCCCCTTGTCCCTGATGCTCAGCCAGTCCGTCCAAGGGAGCAGACAGGTGGTGTCTTCTACCCCTTCCCCAGCTGTCTCCACAGGGGAGGTTAGGTTTGCCAAGTGTTGTCACACAGAAAGGGACTCACTTCGATAAACATTTACTGAGCCATAAAAACACTATTGTTTTTATAGACAACTCTCACTTTGAACTTCATTCTTCACTTAGAGAAACAGAGTTGCCCTCCAGCAGGAACACATTTTGTGATGGATTATGGCACCTCTGTGGCCCTGTCTCTGTCAGGAACAGAGGGAAAGGAAAGTCAGGCCAGAGTCTTGGTGAGAGCTAAGATATAGTGCCAGCTGTCTTCCTCTTCTGTCTAAGCATAAATCCCTCCCAGGGAGCCCCTCTACTGTGGGGGAAGTAAGACCTTTTTGGGCAGATTAAATCATCATAGGACTTCATAAATTTTCCTAGATTGTCCCAGTTTCCAATGGTGTGAAGATAAAAGTTTATTCTGTTTGCTAATGGCTTTCCCCTTCTGTTCAATTAGTTACTTTGTTCCTGTTTTAGATTTGATCTCAACTGCTGCTGTGAGCTCCAACATTCAGGAAGATCTTTCCTGTTGTTTCCACCCTCCCAGCCTCCCAGCCTAGATTCATTCCCTTCTGTCATCCTTTTTTTTTTTTTTTTTGGTCTTTTTGAGACAGAGTCTCCCTGTACTCTGGCTGTCCTGGAACTCACTCTGTAGACCAGGCTGGCCTCTAACTCACAGAGATCCGCTAACTCACAGAGATCCGCTGCCTGCCTCTGCCTCTGCCTCTGCCTCCCAAGTGCTAGGATTAAAGGCGTGCGCCACCACGCTAGGCTCCCTTCTGTCATCTATGACCTTCCCTCTCTTAGGTTTCCAGCATAGCTGCTTTTCTCTCTATTTCTAGGTAGTAGGCATTGCTTCTGTATTTGCTGGAAAAGGATGTTTATTTTGCACCCTTGATTGGATTCTCCATTATCTATGGTAAAAAAGGATGGACAGATCGGTGTAAGAGAAACTCACGAAAACAGCTCGTCAGCAGTTTCATCAACTTCATCCCCATTCGCTGGAACCATTGACAGAAAAATCATTTTTTTGTTCCCTGTCCTTCACATGGTAAGGATATTAATAAGCAACAACAGGACTGGGGACAGGAAAGGGATGAAGACTCACTGGTGTGATGTGGAGCTCTCCAGAGTCTGTTGTTAGGTATTTGGTTAGCTGAGTCATGGGAAAATTCCTAGATTGAAATTAGCCCCAGTGTAAAAGTTTACACCACAGCAATCGGCAAATGCGACAAGTCATTAAGCCTTTTCTTTTTGTTTTCTCTTTCTCCTAGATTGCACTGTTCTGAGGATAATATTCTCAGTGATTGAGCTCTTATAAGGACGCAACCAATTTATCTTTTGTACCAAACCTAGTTCTTAGGGCAGAGTAGAAATGAGCAATTTTGAGCCAGGCGTGGTGGCCCACGCCTTTAATCCTAGTGCTTGGGAGGTAGAGCCAGGTGGATCTTTGTGAGTTCAGGCCAGCTGCGTCTTACAATGTGAGTTCCAGGACAAGTGGGCTACAGGGAACCTGTCTCAAAAAGACCAAAAAAAAAAAAAAAAAAAAAAGCATTTCGAAAAAAAAATATTCTTTTTCTGAGTCAGGGTCTCACTATGCCCAAGCTAGACTTGAATTCCCTCTAGTAGCCAAGGATGACATTGAACTTTTTTCATCTTAACCTCCACTTCCAAGTGCTGGTCTTTACAGGTGTGGGTGCCATCTGTGGTTTGCAGGCCAGGGATTGCAACAGAGCTTCATGCATGCTAGTTAAGCATTCTGCCAAACTAAGTACTCCCAGACCCAAGGACTTATTTTTTAAATTTTTCCATTTCTATATTGGGCTACATTACCTTTTACTGATCGACTAGGCAGTGTTTTGAGTGTCTTTTCCTTGTTACTTGGGGTGTCTGCAGTTTACTAGTGGGGAAGGACCTGGATGGACCCTCAAAGCCTTGTGACCGGCGCTTATACTAACTCTGTCCTAATAGATCATGTCTCTTTTTTTCTATGTTATTTTATTTATTCCCCCGCTTCCTTCTCAAGTTGCTTTCTTCTTTCCCTTCTCTCATGGCAACACTTATTGGGCACCTGCTACATTATTCAGCAGGAACAGAAAAAGAGCCTGTGTTTCTACATGAAAGAAGCCTTTTGCCCTTATGGATTAAGAGCTTAACCAGCAGGCTAATTCCTCATACCCTGTGGTGCCATCCCATTTAATCCTCACAACCACCTGGCCAGGTGCTACATTAATCCATTTATTGAAAATAAACCGAAAAAGGCTTGAGCTGGAAAACAAACATATACTGGTGAGCAGGGGGGAACTAAGGATTCAAACCTAGAGACACCATATTTACTGGAGTGTATTCAACCTATATCCAAAATGCTATATTGCAAAATGTAGGGATAGCAGCAATGCTAGTTACCTTGTAGACGGATGTCCTAAACCTGCCTTCAAGGGTAAGGAGTGGCCTACGAGGAAGGTGCCTTGTGCATGAGTATTAAGATGGAAGAGGTTTCAGATAGTATCAGTGGGGGAATATTCATTGGCTTAGAGGTTGAAGCGGGTATAGAGGTGAGAGTGAAGAGGAAAGCGAGACAAAGGATAGTGGGTGTGTGCTGTCAGAGGGTGAGCTGGGGGCATATCTTAAAGACCTTGAAGATTTTGGATGCATCCAGGAGGAAGGNAAAAAAAAAAAAAAAAAAAAAAAAAGCAATTTTAGGAAAAAAAAATATTCTTTTTCTGAGTCAGGGTCTCACGTAGCCCAAGCTAGACTTGAATTCCCTCTAGTAGCCAAGGATGACATTGAACTTCTGGTCCTCTTACCTCCACTTCCCAAGTGCTGGGATTACAGGTGTGTGCCATCATGCTTGGTTTCTGCAGTGCCAGGGATTGAAACCAGAGCTTCAGACATGCTAGGTAAGCATTCTGCCAACTAAGCTACTTCCCCAGACCCAGGAATTATTTTTTAAATATGTTCCACTTCTATATTGGGCTACATTACCTTTTACTGATCGACTAGGCAGTGTTTTGAGTGTCTTTTCCTTGTTACTTGGGGTGTCTGCAGTTTACTAGTGGGGAAGGACCTGGATGGACCCTCAAAGCCTTGTGACCGGCGCTTATACTAACTCTGTCCTAATAGATCAGGTCTCTTTTTGCTTCTAGTTATATTTATTTATTCCCCAGCTTCCTTCTCACTTGCTTTCTTCTTTCCCTCTCTCCTTCCTGGCAACACTTATTGGGCACCTGCTACATTATTCAGCAGGAACAGAAAAGAGCAATGTTCTTACATGAAAGGAGCTCTTTTACCTTATGGTAAGAGCTAACCAGCAGGCTAATCTTCCTCATACCCTGTGGTGCCATCCCATTTAATCCTCACAACAACCTGGCAAGGTGCTACATACTCCATTTATTGAAAATCAAACCGAAGCTTGAAGATGGAAAACAACATTATACCTGGTGAGCAGGGAACTCAGGATTCAAACCTAGAGTACACCATATTATACTGGAGTTAAACCTATATCCAAAATGCTATATTGCAAAATGTAGGGATAGCAGCAATGCTAGTTACCTTGTAGACGGATGTCCTAAACCTGCCTTCAAGGGTAAGGAGTGGCCTACGAGGAAGGTGCCTTGTGCATGAGTATTAAGATGGAAGAGGTCTTCAGATAGACTCAGTGGGGAAGATCATTGGCTAGAGGGTTGAAGAGGGTAGAGGTGAGAGTTGAAGAGGCCAGAGACAAGGCTCGTGGTGTGTGCTGTCAGAGGGTGAGCTGGGGGCATATCTTAAAGACCTTGAAGATTTTGGATGCATCCAGGAGGAAGGCTAGTAGGGAGCTAATGAAAGCTTTTAAAACGGGAGAACGACTGACTTGTGTTGTATGCCATTCTCCTAGAGGCCCTTGGGAAAAGGGCTTAGAACCTGGAGAGCAGCAGGCTGGGAAGGAAGTAGGTGCCTGTGGGAGTGGGGAGGCTGGCAGTGACTTCCCTTGTCAGCAGAGGCTCTGTGTTGTACCAGTTTGGGGCTTTGCTTCCCTGAACAGCCTTCCACTTTGGACAGGTTGGGATAACTGTCCAGTCTCTGTAAAGCAGGGCGTGGCGGTCTAGTATGTGCCATCTTGAACTAGGAATCAAAAGACATAGGCTGTATTTCTAGTTATTTTGTTTGGGGCCACACATTGAACCTTGGGTCTCAGTTATTACATTTGTAAAATGCAAAGCTTGGAGTCCTCATGCTTTTGGGGCCCTTCAGGGATTTACCTTATGTAGGAGCACACCCTGGGAGGGAGGGAGAGGAGAGGCAAGCTCCATGTGTCTGTGTGGGTCTCAGGCTGACTTAAATTGTAACAGATTTTTACCTCTGTGCCATAATAGACTAGTCTATTTGAGAGAAAAAAAAAATCTCTCCAGGCTGGATCCCCGCCCCCCCGCCCCCCCACCCCTTTTTCACAGCCAGAGTCAGCAGATGTGTTTTTTTGATCCTGGTTAGACGAGTTTTGTGTTTTTCTCCAGGCTGTGGATATTTGCAGCCTGCCCTATAATCAGAATTTGGACTTGGAGTTTTTAGATCTTGGTGGTGACGGGGAAATGAGGCTCGGCTGCGCTTGCTGTTAGCCTAGTAGCCTTCCACACGAGTGTTCGTAACCTAGGGGCCAGAGGGCTGGCTTTGCTCTTCCTTGGCCTCTCAGAAAACTGTAGGCAAAGGATAATTTTCCCAACTCTGTAGATGATTCTGATTTTTTAATTGATCTTTAAAAACACAGGAGGTTGTGAGCTGTCTTTTCATTTGCCAAGCAATTCATTAAAAAAGTTTAAAAAAACCTGAGGGATGAAGGAAATTCTTAGATTCTTTAGTAAAACTAAAAATCAATTCTCTCTCTCTCTCTCTCTCTCTCTCTCTCTCTCTCTCTCTCTCTCTCTCTCTCTCTCTCTCTCTCCTAAACCCCTGGGCTTCACACATGCTAGGTAAGTCTGCAACTACTCTACTGCTGACCCACATCCCTAGCCCCCAAATTAAAAGAATCCTGGAGCATGCGTACTCTTGCCCCGGTCTGTCCATCTTTTGTATTTGAATTTTCCCAGACCTTTTTCTGGCATGGGGGTGGGGAGGTGGGGTGGTCTCCCTCTGTTACCCAGGTTGGTTTCCTACTCCTGAGCTCAAGGGATGCTTTGGCCTTAGCTTCCTGAGTAGCTGGGACTACATGTGTGTACCAGGTTCTCCAGGATCTAAAAGTAGAGTCTCCCATTGCTGGTGACTGCCACAGTTTAGATATCCCTACCAGTGTTCAGGACGAAATTCATCTGCTGATGAAATGGGCATGAAAAGTGGTCAAGCCTTAGCTTGCTCAGTGCTTTCCTTGGGGACATAAATTCTTGCTCTTGTGGCATGCAGGTAGTTACCAGGAGAGCGAGCTCTGTAGGTGTGGCTACTGCATGTCTGTACCTCATATGTTTGCTTTATAAGCCACCCTCACATATTCTGTTAAAGGCAACAGAAAATAGATAAGTACAACCAGGGAGAGGATGGGGTGTACAAGTGTGCCCCATCACAGAATGAAACTCACAGAGGAGCCTGCCTGAGGCGACACTGGCCAGCTCCTGACATTCATTGTGTTCAAAGCATGAGACTAAGGCAGTGATTCTAAACTAATTCTTGGGCTTTCCCAAAGACTGGAAAAACCAAAGCACTTAGTAATACCAGGCACTGTGCCTGCCACTTGGCACATATGACCTCACTGAGGGTGCACAGCAAACCATTAGAGATAAGGAGATTGAAGTTTAGTCATATTAAATTATTAAAACAGCTGATACTTGTGTTCAGACCTGTCTGACTCTAAAATCTATACCTTGATTCAGTCATCCATTTTCTTAATAAGTTTATAGTACTTTTAACCTAATACTACATGCCAGTCAGATATAGTTAGTATTTAGCATGTGGTTAATTTTAAGGGGCTATTACTCTGCCTAGTTTCTAGTCATGATATTATTAGAACTTTGATATAGAATCAGCCTGAATCCCAAGCTTTTACTCTGGAAGATTCCCTGATTCTGAAATTTATGGTCTTCTCCTTTTTTTCTTCTTCTTCAAGATTTTCATTTCTGTCCGGTGTAATCCTAACTCATCCTCTCTTACCTATCATTCCTTTGTTTTTCTTTGGAGGTAAATTTTATGAAGGCTGCATCAGTCATAATAGGGTAAGTTCTGCTACAGAGCAAACAGTCCCAAGTCATCTGCTGAAAATCACGATAGTTCTGATACCCACATCTGTCTGGTCATCAGCAAGGTTCTTAGTCACTTAGTCAAAACCCCAGTCCGATGAGGCAGCCGTCTCCCTGGATGAGTCTGGAATGTTGAGCCAATGGGAAAAGAGAAACCAGAACTCTTACCAGCTTTCACTACTCTCAGCTTGTGGGCTAGAAAGCTGTAAAACAGTGTCACAAGGAGCCAGGCTTTGCAACTCTCTCTTGTCTCTAGGAGGAGAAAAACAAATACTTGGTGAGTGGTGGAAATTGCCACACATACACCATGCCCTCTGCATGCCTTCCACCTTTCTCTCTCAAGCTTGATCTGGGGACGCGTTGCAGGACACACACCGGTGTCTTAGTTCTGTCCCTACTTTCCCTTAGGCCCTTCAAAGTTTTTTTTCCCAGTAGTGTGAAATATTGTTTCCTTTCTGTGAGTCCATTGTGACCCAAAAAGAAGGGTCTTCAGCCTTGAAGTGAAACTAAGCATATGGAAGAACCGAACTGCTGACCGCAAAGCTTTCGGGATGGCCAGGAGTTCCCGCTCATCTTCACAAACATCTCTCTGGGTTTCCTCACTCTGTTGAACTTCAACCTTTCTTTCTTCTGGTATAAGTTCAAGGTGAATAAATTGTGCTCACATTCAGTATTTGCTATTCTACCTAATTGGCATTAATACTGAATAGCATTGTTATGACTTTTGTTTCTTTTCCTTTTCTTTTTAGATATGGTTTCATGTATTATAGGCTAACCTGGAACTTTCTACATAGCCAAGGCTGGCCTTGAACTCCGATCCTCCTACCTCTACCTCCTAAGTGCTGGGATTACAGGCATGCATTACCATGCCAAGGTTTTTCCACCAATTTTCAACCTAATGTGAAGCCTTTTAAGGTATAATACAAATGAAATGGACTTTTAATGATAAGATGATATCTAATCACCAATTTTAACTTGCTTTTGAGACCATTGCTTCTAGACACTGAAGTCTACAATCTGTTTTAGAGTGACCTAGGTTGGAATCTTCTCTATAGAAAATGGCTGTATAATAGAAATACAAAATACATGCTTTTGTTTGTTTATTTGTTTGTTTTTGGTCTTTTTGAGACAGGGTCTCCCTGTAGCTCCACCTGTCCTGGAACTCTCTATGTAGACCAGGTTGGCCTTGAACTCACAGAGATCCCCCTGCCTCTGCCTCCCTAGTGCCACCGCACCCAGCCACATGCTGTGCTTTAATGGGCATTTGAGGTTTACAATCTTTTAGAAGATTAGAACATGCAAGATATCTTTTATAACATTATGAACAGAATTCAGTTTTTCTTCCATGCCACATTTCCCGTTTTTATGCTAATCTGAGGTAGAAACTTTAGTAGCATTATCGACTTCTCCCTCTTCGTGTTTATCTCTCTTTCATTTATTTATTTAGTTATTCACCCATCCATTTATTTACTCAGTCATTTTACAAATATTTGCTAAACAACTACTTGGGTTATGAACAAGACAGGATCCTGGGGAAAGTTAAAAGAGCACTGTCTTATCCTTAAAGAAATTCTGTGTAGCAGAGAAACAAGAGTCAGCAGTTACAGAATAACCACCTAACCCTTGACTTTGGGGGATGCAGTCCAAGACCCCAAAGAACGCCTGAAGCCATGGATAGCACCTCAATCTGTAGACACCATCTTTTCCTACACACCTATAGTAGTAAAGTTTCACTTCCAAATAGACTCCACATAAGATTAATAATAACTAATAATAAAATAGAGTAATAATGTACCAGAAGAAAAGTTATCTAAAACTTATAGCAAAGCTCTTGCCTACCTATAGGTTCAGTCCTCACCCCAGCCAGAACAACAGCCAAGCTCAGACAAAAGAACCACAGAGAGAGGTTATAGACTTTTATTTTTGGAGTTTTCTGCTTAATGCCCACAGTTAGTAGTGGGTCTGTGAAACAGAAAGATGAACTTGGGTTAATGAGTGACTTCTTTATAATACCTCTCTGTATGTAAGTTCTGAATCCATGGAGTCAGACAACTGCAGTAATATTTTTAGAGGATTCTCGGTCCTGATCATGCACAGGCTTTCTTCCTTGTCATTGTTCCCTGTGCTGTAACAATGATTTCTACAGCATGTACACAAGTGTTAAGTAATCTAGAGATAATTTAAACTGTGAGTATAAATTATGTGCAAATTTTAGGTAAGGGACTTGAGCATCCAGGGTTTGGGGTGTCCCATACAGAGTCTTGGTGCCAATCCCTCTCTGATACCCAAGGACACCTGTATATTTAAAGAGAAGTCAGTGTACTCTGAGTGCAAGGGCCCCATGGATAGAATGTTTGGGGTCTGTGAGCTTGATTAGGAAAACAATTGACATGGTCACGGTCACCATCCTCTAAGAGAAGTAGCATTCCTTTAAATGTGAGTCTAGGCAACAGGTAAATTAGAATTAGTAGAGGATGTAAATTTATCACCCATAGAAACCTGGAATTTTAGTATTTGATTATAGCTCAATACCTTTTATATTTAAAATCCAGCTGAGCATGGCGGTGCATACCTTTAATTCCAGCACTCAGGAGGCAGAGGCAGGCAAATCTCTGGGAGTTCAAGGCCAGCTTTCTCTACATAGCGAGTTCCAGGGTAGCTGGGGCTACAACAGGGAGACCCTGTCTTAAAAGACCCCCCCCAAAAAAATCTAAACAAATGAATAGGGATATTAGATCTAATGCTGTATCTCATTATTTATGGAATCCAAAAAGAAGCACATATATTATTAAGTCCATGTTTAGAAAGATAATCTTATATTTATACCTTAGCCTTACCCATCTTTTGTATTTTTTTTTTTTTAATGATTTACGTGCATTATTCTGAGAAGGCTGTGGAGTCTGAAGTGCTGCCCGAGAGGCCAATACAAGTTAGAACTCTCACTGCAGCCTGAGGCTGTGATTGGGAGAAAGAGGAGGTTGGGGGAGATTGTGGAGATCGTGCGCTTACTGATACCTAGCATATGAGGCAGAGGGATACAGTTCACAGGAGCCCTCCTGCACCCCTCAAGCTCCTGGCAGAAGCACTGTTCTTTTGGGGCTTGTGACATCTTTTCCTTCCTTGTTACCTTAAATTTTGTGGAACATTCCACAGTCAAATAGCATAGAATACTGAAAACCTCCTTGGACCCTCCTCTGCCTGCTGGCCCTGATCTTTGTCTTGTTATGGTTTTCGAGATGGTCTTGTGTAGCTCAAGCTGGCTTTGACCTCCCTAGGTAGCTGAGGCTGACCTTGAATTCCTGATTTCCTCCTTCCATCTCCTGAGGTTTTCAATATATAGGCCTGGCCCAACTTAGTCCTACACTCTTTTGAACCCTTGTCCTGTTACCTTCTCCAGCTAGAGTAGACTTGTATACAGACCGTGTCCTACAGTCTGTGGCCCCCATCATATAGTTCACAGTAGCTGTTAAATAAGTGACTATCTGATAGACTGATATTTCCAAAGACACTCTTGTTTCAAGGTCACTGTGTTTGTTAATAGTCCACAAACTCCAATTCCAGAAGTTATATCAACTTTGACATTGAGGGCAACTGTCCTTTTACTTAAATGTCTGCGTCTGTTTTCATTTGTTATAAAACAATGCAGTTGGAAATAAAAATTGCATTTACATGAGATTCCTGGTTGTATTTATGAAAGCAGGTTTAGTGTGATGCGAGAGAGATGTCTCAGCAGTTAAGAGCCCTGGCTGTTCTTGCAGAGCACGCACATGGCCATAACTCCAGTTCCAAGGGGACCCAATGCTCACTTTTGACCCCCTCGGGCGTTGCATGCAGGTGGTGCACTTAAATACTTGTGGGCGAAACACTCATACACATAGAGTCAAAGTAAATAAATAACCCCATGTGATCATGAACCAGAAATTTGAGAAGGTGGATTTGAAATGTCTACCCATTGCTTTTCAAATTTTTGGTTTGCTTTTGCTATTTCGAGCTTTCTCGGCAGCAGTACTTAAGTTAGCTCTGCTGCCCGGCAGTAGACTGCAGAGGCATGCAGCTGGGTACTTGGGCTGGCTTGCTGCAGTGCTTGGCCATGCTTCATGTGAGGTCCAGGAATGTATAGTTTTGTGGTCTGATATAGTTTGATGGTTGCCAGATAAAATTGATGTCTGGCACTTTTTCTAGGAAAAACACATTTAGACATTTCCAAGCTGATTTGTAGGAACTTAGTGTTATTAGAACTTTGTGGCAAACTTTTTCTCAAGTGGCTGAAAAAATAAAGGAACTTCAGTCTTGAGGGCTGTGTCTTTGAACAGTCTTGAGGGCTGTTAACAGTGCAGTTCTGTGAGTGCCAAAGCTGAAAAGGTTGACTAAGTACTGGATTGTTAATACAGACTTTCTTCAGAAATAAGCAAGCATTTGGACTTTTTCCAGTAAGGAAAATAACAGTCCTAGCTACAAACACCAAATTAGCCCCTAAACTTAGAAAATGCACCTTTTCCTTCTCTATTTTCTATTAACATTTCCCAGTCGAGCAAGCAGAGACCTACTGTGGGGTTAACCTTGAGGTTTGATTACTGTTTACTTTTCTTGCTGATTTTTTTTTTTTTTAAGGTAGGGCTTGGGAAAAACAGACTATTGAAAAGTTAGTTTTCTAGGCCACGCATACAGATCACTGTCTCTCTTTCTCTCTCTCTCTCTTTTTTTTTTTTTTTTGAGACCTCGTCTCCCTGTAGCTCCAGCTGTCCTGGAACTCACGCTGTAGACCAGGCTGGCCTTGAACTCACAGAGATTCTCCTGCCTCTGCCTCCCCATGGGATTAAAGGCATAGGCCACCATGCCCGGCCTATTTTTTTCATTTCTAAGTGTTGGAAGAGTTGTTATGAGGAAAAGAGAGAGGTCACCTTGGTAATACAATGAGTTAACTTTTTCTTTAAACTTGGTGGCTTCTTCCCTAACTCCAGAGGATGGATAACATATTTTTACTTGTTGGCAATGTAGTTAAGCCTCAGAATATTCTTGGAGCAAAATGACAATTAAAAAAAAAAGAAATGGAGCCGGGCGTGGTGGCGCACACCTTTAATCCTAGCACTTGGGAGGCAGAGGCAGAGGCAGGCGGATCTTTGTGAGTTCAAGGCCAGCCTGGTCTACAGAGTGAGTTCCAGGACAGCTGGGGCTACAGGGAGACACCTGACTCAAAAAGACCAAAAAAAAAAAAAAAAAAAAAAGAAGAAATGGAAGGAAGAAAGGAAGGAAAGGGAAAAGGAAAGAAAGAAAGCTCTTGGGGTTGGAGAGATGGCCTAGCAGTTAAGAGCGCAGACTGCTCTTGCAGAGGACCCAGGTTCGATCCCCGGCACCCACATGGCGGCTGAGAACCATCTTTATTTAACTCCAGTTCCAGGGGAATGTGATGCCTTCTTCTGACCTCCACAGCATTGCATGACATGGGTGCACAAACCTGCATGCAGACAGTACATTCATACACATACAAAATAAATTAAAAATTTAAAAAAAACAACAAAAAAAGAAAGCTCTTATGAGCTGTTTTTTTTTGTAGGGGGTGGTGAATATTTTAGATTTGGACGAAGTATTCACACTGCAGACCTTTAACCCAACATTTTCAAAAGACTTGGCTTTTAATGAGTTAGGCTAATGAAGCACTGGAAGGGAGCACTGGAAGTATTGTTAAAGGAGGTGTAACTCTAGAGCTCAGCGGGAGAGCCTGGGAGCAATGACCTTGATTTACATACACATAAGCAGCTATTTCTAGGAACTATTTAAGGGAGAGTGATAAAGATGGAAGGAAGGGAGAAAAGTTTCATGTGACTGCGGGAGCAGGATTCTCCTTAGCTTCCATTCTTCCTATATGAGGATCTTGGACCCGGGCTCCTGCAGAAGCTGACTCGTGTCTAGGGGCGTACCTGGGCTGCGGAGGGGGAGGATTGCGGTGCCACCCGGTGTTACTTGTCTGCAGCGATGTGGAATGTAGAACCCAGTGCGGCTGCGGCGTGGCAGCTCCTCCCAGGCGTGCCCTGCGGGTCTCCCAGGACCTTATGTAAGACGCCGGCTGCTGCAAGGAGACGCTGACCGGCTGACCGACGTCAACTGGCAGCAGGTTGGCAGCTCACCAAGGGCGCGTGGCATTGAGTGCACGCCGCCTGGTTTGACATTTTGCTCTTTGGAGAAGGGGTTAACCTCTTCCCTGGCCCTAATTATCCTGCTGTAAAGCAGAAGATGGCTAGGCGATGTGGCTTCCACTGTCTCCAAAAAGAACATCCGCTTTGTTTTTGTTAATCCAGGGCAAATGTAATCTTTTATTAAGTAGTTTTGCAATTATTCTAAAAGTTACATATTCATGGTTGAAAATCTAGAAGGACATTAAAAGAGGAAACACGATTGCCAACCTCCTTCACCCCATACCCCAGAGGTACTCTTATTTCTCTCTACAAATTTATTTCAGAATGTTTCAATCCACTAATAAGCATCTGTTTTAATCGTTGTTTTTTTTTTTTTTAAAGCACACACATAATATGCATGCATTCTGTTCTGTAATTTTCTTTTCAAATTCACTTTTTGGGATTGGTTTAGCTTTTATGTTTTTATGTACTTTTCTACAACTACACAATAGTCCATTGCATAAATACATCATTGTTGATGGATTCAGTCCTGCATCAGTGGACACTTAGGTTGTTTCCTGTTTTCTGTCATCACAAACAAGGGTGCAGCAGAACCCCTCAGCTCATGAATGCTGTACTATACTTACAGGAACATATCTACAGAGTAAATTCCTAGCAGTGTAATTTTTAGGTAAAGGGGTATGCATATGTGACATGTTAAAAGGTCTTCAAAATCCTATATTCCTGTTGATATAAATAAGTTACTGTCTTTTAAGTTTTTATCACAAGAGGATTTTCTTTAAAATGATGTTCATATTTAAACAACATATTTGGCATTGACCTCAAATAACCTTATTTATTTGCTAGTTAAATATCTTCAAAGTTAAATCTCCCCTTCCAAATAAATGTCTCTGGAGTATGAAGTGCTCTGCCAGGGCCTTTAGAACTACTAGCTAGCTAGAGGCCTGGCTGAGGAAGCAGCCTAGACAAGCTCATCCCTGGAACTCCCAGAGAAGTCAGAGCTGGGGTACGTGGCTTCCTGCCTTGGCTGTGGCTCCAGAGAACTGGTGACCTTTAGAAACTCTAGGGTCGAACTGGGAAAGCATTTGTTTTAGGTGTAAGAATGTCATCTCTGATTAGTTCTGTCCCCAACCCATTGATTAAATACAACTATGCCAATCTCTCTCTCTCTCTCTCTCTCTCTCTCTCTCTCTCTCTCTCTCTCTCTCTCCTCTCTCTCTCCATGCCAGCCACTTATCCTCTGTACCTTCTCCTGATACCACATGGGTGCCCAGTTCCAGGAACCACAAAATTCAGTTCCTACCACTGAAAGGCGATTCACGATTCAGCCACCGAGGATTAGCTTTGTCTTTTGGGTTACAGAGGCCTGACACTGTATCTAGATCTTGCCCCCAAAGGGATATTTGATCCACTTATGATTTCATTTGCTCAAAGCATTCCACTTGTACAGAAACATTTAATTTTATTTTTCATTTAAATTTTATAGCTAAAACATACTGCCAATGAAACCAGATACCAATATTTAAGTCAAGTTTCAAAACTTGGGATTTAAGTTGCTATTAAATTGCATTCTAAATGATCACGGTAGCACCCTGATTTCCTTTTAGGTTATAGCCAACTTTGAAGGAAGTGTAGAACTTTAACAACAATTATTTTAGTTTCCAAATTACCTGCTTGGACAGAAAACAGCAATTTCAAAACCCAACTTTCTCTCCTTCAAATCTCATTAAAATTTTTTTTAATTTTATTTATTTCTGTATATTTCTGTATGTGTATGAATGTACTGTCTGCATGCAAGTTTGTGCACCCGTGTTGTGCTGCCTTGGAGGTCAGAAGAGGGTGTCAGATTCCCCTGGAACTGGAGTTCTCCTGGAATTGGAGTTTCAGACCGTTCTCGGCCGCCACGTGGGTGCTGGGGATCGAACCCGGGTCCTCTGTAAGAGCGGTCGGCGCTCTTAACTGCTAGACCATCTCTCCAGCCCCTCAAATCTCATTTTAAACAAAGACATGGTCACATTGAAATGGGAAGTCTGAATGTCAGCAAAAAGGAAAACTAAACAACAACAAAACTCTAAGCAAAATAGAGTAGAACAGAATAAAATAAAATAAGTTTCCTATTCTAGGTCTGAATCTCTGGCTTTTAAAGCTCATCCAGCATCATCATGCAAAGTTTTATGCCTTAAAATAGAGGAAATAAATCAACAGTTATTGGAAACCTGTCTAATTAAAGTTCCTAATTTCAAACCAGTTTCCAGTAACACATTAGAAGCCCATATAGGAAGAGCGAGGAGGTGAAATGTGTTGTTGCATGGTGGCTCTAAATAGAATGCTCCTCTCTACGCCAGGAAGCACCTGGGGCATCATTTGCTTTAGAAATTCAGAAGTAAATTGTTTTTGAAATAATGGAAAAATAAATTGGTTTCTAAGGTACAGGGCCTTTAATATTTTCACACACAATTTTTTAATCATCTGAATTCTGATGATAATGAATTCATGCTAATAATGTACTTTAAATTAAGGGGGGAGCAGATAATGTCAAAAAGGAAATTGCAACAGGATATTTAACTTTAACTCTGAATCCCACTTTCCTACGTTGACTGAAGTTGAACTTCAAGACTCCAGCACTTTCATTTTTACAGCTCTTTTCATATTCTGTAAAAAAGCTAAAAAGTGAAACAGACAAGCTTCTTAGTTATTACGACTTCTGCCACCTCTTAGTCCTTTTTAAAAATGTCTGTTAAGACTTTAGAAAACACTCTTTCCCCAAAGTATCCTTTAATTAGCCATTTAGCAGTAGTGTTAATGGGATTTTTTCCCCCTTTTTATTTTTCCTAAGAAGTTTTACTCCATTTATTATTCTTACCCCATTTCTTCAGATATAGTCTTTCATTTTTCCTTGGAGGTTTAATATGAAGTTAGTTAATTTGTCTGAAAATTCTGTTATTCTAACACCTGGTAACAGGAATACACAGTCACCCAAATAGTAGAATGTCATGAAGGTTAGCTTTTGAATACCGGGAGTTAAAGGGAATGCTTGAACTTGTAGATCATTGATCTTTGCGTTTTAAATAAGAATTTAGAAGAATTGTGTGGTTATGTAACCAACCAGTCCTTGAAGCAAATTTTACTCTATTTTGTTCATATGTCAAATCGAATAATCCACTCAGAAACGCAGGGTCCCAAGCCTTGTCAGCAGTACTTTAAAGTACAGATTTATGGAGAGTTCTTTTACTGCCTCAGCGTTATTACCTTTGAAAATATGTTATGCATATTACACTTAGATTGACTGGGACTCTTAAAATCTTGTCAAACTGAAACAAGCTCTTTCTGTCAGAAACTATTTGTGACAAGAGATGGTTTTGCTTTTGCAATCTCACTCATTACTGAAAATAAAATATGCTCAACTCTTCCTTTTTTTTTTTTTTTTACAGTAGCCATTTATTTTACTGATTCGGAGCCAATAACTAACTGTGGGGAATGCTTCACATATTTCAACTAATTGTATCATTTGCCTTTTAAGCAGGAGTCGCCTTTTCTTTCCTTTTATTCCTTTAGAAACCTGATACTGTGTTTCTGAAGATATGTTGCAGATTCAGACCCTGTGAATTCAGCTGTAAGATCAGTTCCTGCTGTCATTCTCTGTTTAGAATTTCAAGCAGGCTGTCAACTTTAATGCACCTTGTGAGACAGCTGAGTCTCACTTTCCTTGCCCCTCCGGATGGAATTCTTTCCTTCTGCCAACTGAAAGTGCAGCCTGTCTCTCCTCTTCCATATTAAGCCTGCCTTCACTCATTTTAAATTTGGTTGGTTCATGACCCAAAGAAGTGCCTTTAAACAAAACAAAACAAAACAAAACAAAACAAAACAAAACAAAACAAAACAAAACAAAACAGCCTTACAATAGTACAGCTATTTGGGATTTAATCTAATAGAGTCTATGTCCTCCTCCTCTTCCTCCTTCTCCTTCTCCTTTTCTCTCTTCTCTCTCTCTCTTTCCCCTGTCTTTGTTCCTATCCAATGACATTTTAATTTTTTAATATTTTATTGTATTTATTTATTTTTTGAGCAAAACTTTTATTTCTACATTTCTTGCATTTGAAGTATTCTTCGATGACATCCTTGGCCTGAGATTCCTTGCCATAATCCTTAACAACTACACAACTGCAGCCAACCACTTTCCCGGGCTTCGCCTCTCAATCAGTTTTGCCGAGGCCTACCCATTACCCTCGCTTCTTCTTGTCGTCAACCTTAATCAGGTTGATCTGATGCTCAGCACAAAGGGCTTCCACAAGTTTGACATACAGTGGCTTATCACAGTTGGATGCAAACACACAAATGGGCTTGGTGCTTGTCTAAGGCTTTGGCAGCTTGGCGGATTCCACGTAAACTAGGCCGTCGTGGACGAGGGCGGTCTTCCGCACTTCTTGTAAAGCAATGTTTACGTCCATTACACCTCCAGCAGCAAGGCCTTTCTCCTCCATGGCGGTGGATTATGGGTGAAGCCGAATCTTGAGCACACCCGAGCGTCCGCCTCCGCGAGACTCATCGGCGGCAGGGGAAAAGTTTATTGTATTTATTATTTCATGTATATGAGTATATTGCCTGTTTAAGTGTACCTGTGTTGTGCAATGCCCACTGAAGGCAGAAGGGGGTGTTGCATCCTCAGGAACTGGAATCAGGATAGTTAGCTGCCATGTGTGTGTTAGGAACTGAATCTGGGTCCTCTGCAAGAATAGACAATGCTTTTAACCACTGAGCCATCTCTCCAGCCCCTCAATGACTATTTTCTTGAATTACGGGATTTTCTGTGGGGTAATGTGTTTGCAAGTGTGCATCTACATGGAGGCCAGAGTCCAACCTTAGCTGTTGTTCCTCAGATGCTGCACACCTTGCTTTTTGAGACAGGGTCTCTCTGGGACTTGGGACCTACTGATGAGGCTAAGCTGGCTGGTCAGCGAGCCCAAGGGATCTGCCTATCTCTGTCTCCTTAATACTGGGATTACAGTCATACCACCCTGGCTCCCTTTTTGCCAGGATTCTGGGCTTTGATCTCAGGTTCTCATGCTGTTTTGACAAGTACTTTATCTACAGAGCCATCTTCCCAGCCCTAGAGTCTACTTCAGAATTGTTGTATATGTGTGTTTGTGTGTATATGCACGTGTGTCTGAAGAGCATGTCAGATCCCATGGAACTGGAGTTATAGGTGGTCGTGAGCCATCTAACATGAGTGCTGGGAACTAAACTTACTTAGGTCCTCTGGAAAAGCAGCAAGTGCTCTTAACCACTGATCTATCTCTCCAGCTCTGAGTCTGCTTTCCTTTGGCATTTTCTCCAGGATCATACCTCATTTCTGTCTACAGGATTATACAACACAATAAGCTATTGTACTCTATTTTTTATTTATTTATTTATTTTTTTTAAGGAGTATGGTTTTTTCCACCTGCTATCCAGTAGCAGAGGATAGAGGCAATTGTAGGGATTTTATTGAGTTGCCTCACCTCTGTGCTTACCATTATTTCCACTTACTATCTATCTATGTATCTATCTATCTATCTATCTATCTATCTATCTATCTATCTATCTATCATCTTTCTTTCTATCTATCTCTATCATCTATCTATCTTCTATCTATCTATTATTTATTTATTTATTTATTTATTTATTTATTTATAGACAGGGTTTCACTATGTAGTCCTGGCTGGCTTGGAACTCATATAGACCAGGCTGACCTGGAGCTCACAGAGATCCACCAGTCTCTGCCATACCTGGCCTTGCTCATAATTTAATTCTTCTCCAAACCTTCCTATTTCACCCAGCACTAAAACCAGTTACATAATTAGGTGTGATCATGTACAGGAGGGTTCTTGGGAAAAGTGATATAAATATTTGGATTCATTTAATTGGTTTAAGGCTATTTCTTGATAATCTTTCATTGAACTCTTTCATTTAGCTCTGCTAAATTGTATGCCACGTACTTTACATATATTATTGGATTCTATAATCATACCATGTCCATTTTATAGATAAGGAAACTGAGACTCAAAATAAGCTGAAGTAGAAAGACATCTCTCTACTATAGAATTTGGAATTCAGTTATCTGATTTTAATATCTTATTTAATATTTAAGAGCAGACACTTGAGCAATGCTATGCAGCCTGAGCAACTGACTAGGATGTCTTTGTTAGAAAAGATAATTTGAAATTGGCTTTGGAAAAAAGAAAAAGAAAGAAAAGGTAATCTGCCAGGTGTGGTGGCACATGCCTTTAATCCCAGCATTTAGGAGGCAGAGGCAGGTGGAGATCTCTGTGAGTTTAAGGCCAGCCTGGTCTACAGAGTGAGTTCCAGGCCAGCTGGAGCTACAGGGATACCCTGTCTCAAAAAAAAAAAAAAAAAAACAAAAAAAAAAAAAAAGAAAGAAAAAAGAAAAGGTAATGTAAGGATGTGGTCCCAGACGTTCACTGACCAGAGAAATAGTAGGCTCTTCAGGCCTCCTATCCTGACCCATATATCCCTCCATATATCCCTAGTGCATAAACTTAAAAACATTTTTTTTTTTTTTCGATTTTTTTCAATCAAACCAGTCCCCCCCCCCCATGCCCCAACCTCCCACAGAACTCTATGTATTCAACATCCAGCTAAGCCCTATCCAGTCAAGCTCCCAGACCCAGACGTCCTTCTGTGCAAATAGATCTGCTGGAGTCTAGTCAGCACATCTAGGATACTCTTCCTCACCCAACAGTCTCTTGTAGTTCTCAGTCCAGGGTCAGTCTCTCACCCATTTCTCTTGCTCCACTTTGAGACCTTGTCCCATTTGGCATGGGTCCCATGTCCGATGCCGACATTGCCACAAGTTCACATGTGAAAGCTTCCAGTCGGCTGTAAGCCAACTGTCTCTGCCTTCTTGCACCAGCCCTGGCTCTTAGAATCTTTCCGTCCCTTCTTCTGCAATGATCCCTGAGCCATGGGTGGGTGAGGTTTAATATAGGGGCCTCATCCAGGGATACATACTCTGGAGGCCCCTTTTAAAAAAGTCTTTATTATTATTTTTTATGTGTATCAGTGTATTACTTGCATGTATGTACGGACACCCATGTTGTGCAGTGCCTACAGAGCTCAGAAGAGAGTGTTGGATCCCCTGGAACTGGAGTTATGGATGGTTGTTAGCTGCCAGATGGATGCTGGGAACCAGAGCCTGGGTCCTCTGCAAGAGTAGTCAATGCTTAGCCGGGTGTGGTGGTGCACACCTTTAATCCTAGCACTTGGGAGGCAGAGGCAGGTGGATCTTTGTAAGTTCTTAACTGCTAAGCCATCTCTCCAGCTCCCATGCATAAATTTTTTCTAGAGACAAGCTAATATCTCTTCAACTGAGACACAACACCAACAGACCGAAAGGAAAAAAAAAAAAGATTCTGCCCAAGTCTAGTGTGCTGAACTAGTGAGTTTAATTGGGGTTGCTTACAGGAGCAACTTGCAAGGGACTTTACCACTGAAGAAGATGTTTCTTTTTTTTTTTTTTTTTATGTATGTGTATCAATGTACTGTCTGCATGCAGGTCTGTGCACCCGTGTCTGCAATGCACGGAGGGGAGTCGAAGAGGGTCTCGGGTTCCCTTGGAACTGGAGTTCCCTGGAATTGGAGTTATAGATGGTTCTTAGCTGCCATGTGGGTGCTGGGGATCGAACCCGGGTCCTCTGCAAGAGCGTCGGCACTCCCAACCGCCAGGCCATCTCTCCAGTCCCAATGTTTCCTTTTTTTTTTTTAATTTTTATTTTATTTTATTTTATTTATTTCGGTATGTATATCAATGTACTGTCTGCATGCAGGTTTGTGCACCCGTGTCGTGCAATGCCGCGGAGGTCAGAAGAGGGTCTCGGATTCCCCTGGAACTGGAGTTCTCCTGGAACTGGAGTTTCAGACGGCTCTCGGCCGCCATGTGGGTGCTGGGGATCGAACCCGGGTCCTCTGCAAGAGCGGTCGGCGCTCTTAACCGCTAGGCCATCTCTCTTACTCTCCCCTAGCAGCCATTAATCATAGGTCCTTGGAGAGGGGCGGAGCCTTGGGAAGCCCTCCCCACTCCATGACAGAAAGGGGCTCATCTTGTGCAGGTTTCCTGTGGGTGTTACACCTGCTGAAAATTGTTTTATTTCTTGCTTGTTCCATCCGTGGAACAGAAATGTTCTTTTAGATGGACTACAGGTCTCTTTTTTTATATTTTTTAACTTGAAGTAGATGTAGATCTCCCAGGAAGGTATAATGATACTACAGTGTGGGTCTGTGCTCCTTTTTCTCAAGTTCCCCCATGGGTACAGCTTTATTTTACCAGCACAAGGAAACCAGAACCTTGACCCTGGTACAAAAGTGTATGTCAGCCGGATGGGGATGGCACACACCTTTGATCCCAGCCCTTGGGAGGCAGAGGCAGGTGGATCTCTGTCAGTTCAAGGCCAGCCTGGTCTACATATTGAGCTCCAGGCCATCTGGGACTAAAGGGAGACCCTGTCTTGAAAAGACCAAAGGAAAAAAAAGTGTATGTAAGGTTCTTCATTAAGTTACTCTCCCCAGATCACAGAGACTGTCAACACAAAACTGTCATCACAAATGACTCTCGTGGCCCCTCCCAGCCCATCAACTCTAGCAACCACTGATTTGTTTTCATCTTTTACTACATTGCTAAGTATCTGTGAACACTAAATAATGTAGCTTTGTAAGTTCAAAATTTATGTAAGTCAACATATTTATTTGTGCATTTATGTTGTGATAGGTTCTGGTTTATTTATTTATTTTTTATGTGTATGAATGTACTGTGTGCATGTAGGTTGGTGCACCTGTGTCATGCAAGGCCATGGAGGTCAGAAGAGGGTGGATGTCAGATTCCCCTGGAACTGGAGTTAAAGAGGGTTCTTAGTAGCCATGTGGGTGCTGAGAATCAAACCCAGGTCCTCTGCAAGAGCAGTCAGTGCTCTTAACCTCTGAGCCATCTCTCCAGCCCCAGGTTCTGTTCTTGACCTTGGGAATACGGTGGTACATTATCCCAAATATACAAATATATGAATATATAAGATAATTGTGGATTTCTGTAACTGTGAAAATGGTAAAATGGGGGCATTGTGGTTCAGGTTGGCAGGGGAGTTGGGGATATGGGGTGGGGTTAACAGGATACTTGCTGAAGATGCAGATTCTTTTTTCTTGTTTGGTTTTTTTTTTTTTTTTTTTTTGTTTTTTTTTTTGCGTTCTTAACCTCAGCCTTTAATGGCTGAGCTATCCCCACAGCACGAAGATGCAGATTCTAAACAAACCTCAGTGACAATAAGGGACGACATCTCTTGATGCCCTAACAGAAATGAGTGTGGTAGATACAAGGAAGAGAGCTATAGGAAGATCCAGTTTGAATTGGGGGCTAGTTCTCAGCTAGCACCCTTCAGGGCACCACGTGGATGGGAGTCAGGGGATTTCTCTGACCCCGCCCCAAGGAGGAGCAGACAACGTGCATGTGCATGGTGCTGGGTGGGGCAGCAGTGTGCAGTGGTGTGGAGTTGGGGGCCTGTGATTGGCTCTGGGAACTGACGTCATTTGGCTTATAAAAGCAGGCTGTAGCGGGCAATAAATTGAATTCTCTGTTACCATCATTACAGAATTCCCAGCCATTATTATTATTATTATTATTATTAATATTTTGAGTGCATACAGGCCAAAGCAGGGCAGTTGGAACAAGGTTATTGGACCACCAACCTGGATAGCTGGTGTGAAGTGAATTGTGAGTGGACATAGGCTGAAGATAGGCCATCAGACATCAGCCTGAAATTCCTGTCCAGGGGCCAGCAGCCTCTGGGCAGGTGGGAAATCATGGCCAAGAGTGGGAAACATTCCATTGTCCCAGGCTAAGGGCCTGAGTTGGAGGGACCTCTCAGGTCGGGCTTCGGAAGTAGCCGGTTGGTCTCTGCATTGAGAAGCCAGTTCCCTACAGTGGCCCCAGGCAGGTACTGTGCTCCCCTTTCCCTTAGCAGGGCCGCCTTGTACCTGCTTGTTACAAAGAAAGCTTCCTGGGGCTGCAGAGATGGCTCAGTGGTTAAGAGCACCAACTGCTCTTGCAGGGGACCTGGGTTCAGCACCCACATAGTGGCTAAGAAGCATCTTTAACTCCAGTTCCAGGGGAATCCGACTCCCTCTTCTGACTTCTGCAGCATTGCACGACATGGACATGGGTGCACCAACCTACATGCAGATAGTACACTCATACACATAAAAAAATAAAAGCTTCCTACAGAGGGCGGTGGTGCCATAGTGCTGTAGACACACAGGTGGGGGGAGGAGGGGATGTCAGAAGGGAGTAATATGGGGGTGAGTGGGCAATTAGAAAGAGCCAAGCAGACTGCACTAGACATCTAGACCTTCTTGAGGCTGCAGAGGGAAGCCAATGAGAGGTGACTTGTGTAATGGGCAGGAGGGTATAGGAGGGTCTTGGGCAGGATGTACCAGGAGGTAGTTTCAGTTTTCCAGGAAAGCAGTCAGCAAGGGGAATAGTGATGCTTTCCATTAAATAAATGGCTTGGAATTGTCTTATTATTCTGCTTTGAGATTTATTTGCATGAATGCTTTCAGATAAAATTCATTGATTCCAGTTGTTCTAGAATCTCCAGTCTATGAATATACCAAACTTCCTTTATCATCATCTCTTTATTCATAATTTTTAATTTATCATTCTCTTATTAGTAGATGCTATAGATTGTTTTCCTTCTGTACACAGCTCTACCAGAAACAGAATTCTTGTATGTAAATAGGTATTTTTCAGGAATATGCATCTATCAATAGAGTTGCTGGGGTCTTTTAAATATGCTCTTTATCAACTTGCCCAGATAATCCCACACTGCTCTCCAAAGGGAGCAACTTACAGTCCCTAATTGAACACAAACATTTCTGTTCCCTTCAACCTTAGCAATTAGAATATTCTTATAACCATTGCCAATCTGATGGACCTCAAGTTGGTGGCTCATGCTCATAATTCTAGCACTCAGAAGGCTGAGGCAGGATGGTTGCTATAAATTGGAAGCCAGTTTGGGCTACATAGTGAGTTCCAGGCCAGCCTGGGCTATCTATCAAAGAAATGAAATAAAACAAACTAAAAAATCCTAAGGCATTGTTAAAATTTACATTTCCCAATCACTGTATTTTTTTTGTCCTTTTAGGTTTTTTTTTTCCTGAGAATTCATTGTTTCTTTTTATAAAAAATATTTTATTTATTTATTTATTATTTATTTATTTTTTGGTCTTTTCAAGACAGGGTCTCCCTGTGGCCCCAGCTGTCCTGGAACTCACCCTGTAGACCAGGCTGGCCTTGAACTCACAAAGATCTGCCTGCCTCTGCCTCCCAAGTGCTAAGATTAAAGGCGTGTGCCACCACGCCCGGCTTATTTATTTATTTTTTATGTAGATGAATGTACTGTCTGCATGTAGGTTGGTACACCTGTGTCGTGCAATGCCATGGAGGTCAGAAGAGGGCGTCGGATTCCCCTGGAACTGGAGTTAAAGACGGTTCTTAACTGCCATGTGGGTGCTGGGAATCAAACCCAGGTCCTCTGCAAGAGCAGTTGGTGCTCCTAACCGCTGAGCCATCTCTCCAGCCCTGAGAATTCATTGTTTCAATCCTATGTCCACTCTCTTATTGATGCTTTTCTTATTAATTTGGGAGACCTTATATTATCTGGATAATAAACAATTTTTTATTAATGTAGGCATTGAAAAAAACTTTTTCTTGGGGCTAGAGAAATGGCTCAGCAGTTAAGATCCTCCTGGAGAGGATATGGGTTCAATTCCCAGCACCCACAAAGTGGCTAAGAACCATCCTTAATTCCAGTTCCAGGGGAATCTGACACCCACTTCTAACCTCCACACAGTGCATGATACAGGTGCACTTATACACATGCAGGCAATATACTCATACACATAAAATAAAAGTAACAAATAAGACATTTTAAAACCCCCTTTTTCTCACTGAAACATTTTCTTATAATTTTTACCCACCCCCACCCCCGGCTCTTTCTTAGGGGTTGATGTAGTGCCTTGTGTATTTGGTGCACAGTCAGCTCTCTATTCCTGAGCCTTACCCCTAACCTTACCCCCTGTCTTCACATTTTACAATGGCAGCACATATTTAAATTTTTACTATAGTAAGATTTACCAGTATCAGTCCCCCCTTTTTTTTAACCCTAAGACCATAAGAATATTTCAGTTAGGCCTTTCTTTTCAGTTGCTGAATTGATCTAGCAAACAACTTTGTGAATGAAGAGAAATATGGATTTTTTTTCTTTGCTTTTCCAACATGAAAAAGTGACTGACCTAGTACCATTCATTGAATAGTCTTGTGCTTTCTCTGCTGGTTTTCACTTGAGGAGCTCTTCAGTCTGTCCTGTGTTGTATTTGCCTGTCTTGTGTAATTACCGATAGCTTTATAATAAGCCTTTTTACTCTAGCGTGGTCAGTGCCCTTTGTTCTTCTGTGCTATCTTGGTCATTTTTGGTCCTTTACTTCTTGGTATGGGCTTAAGGATTAACTTGTCAAATACCACAGGGGAAATGTATTTTAGCTGTAGTTGCTGTACATGTACAGGTGTCCTGGAAAGAATGGCCATCTTTGTGCCTTTTCATCCCATATATGAACATTATATCTTTTTTTTTATTGAGTTGTCTCATGTGCTTCAATAAAGTTTTACCTCATCTTCTGAGTCCTTTGTTGTCTCTGTTTACAAAGTCCCCAGAGTTTTTATTGCTATAGTTAATGGACTCCTTTTTAAAAATTTATGCCTTTTAGCCGGGCGTGGTGGTGCACACCTCTAATCCCAGCACTCGAGAGGCAGAGGCAGGCAGATCTCTGTGAGTTCAAGGCCAGCCTGGTCTACATAGCAAGTCAGGACAGCTGGGTCTACAGGGAGACCATTTCTCGAAAAGACAAAAAAAAAAAGTTATGCCTTTTATTACTTTTCTGCTGGTATATGGGATCATTGTTGATTTTTGTATAATCAGTTTTTTAAGATTTATTTTCAGTTATGTGTTTGAGTGTATATCCACATGTACAGGTATTTGCATGTGCATACAATTACCAGCAGAGGCCAAGAGGAGGTATTCAATCTCTGGGAGCTGGAGCTATCTATTGGTGGTTGTGGGCTGCCTGACATGGGTGCTGGGAACCAAAGTCTAGTCCTCTGTAACAGCAGCCAATGCTCTTAACCACTAAACCATCTCTCTAGCTCCTTAGACATTCATTTGTATTTAGGAACCTTGCTGAAATCTTTTTTTTTCTTATTTATTTATTTATTTATTTATTTATTTATTTATTTATTGTGTTACTAATCAAATCTAGACCCATGTCCCCCACCCTATCCCCCCGCTGAAATCTTAAATAGTTCTAATGATTTGTCTGAAGAGTCTTTTGGATCAAAAAAAAAAAAAAAAAAAAAAGACAAACACGTCTTGTTGAAAGTCCCTTTCCAGTATTGGCTCTCTGATTCTAGTCACTGCTTTTGTATATGGACAGAGTTAAAAATTAAGCATGGATACTCATTTTTGGCACAATGAATGGTATCTTAAAATTTTTATCACTTTTTCCCCCTACCTCCTGTTCCCTTCTCTATTTAAGAATATTTACACATTCCCTAGAGTTTACAAAATCCCTAAAGTTTCTCTATTGCTATTTTTAATGAACTCTTTTATTTTTTTAAATACCTTTTATTATGCCAGTTTTCTGCTGGCATATGGGATCACTGTTAATTTTTGGATAATAATTTTTTTCAAGATTTATATTTAATTATGTGTTTGAGTGTGTTCGAGTGTGGCTATGTGAACATGCAGGTGCCAGTGGAGGCCGAATGACAGTACTCAGTCCCCTGGAGCTGGAGCTAGAGGTGGTTGTCCCTTCCAGATATTGGTTCTATGGTTCTATTAAGAATTTGAGCCAGGTATTGTGGGGCAACATGATTTAATTCCAAGCACTGGAGGCGAGGCGGCATATGCAGTTGTGAGTCCAAGGCCGCAGTGGTCTACATATGCGATTCCAGGCCAGCTGGGGCTACAGAGAGATCCTATCAGAAAGACAGAACCACGAACCAGACTCACAAAAAGATTATATACCTTTCTTCATCTATGACATGTGGCTGTCCAGTTGCTGACAGTGTGTGACTGTAGACTCAAAACACCGACTAGACAGATTTGGAGGTGTGGAACAAAGGAGAAATGGGAAAAAGAAAGCTGTGAGACCTCAGTGGCAGTACACGCATCTGCATGCACATGTGTGCCTACCCCACCCCATTAATGTTTGTTTGCATAAAATCACGTGAGTACATGCACCTGCACGCTCATGTGTGCCTACCCCACCCCATTAATGTGTGTGTGCATAAAATCACGTGAGTACACGCATCTGCATGCACATGTGTGCCTACCCTACCCCATCAATGTATGTTTGCATAAAATCACGTGAGTACATGCACCTGCACGCTCATGTGTGCCTACCCCACCCCATTAATGTGTGTGTGCATAAAATCACGTGAGTACACGCATCTGCATGCACATGTGTGCCTACCCCACCCCATTAATGTGTGTGTGCATAAAATCACGTGAGTACATGCACCTGCACGCTCATGTGTGCCTACCCCACCCCATTAATGTGTGTGTGCATAAAATCACGTGAGTACATGCACCTGCATGCTCATGTGTGCCTACCCCACCCCATTAATGTGTGTGTGCATAAAATCACGTGAGTACATGCATCTGCATGCTCATGTGTGCCTACCCCACCCCATTAATGCATGTGTGCATAAAATCATGTGAGTACATGTATCTGCATGCTCATGTGTGCCTACCTCACCCCATTAATGCATGTGTGCATAAAATCATGTGAATCACACGACTTATTGGTATGAAAAAAGCATGCTTCTTGCAAATGAAAAATCAAATCCAGGAAGTGGATCTATTTCCTGTGTAAGTCGAAGCACCCCTGATTGTACAGCTTGATCAAACTCTTGTATCTATTTCTAACTGAGCTCCCAAGATAATGTAATGAGCCTGTAAGAGACAGTGGAAGTATTATTTCAGACGATGAATATCTCTGATAGATTTCTCAGAACAGGACTTGTTCAAGTCTGAGTGGCACTCACTACCTAGGCCTCTATAGCCAGGCTCTTCTGGAGGCTGCTTTCTGGCAAAAGGCCCCATCAATATTCAACCCCAGGACAGTGGAGTCACCACCCCTGCAGCTCAGGGTCTACAAACATGTGCGCCTAAAAGGCTTGCGCTTGTGGTGGTGAGGAGAGGGGTGCCTAAAATCAGTGAGCTCATTCAACCCAGCCATATCGTTGGCCTGGGCCTGTCTTCTGTGTAGTTTTCTGGGTAAAACAGGAGAGGTGAAAGACTGATTCTTTCTGGCAAGCTGTCTGAAGGGCTTGCCCTGTCATATCTGCGGGGCCTGTTTGGGGGGGACTGTTCAAACTTCCCTGGAGTGAGGTCCAGCCAGGATGTGGTCTAAACCAAGAGGCAGTTACCAGACTGTTGAGTCCACCACCACTGAATAGACTTGGTTAGAAACCAAGTCGTAGCTGTTCTCTAAAGCTATGAGAGTAAACAGTGTGCCTATTTTTAGTAGATCATTGCTTGCAAAAAATAGCTCGAGATTCAGACCTTTGAATCTCAGCAGCCTTCAGCTTAACAGACATCCTGTGGTTAACAACAGCAGTCACTGCTGATGTTTTCTCAGGGGTCACTGTGTGCAGGGTGCTATGCTAAGACCCTGTATGCATCGCCTTGTTTAATCCTCACATGTACAGTCACTGATGTTGTTTCTGTTTTCACATGGGAAAACCAAGACTTGGAAAGATAAGGCCACCTGCCCCAAGTCAGACAGCCCTTGGAAGCAGAGCCTCAGTCTGAGTCTGTGCTACTCACCAGCCTGACGTGGCAGTTCATGGATTTGATCATGTTTCTTTCCCACCTTGCCACTTTCCGCAATGACACTGGTGACAGGATGTTATTACATGGGTTCTGGCCCAGTTTCCTGAAAGGACTTTAGTTGCTAAATAGGGTTCAAGCTACATAGTCAAGAAATTATCTTTTTTATTATCCACTTTTTTTTTTTTGGTCTTTTTGAGACAGGGTCTCCCTGTAGCCCCAGCTGTCCTGGAACTCACTCTGTAGACCAGGCTGGCCTTGAACTCACAAAGATCCGCCTGCCTCTACCTCCCAAGTGCTAGGATTAAAGGCATGCGCCACCATGCCCAGCGTATTATCCTACTTTTTTAAAAAACCCATTAGTTCATAAGTTACCGTCTTCATCTCACTCTGTTCCCTTTTTACAGAGAAACTCAAGATGTTTTCCCATCACAACATTACTCGTGGTAATTGCTTGACAATTTTTTTTAAAACAGGGTCTCCTGTTAGTCCCAGCTGTCCTGGAGCTCGCTAGGTAGACCAGGCTGGCCTTGAACTCACAGAGATCTGCCTGCCTCTGCTTCCCGAGTGCTGGGATTAAAGGCGTGCACCATCATGCTCCACTTAAAGTCAGTTCTTAGCCACCATGTGGGTGCTAGGAATCAAACCCAGGTCCTCTGCAAGAGCAGTCAGTGCTCTTAACTGCTGAGCCATCTCTCCAGCCCCGCTTGACAATTTAAAGGGCACCCAGCACTTGTATGGAACATAGACTTAAAATGCCCACTAAAACCATCAGAGTATGAGCAAGCCCCAGGGGTAGAACCAGAAAGGTAACCTCCTGGTCCTTGTTGATTGCTTTGTCACAGAAATCCAGTTCAGGATCCTGTGTCCGCTGAGGTGGTTGGCACATGTTTTCAGAGGAACTGCACCTGGAAATTTTCAGTCTGGACTCTATTGATTTCATGTAAATAGCATACAAGGAAAATATGATGGGTTGGTTGCTAAATAAAGATACAGGGAGCATCCATGTGAACATAACACGCTTATTTTTAACTTGACATCTCCTTGAGGGAAAACACTGGGGTGCTGGCTGTCTTCTGGTGAGTATTGGTGGTTATAAAAGCCAGGTAGTTAATGGTGGTTGCCAGAATCCCTGCATTAGGGTTCGGTTCAAGGAACCTCAAGGACTCTACTTACTGTTCAAGGCCCAATTTCCAAACATTTTTTTTCTTTCTATTTTGAATTGGCAGAGTCTAAAAAACTAAAATTGAGTTTTTTCCAATCTTAGTTTTTTAGAATTGTGAGAATTAAATAAATTCCTGCATGAATAGCCTGTGGATAGACATAAAGTATGGGAGGCAGAGACTGGTGGATCTCTGTGAGTTCAAGGCCACCCTGGTCTACAGAGTGAGTTCTAGGACAGCTGTGGCTACAGGGAGACCCTGTCTCAAAAAGACCAAAAAAAAAAAAAAATGAAGTATGGGATGCCTGTTGAAAAGTTTGAGTTTGAGGCCAGTCTGGGCTACATAGTGAGCTCTAGGCTGCCAGGGCTACATAGTGAGACTCTAAGACAAATAACTGAATAAATAAGAATTTGGTATCCAAGTGAGCTGCATTTTTGTTTTCCAGATCAGAAAGAAATGATTCAAATCTCACTCTAATATTTACATGCCTGAAAGTCTTGATGATTACATATCAAAACTAACTTCAGTGACTATAATTAAAAGTAGTTTGTGCTGGGCTGGCTGACCTGTAATCCCGGGTACTGAGGAGGCTGAGGCAGAAGGATCACAAGTAGAAAGTCATTTGGGCTGCAGAGAGAATTCAAGGCCAGCCTGGGCAACTTAATGAGAACCTGTCTCAAAATAAAAATTAAAAAAAAAAAAAAAGAGCTAAGGATGAGGTTGAATGGCAGAATGCTTGCTCAGTGTATGCGAAACCCTGGGTTCAATCTCTAATACTGCAACAACAACAAAGAAATTGTCATTTTTGAGTGTAGTGGCACATGCCTTTAATCCTAGGACTTGGGAGGTGGAGGCAGGCTGACCTCTGTGAGTTTGAGGCCAACCTGATCTACATAGTGAGTTCTAAGATGCCTTCACATCTGTGTGCACACATCTACATGAGCATGTAACACACACACACACATACACACGTGCATGCCCTTTAGATTTCTGTATTAGGGTTTCTAAAGAAACAGAAGCAACAGGATGAATATATATAACTATATACAATTTATTGATTTGCTCACGTGACGGAGCTCAACAGTAGCGCCGAACTGGAGAGGCCGGGAATCCAGGGAACTGCTCAGTCTGCAAGGCTGGATGTCTCAGGAGTCCCAGTCTAGTGCTGAAGGCCCGAATGGATTCCAGGAGATCTGCCAGTCTCAGTACATGCTGGGATCCGAAAGGCTGATCACCGACGCAAGCAAACTCACCCAGCTGAGAGAGAGCAGCCGCAGGAGGAAAAGGGACACAGTCCCGCTGCCTATGCTTAAATCTCCTGCGCATGAAGTGTAACACCCACATTTGGGGTGGCCATCTGGGTTGAGGTGGTCCACATCAGAAGACCCTTTCTCTTCTTATTTGTTCCTTAGTCTGGTCAAAGTTGGACACCCAGGATTAACCATCACAATTTCTATTCAAATAGAAGAAGAGGAGATGGTTATTTGGGAGGACTAGTCCTCTGTGCCACAAGTGGATGGTTTCTTTTTATTTTCACAGCACTAGGAGTTAGGCAGAAATGACCCATTCTGTATATATGAGAGAGATCAAGTTACTTGCTGAGAGTCACACAGTTTGTTCTTTGTGAAACTTTTGGGTGTGACTTTATTTTTATATTTGTGCCTAGTTTGCTGGGCACAACTACTGGTATTGGGGTGGAGACACTGCTGCTTTCTTGGAATTGCCACAGCTTCCCAGTGCCCAATCTCATTTATGCCCATTTTTTAATTTTAATTTTAATTTTTTTTAATATATATTTTCCGACAAGGATACAATTCAAATCTAGACCTTTGTCCCACCCTACCTCTTCACCCACCCAGAGCTCATGTATTTCTGCCAAACATGCTTTTTTCATCTCTTCTCTCATCTTTCTCAAAATTTCCATGTGGTAAGTTGACTGTTTTGAGCAGAAGGTCACTGTTTCAGTGTAGTCTTTGATGCAGTCCTTTTCTGTTGTTGTTGTTTCAATATGAATCACTTACCAACTGCTTGGACAAAAGTTCTAAGGGGCCAGTGCACAAGAATACTTACAACTAGGTAATTGGCACTAGCATCCACATGAGGGTACCATTCATCGTTTGTTTTTCTGGGACTGTGTTTACTTCACCAGCATGATGTCCTCTATCTCCAGCACATTTCCTGGAAAAGCTCTGATGTTCTTTTTTACTGCTACATAGAACTCCATTCTGTAGATGTACCACATTTTCTCTATCCACTCATTCAGTTGCGGGGCATTTGGGTGGTTCCAGCTCCATGCTATTGATGAGAGCTGAAGAGCTGTCAATAAAACATGGCCGTGGATGTATCTCTGCGGTTGGGGTGAGTCTTGAGGGTTACAAGCCCAGTAGTGTATGGCTGGGCTCGGGTGGCCAAGTTCATTCCAAGTCTCCAAGGGTTCCACACACTGCTTTCCATCGGCTGTAGAGTTTATATTCCACCAGTAGTGGATGAGTGTCCCCCTTCTCCGCCACAAACCTCTCCAGCATTTTTTTGGTATCATTTGTTTTTCCTTGATCCTGCCAGTCATTATGTAAGAAGTGATATCTAAAGTGGTTTTTGATTTGCATTCCTGAATGATTAGTGATGTTTGAACACGTTCTTAAGTGTTTCTCAGCCATCTCTAATTCCTCACTTGTGAAGTCTTCTGTTCAGCTCTTTCTCCATTCTATGAGTGGGTCATTTGTTTTCTTTCTTCTTTGTGTTTGAGTAGATTATTATATTCTGGAAATTATATTATATATCTGAAACTACATGCTTTGTCAGACTGTATCTGCAGTGAAGGGTTTCCTCATCCTGTGGAATTCTCTTCACTCCTTGATTGTTCTTTTTGATGTACAGGAAAGCTTTGATGTTGAATGAGTCCCATTTTGTCAATTGTCGACCTATTCAATTCTTGTGCAACGCTGCTTGTCTGATTTAGGAAGTTCTTTTCCGTTATGCGCTATGTCTTGTATTGCTGCCAACTTTTTTCTCTATTGCCTCAGCGTTGGGGTTTCACGTTTAGTCTTTTAATCCAGCTGGAGTTGATTTTGTACACGGATGAGAGGTAGGGGGGTTTAAATTTCATTCTTCTACAAGTGGTGATCCAGTTTTGCCACACACTTGTGAAGATGCTGTCTTTTCTCCATTGTGTCTTCTTGGCCCCTTGTCAAATATGAGATGCGCTGAAATTGTATGTGTCTCAGTTTGGATCTTTCGTTTTGTTCTTTGGTCAACAGTCTGATTTTTGTGCTAGTACCAGGCAGTTTTTTTTTTTGACTATAGCCCTGCAGTATGTTTGGTCTAGTATAGAGATCCCCCTGTGTTGCTCTTTTCACTCAGGGTTGTTTTGGCTATTTTGGGGTCTTTTGTTTTTCCAAATGAATTTAAAGGGCTTTTTTTTCCAGCCTGTGAAGAAATTTTGGGGATTTTTATTGGGATTGCATTAACTCTATACAAGAATTTGGATAGAATGGACCTTTTTACAATGTTAATTTTCCCAATCCATGAGCATGGAGTTTTTCCATCTTCTGATGTCTTCTTTCAATTTCTTTTTTAAGGGTTTAATTTTTGTTGTAGAGATCTTTGGTGTCTTTGGTTAGGTTGTTCCTAGGTATTTATTGTTTCGTAAGGCTATTTTTGAGTGGGAAGGTCTCCTTGAATTCTTTTCCAGTTGCTTGTTGTTGGTGTAAAGAAAGGCCACTGTTTTTTTAAGTTCCTTTTGTATCCTGCCACTTTGCTGAAGCTGTTAATCGTTTCTAGGAGTTTTCTGGTGGAGTTTTTAGCATCCCTTAAGTAAACAATCATATCATCAGCAAATAGGGATAGCTTGACTTCCTCTTTTCCAATTAGTACTCCTTTAATTTCCTTTTCTTGCCTTATTGCTCTAGCAAGTGTTTCAAGCACTATATTGAAGAGGAGTGGTGACAGGGGGCAGCCTTGCTGAGTTCCTACCTTTAAAGGGAATGTTTCTGTCATTTCCCCATTTAGGATGATATTGGCTGTGGGTTTCCTGTATATGGCTTTGATTACATTGAGGAATGATCCCTCCAATCCAATTTCCTCTAGGACTTTTTGCATGAAGGGATGCTGTATTCATTATACCATTTAAGATAGGAATACTGGTTGCTCTGTGGCCTCTCTTTTAGCGATGAAGCTAAGCACACATTTAATTTTCTTCAAGGAATTATGTGACACTTACTGAGCAATGGACTGTACAAATTTGAGTGTTGCTTAATCAAAACTGGGAAACTTGATGGCTTATAGTTAGACTAGAAAGTGTTCTCAAAATTCTCTCTCTCTCTCTCTCTCTCTCTCTCTCTCTCTCTCTGGTTTCATATAGCTCAGACTGGAGTTGAGCTCACTAGGTAACCAAGAATGACTATGAATTCCTGATCCTGCCACCTCCATCCTCCACATGCAACTTGACCCTCAAATCTTTTTAACTAAGAAGGAAATACTATCTCAGCACTTGGGAGCTAGAAGCAGATGAATTAAGGGTTCAGGGTCATCCTTGGGTACATAGGACTCTAAGACCAGCCTGGACCTGCAGCCCAGAGTAGCAAACCCCCCTCAAAAATACAGAAAATCCCATAATGAAATATGCATTTTTCCTATAATCTCTTTTTTGGAAGCCAATGTTGACACCATAGACTATCTCCTAAAAATGAAATAGAAGGTGGCAGATTTTCTAGAAAGAATTTTTTTTTAAGGAGAAAAGAGGGTTATTGAAACCAGGTGTTGCCTTCTATCCCCTCCAACCATTGGCATCTTCCACAACACAAAACTTGGCAGGAGGGTGACCACTTTTCTCCATCCAGGGTATAATTTCCAAAGGATGCCATGTGGTGAAAAGAAAACTTCAAAGAGGAAAACCTGGTTCCTGAGGTTTCACATCTGATGTCTCCCTAGCTAGCACCAGTTCGAAAGGATAGACCCCAGGAAGATAGACCACAGCCACACCTGCCGGGGGCTCCGCCTCTCAAAATGGTAGATGCCACAGCTCTAGGCTTCAGTCCCAGAGTCAGGATTAGGGTGAGTTACTTACTTTTGACATAAAAAGAAAAATAGCAGGATGTCACAAACCTTTATAATTAAAATAAGTACTAATTTAATACCACATTTTAGAAATAAATGTGAAAATAATTTATGATGAACAAATATTCAACTTTTTTTCTTTATTCTTAAAATTTTCATACATGTGTACAGGATTATATGTAGACCAGGTGCCTACTCCAACCCCCCTGAATACCTCTCACATATCCTTCTCCTAATGCGTCCTCTAGATCATCTTTATTTTATTTATTTATTTTTATTATTTTTTATTTATTTCATATATGTATGAATCTACTGTCTGCATGTAGGTTTGTGCACCCATGCTGTGCAATGCCGCGGAGGTCAGAGAAGGCCGTCAGATTCCCCTGGAACTGGAGTTACAGATGGTTCTCAGCCGCCATATGGGTGCTGGGGATCAAACCGGGGTCCTCCACAAGAGCAGTTGGTGCTCTTAACTGCTAGGCCATCTCTCCAGCCCCAATCTTTATTTTTTGATAGTTCAGCAAGTCCAGTTAGTGCTGTGCACATAAGGATGGGTGTGGAGCCATCCACTGGAGCATGGACAGTCTACCAACAGGAACACATTCAAAAGTTGGCTGCACTAATGTTGTGCAGGTAACTCCAACAGCTATGTGATCATGAGTTCCATGGCCATGTCATGTCTACATGTACCATTCTACAACACTCCTCCTCACTGGCAGTTCTTACTGTTCTCTCCACCTGCTCTTCTGAAATGCTCCTGAGCTCGCTGCTGCTGCTGCTGCTGGTGTTAATCTAGATGTCCCATTTCAGGCTGAGCACTCAGACTCTTATTCCTAGCACTTTGACCAGTTATGCACTTCTTTATGGACTACTGTCCACTACAAAAAGAAGTTTCACTAACCAAAGTTGAGAGCCACCCAGGTCTATCAGTAGAAACATAAATATTAAGAAGGCAGTACAATAACATGACCATTTAGCAAAATAACAGTACCAGGTTTGTCCCTTGAGCCTATGAGCTCTCCAGCCATGGGCTTTTGATATGTCAGCTTTTTTTGGGGGGGGTCTTTTTGAGACAGGGTCTCCCTTTAGTCCCAGCTGGTCTGGAGCTTGCTATGTAGACCAGGCTGGCCTTGAACTCACAGAGATCCGACTGCTGGGATTAAAGGTGCACCACCATGCCCAGCCATATGTCAGCATTTTAAATAAAGCATTTTGCCTGTTTTATGGATTTTTTTTGTGTGATGAAAGTGTTCATTTCCAGAGAGGCTTCAAGTTCCCAGTCCCCCGACTGTACTCTTCTGCTTGATAGGTTTTTAGAGATGAAAGCTGTGTGAACTGGATAACATGGGGGGGGGACTTTTCTTATTTTTCTCACTGAGTTCATCATAAAGGCAATGTTTTGGATGAGTGTATATAACAAGTACACATTTTTCTTTTGCTTCCCCTCCAGTGTGGCTCCACAAAGCACTGTCAGGAAATCTGTGGGGTTGGGAGTATAGCTCAGTGATAAAGTACTTGCCCAAGTTTGTGCAAGGCCCTGGGTTTGATCCACTACACCAGAAAAATAACTAAAGTAAAATACAAAATAAACCTCTGAGAAGCTCACTCTTCATTCTGAGCCATTAATCATCTGAGTTCAATTCCAGGGCCACATTTAACTGTCTGCGTGACCTATTCCTTTGGTTTGCTGACCTGCAAAGCAAGGGAATTATATAAATAGGATAATTGTGTAGATACTTTATCTTGATGAAGTGTTGAGAGCAGGGCCTGACATACTATAAATGGCTTATGCAATATAGAACTATAGTTAGTCACTTTTAGCATTATTTCTCACAATGTGATTGTTGCCTTGTTTAATACTGTGCCCTCCACTTTCTAAAACCATTTCCTGGGCTGACAAGATGGCTCAGTGGGTAAAATCAAACCTTAATGACCTAAGTTCAATTCCCCAGGACCAATGTGGTGGAAGGAGAGAACTGAGTCCTATAGTTTTGCTCTGATCTCCACGTGTGTACCATGGTATGGTTGCACACGTGTGCGTGCACGCACACATGCACATACACACCAAAATAGATAAAATATAAAAATTAAAATTGTTTCCTTTACCACACAATAATCTCCCACCATCTGCTGAGACGCGGGCTGCTTTTGGAGAAGCGGGTTTCATGAAATCAGAACAAGCTCTGGAGAATGCTTGCCCTGGTCTCTGCAGCCTTCAGCTTCCTCTGTGATCTTTTGGGTAGGTATTGACTTCCTTCACTCTCAGCTCTCCAGATAATGCTAAAAATATCCACCTCCCAGGAGAAGCTGGAAGATGAAAGATAAAAATCACATCTTTTCAAATGTTTGTCCTGGAAGGGAAGCTCCATAAATGTTAGTTTTTTTTAAACTAAAAATTCATAACTGAGCTGGGCATGGTAGTGCACGCCTTTAATCCTAGCACTTGGGAGGCAGAGGCAGGTGGATCTTTGTGAGTTCAAAGCCAGCCTGGTCTACAGAGTGAGTTCCAGGTCAGCTGGGGCAACAGGGAGACCCTGTCTCGAAAAGACAAAAAAAAAAAAAAAATTCATAACTGTCTTCTAAGGATCTATGTGGAAGTCTTCAATGGACTCTTCAAACAGGTTGCCCAGTGTATTAGATTAATTTAAATATATCAATTTAAATATATACATCATCTATTACAGTAGACCGTAATTATCCCAGCTGCTACAGCATGGGGCCATGACTGGAGTCCCCTGCATTGCCTCTGTGCTGAAGAGAGCTGGCCTGCCCAGAACCATGCTCTGTTCTAGTGATCGATCACAGCTCTAGAAGGCCAGCCATCTTCAGAAGTACTTGCTGGGTCAGTAAATGTGTTCTTTGAGATGGCTTCGTAGTTTGGCATTGTCCTCTGCTCAGTCATGCTTCCTTCCCTTCCTTTCAGGGAGACAACTCCTAAGAGTATGCTTTTGAATTTCTGCTGCAGAGCTAGCCTCATGGGAATCCACTGTTTGAGATCTTGTCCTCGTAGAAAGAGGAACTGGCTGGGCACTGGCACATGCCTTTAATCCCAGCACTCGGGAAGCAGAGGCAGGCAGATCTCTGTGAGTTCAAGGCCAGCCAGGTCTACAGAGCGAGCTCCAGTGCAGCTGGGACTAAAGGGAGATCCTGTCTTAAAAAATACCAAAAAAGGGGCTGGAGAGATGGCCTAGCGGTTAAGAGCGCCGACCTCTGTTACAGAGGACCCGGGTTCGATCCCCAGCACCCACATGGCGGCCGAGAACCGTCTGAAACTCCAATTCCAGGAGAACTCCGGTTCCAGGGGAATCTGAGACCCTCTTCTGACCTCCGCGGCGTTGCACGACACGGGTGCACGGCCTTGCATGCAGACAGTACATTCATACACATACAGAAATAAATAAAATTAATAAAAAAAAAATACCAAAAAAAAAGTTTATCATTCTGATTTAGAACTTGAACTTTTTGAAAAAAAAGAAGTCACAGACAAAAACAGATATGTTCATATGTTTTTTTCAAAAATTAAAACTGGGGAAGTTGTAAGAGCTTTAATCAGGAAAATCTGGGCCACTTATGTGTATTTTTANTGCTTCCCCTCCAGTGTGGCTCCACAAAGCACTGTCAGGAAATCTGTGGGGTTGGGAGTATAGCTCAGTGATAAAGTACTTGCCAAGTTTGTGCAAGGCCCTGGGTTTGATCCACTACACCAGGAAAAATAACTAAAGTAAAATACAAAATAAACCTCTGAGAAGCTCACTCTTCATTCTGAGCCATTAATCATCTGAGTTCAATTCCAGGGCCACATTTAACTGTCTGCGTGACCTATTCCTTTGGTTTGCTGACCTGCAAAGCAAGGGAATTATATAAATAGGATAATTGTGTAGATACTTTATCTTGATGAAGTGTTGAGAGCAGGGCCTGACATACTATAAATGGCTTATGCAATATAGAACTATAGTTAGTCACTTTTAGCATTATTTCTCACAATGTGATTGTTGCCTTGTTTAATACTGTGCCCTCCACTTTCTAAAACCATTTCCTGGGCTGACAAAGATGGCTCAGGGGTAAAATTTGCAAACATAAGACCTAAGTCAATTCCCAGGACCAATGTGGTAGGAAGGAGAGGAACTGAGTCCTATAGTTTGCTCTGATCTCCACGTGTGTACCATGGTATGGTTGCACACGTGTGCGTGCACGCACAATATGCACATCACACCAAAATAGATAAAAAAATATAAAAATAAAATTGTTTCCTTTACCACACAATAATCTCCCACCATCTGCTGAGACGCGGGCTGCTTTTGGAGAAGCGGGTTTCATGAAATCAGAACAAGCTCTGGAGAATGCTTGCCCTGGTCTCTGCAGCCTTCAGCTTCCTCTGTGATCTTTTGGGTAGGTATTGACTTCCTTCACTCTCAGCTCTCCAGATAATGCTAAAAATATCCACCTCCCAGGAGAAGCTGGAAGATGAAAGATAAAAATCACATCTTTTCAAATGTTGTCTGGAAGGGAAGCTCCATAAATGTTAGTTTTTTAAACTAAAAATTCCTAACTGAGCTGGGCATGGTAGTGCACGCCTTTAATCCTAGCACTTGGGAGGCAGAGGCAGGTGGATCTTTGTGGGTTCAAACCCGCCTGGTCTACAGAGTACCAGAGCCAGCTGGGCAACAGGGAGACCCTGTCTCGAAAAGACAAAAAAAAAAAAAAAAATTCTAACTGTCTTCTAAGGATCTATGTGGAAGTCTTCAATGGACTCTTCAAACAGGTTGCCCAGTGTATTAGATTAATTTAAATATATCAATTTAAATATATACATCATCTATTACAGTAGACCGTAATTATCCCAGCTGCTACAGCATGGGGCCATGACTGGAGTCCCCTGCATTGCCTCTGTGCTGAAGAGAGCTGGCCTGCCCAGAACCATGCTCTGTTCTAGTGATCGATCACAGCTCTAGAAGGCCAGCCATCTTCAGAAGTACTTGCTGGGTCAGTAAATGTGTTCTTTGAGATGGCTTCGTAGTTTGGCATTGTCCTCTGCTCAGTCATGCTTCCTTCCCTTCCTTTCAGGGAGACAACTCCTAAGAGTATGCTTTTGAATTTCTGCTGCAGAGCTAGCCTCATGGGAATCCACTGTTTGAGATCTTGTCCTCGTAGAAGGGGAACTGGCTGGGCACTGGCACATGCCTTTAATCCCAGCACTCGGGAACAAGAGGCGGCGATTCTGTGAGTTCAAGGCCAGCCAGGTCTACAGAGCGAGCTCCAGTGCAGTGGGGGCAAGGAGATCCTGTCTTAAAAAATACCAAAAAGGGGCTGAGAGATAGGCCTAGCAGTGGAGAGCCTACGGGACCTCTGTTACAGAGGACCCGGGTTCGATCCCCCGCACCCACATGGCGGGCCGAGAACCCTAAACTTCGGAAACTCCAATTCAGGAGAACTCCGGTTCCAGGGGAATCTGAGCACCCTCTTCTGACCTCCGCGGCGTTGCACGACACGGGTGCACGGCCCTGCATGCAGACAGTACATCATACACATACAGAAATAAAAAATTAATAAAAAAAATACCAAAAAAAAAAAAAAAAAAAAAAAAAAAAAAAGGGAATCCATGGGCAGTAGCCCTGTGGTAATTTCTGTGCACCGGTCCAAGTTACTTACCTTCTGTCAAAGGGAACAAACGCAGGGTTTCTGTCCCAGGATCCATTTTCTTCTCTTTTGCTCCATTTTCTCTTCCCCAGCCTGTGCCTCGCCCTCCCTTTTCCTTTCCTGTGGCTCTGACGCCAGCTCTCAGATGCTGCTGACCAGGGAGGAGAAAGCCCTAGGAAAGCAGCTGAGAAGTGGGGTGGGAAACAGCTCCGGTTTGCAGGCCAGTTCAGCCACTCCAGCACCTTCTCTCTGGAGCCCTTGTGGACACTGAAAAGCGGTGGCACACAAGCAGGAGGAAATCAATATCCCAAGGCGCTGCTAATTGCATGGCTGTCAGAAGGTATTTTCTCATTCTGAATAAGAAGAAAGAGCCTTTTAAAGACAACAAAGCTCCTGTATAAATAAGAGGAAAGAGAGCTCTCATTTTGAGTCACTATGAAAAAAATAGCCTCTTTGTTGTTAATTTCTCATCCTCAAGACAGCCTACTGCAGTCAGTGCTTTCATTTCCACAGCCTATGTTTGGGTCGTTTTTAAAAAGACTCCTTCTGCCTTAGAAAAAAAGTACCAAACTCAAAAGAACTCTGAAGTTTGAATTTGAGACCCAGGCCTGCCAAGTAGCTGGGTTGTGTCTCTGAGCTGTAGTCTCATCAGTGAGGCGGGCATTTGCCAACCAACTCAGAGTCCACATGATACAATGCATATGCACAAGCTTTGAATAGTTCAACAGACTCTGGAAAGAAATTGCCATTGCCACTTAATCTTCAGTTAAATAGAGCTTGAAAATTATGGCTGATATAAAAACAAATTAAAAAGGGAGAAATATATTTCAAGTTAATAAAGCTTTTAAAAATATTACTATTTGGGGGCTGGAGAGATAGCCTAGCGGGTAAGAGCACCAACGCTCTTGCAGAGGACCCGGGTTCGATCCCCAGCACCCACATGGCGGCTAAGAACCGTCTGTAACTCCAATTCCAGGAGAACTCCAGTTCCAGGGGAATCCGAGACCCTCTTCTGACCTCCGCGGCATTGCACGACACGGGTGCACAGACCTGCATGCAGACAATACATTCATACACATACAAAAATAAAAAAAAAATAAAAAATAAAAAAAGAAAAAAAAATATTACTATTTGGAGGACAGGAGCACCAGGGTTTTGGGCTGATGAGGTAGATGCTATTGATTCAGTTCAGCTGGTACCTTCCTTGTTACTCTTCTAGTTAAGGCAGCCAGGTTCTGACGCGTCCTTGTTTTCTCTCCAAACACATGATTCTCTGAGAAATGACAGCATAGGGAAAATCCCTCATCCTCTCACCTGAGTGTCAGGGACCCACATGTCCTCTACACAGGGCAATTTTCTGTAGAGAATGGGCCTTTCTCCCTTCTGTAGAAGGCAGATGGAAGACGAGTCCTGAATAGCTAACAGCGGTGCAAGGGGCTGTCTCTTTAATGCTGGCAGACTGTTAAATCCTCACCACATTTAGGGTACTGAGATCTTAGAATTGTTTTAGAATCAAATGTAAGAGTTTGGGAATGTGGCCAACTTTTCATTAGAGGTTTATACTTCACTGTGGACATCTTTGGAACAGGGATGGGCTTTTTTGAAAAGCTTTTGTTTCAGGCACAGACATTTTTCTTAAGGGTGAGCTTTATATTCTTAATTTTTAAAAATTTATTTCTGTATGTGTATGAATGTACTGTCTGCATGCAAGTGTGTGCACCCGTGTCGTGCAATGCCGCGGAGGTCAGAAGAGGGTGTCAGATTCCTCTGGAACTGGAGTTCTCCTGGAATTGGAGTTTCGGATGGTTCTCAGCTGCCATGTGGGTGCTGGGGATCGAACCCGGGTCCTCTGTAAGAGTGGTCGGCGCTCTTAACCGCTAGGCCATCTCTCCAGCCCTAGTGAGCTTTATGTGGAACAAAGTGAACTGTGAATAAATACATACACACCACCACCACCACCACCATGTCACAAAAGCAAGCAGAGACTGCGCCTGACGAACTCCTTCTACAATGAAGACTTAGCACTTTGGTGCGTGTGTGCATGCGTGTGGCCACACATGTATCTAGGTGCATGTGGAGGCCAGAGGCTGACATCAGGTGATTTCCTTGACCATTCCCACTTTATTTACTTGAGACAAGTTCTCTTGCTGAATCCAGAGCACACTGCTTTTGCTTCTGGCTGGTCTAGCTAGCCAGTTTACAAAGGGGATCCCGTATCTCCTCCCAGGCGCTTGGATTACAGGCGGGACCAGCTTCCCTATTGCTGTTCAGGCACTGAGGATCCAGGGTACAGCAGCTAAGAGGAAACCACAGTGCTCTGTGTGAGAGCTGTGCAGCCACTTTGTAGATGCTTTTCCTCTACTCCTTTGGCCAGGCCAAGTTCTTCTTTCTCCTCTACTAGGATTTCTGTTAAGGATTTCCTTAGGGATGATCTTCCTGCAGATCTGCTCATCACTCATGCCCCAAACCTTTTGCTCCACCTTCCCTTCCATGTTGGGCACCCTCCTCTGCTCTGCCACAGCATTTGCCATAGTCCTTGACTGACTGTTGTGATGTCCTTGTCTGTCCATGCCTCAAGGCTGTTGTCTCAGAGAACAAGGACTGTCTTGCTTGTGGATCATTCCTAGCTCATGGTAAGTACAGTGTTTGAGATTTTGGAGGGACATACATAGACAGTAGTTGTTGGTTGAATTTGTCTATGAACAGCTGCTTCTGATCTCATCACCCACTCTCCTTTGGCACCAGTGTCTATTTCCTGTGGCCTCAATAAGCAGGAATCCTGTAGAGTGGGTGGAGGGGGGCTGTTTATGCAGAACTTATCCCTTCCAGTTGGTTTACCAGCCAGACAATTAGATCTCTGTGGAGCCACATTTTAATTGGATTAAGGTGTTATCCTCTTAAAAGCACTGCCTGCCTCTAATTCACATAAGAAATTCAGTGGAGTTTCAGGTAGGTACGAAGGGTGCCAGAGGCTGTAGGGAGCAGGGTATAGTTGCTGAGAGGAAATCACAGCGCTCTGGCGTGAGCTGCACAGCCAATTTGTAGATGCTTTTCCTCTGCTCCTCTCGCCAGGCCATGAAATCCTTCTCATTTACAGACCAGAAATGAGGCTTGAAAGTAGAAAGACTGACACATGCTCCCATAGTTAATGGATAACTGAAGAGAACATACGTGGCTCTGCTGGCCTCTGTCCCTTCTAGAAGCCAGCCCTTCCCACAGTCAGCCCCAGCATTTTGGGTTGTTGCTTGATTTCACTTTGAATTCCAGGATAAACATGTGAGATCTGGGAGCACTGGGGCATATATTTTGATTTCAAGACATTTCAACAGAGAAGTTTATATGTCCCATGGGGGCGGCTAAGAGGTAGGATGCAAACTTAGGATCAACAGTCACCTTGTCCCCAAAGGTGGAGAGCCAAGAATAGCAGTGACAGGAAATGTGAGTAGTCTCAGCAGCATCACTGGAGACCCTGATACAGCTATGGCTGACCTCTGATCCCTACGGGAACTAACTCACCCCTGGGTATATCAGTCAGGGTTCTCTAGATGAACAGAACCAATAGAATGGCTATATGTTACAAAGCAGAATCATTAGATTGGTTTACATGATATGGTATGGGTTGTCTAACAATGGTTGTCTATACACTGGAGAAGGTAAGAACTGCTTAGCCTTTGTCCTAAGAGGCTGGATGCCCATGTCCCAGTCTGGTACCCAGGGCATAGAGGATTCCTGCAGAGATGGCAGCCTTCCTTCCACATTGGAAGGCTGAAGAAGCTGGAGGCTGATATCAGGAAAGGGGAGCGGAAGTGTCAGAAAGAAGGTAGATGCACTCACCAGCAAAGAGCAAAGGCAAGCAGGCACAAAGCAGCCCTGCTTTGCCCTTGGATTTCTTCGTAAAGATGCTGCCACTCTGAGGAAGGGTCTTCCCCGCTCAGTTAATCATTCCAGGAAATCCTTTCACAGACTGCTCTCTTAGCTCCAGATCCAATAAAGTTGACAACCAAGCTTATCCATCGCACTAGCTTTTCTGGATTAATTGCTGAACTGAGTTACTATGGCCTTCAACTAATTGATCTAAGTAACACAACATTAGTAATTGACCCAACCCCTTCCCTTCCGGGGGTAGTCCTTTTTCCACTAAAACACACTGGAAAGTCCTCTGATTAACCCAAGGCAGTACTTTTTCCCCTATCAGAAAGCAGAATTGGTGTATGTGTGTGCTGGGGGTGGGGGCGGGGCAGTATGGAGCTGCATTTTGATGTGTAGGGATGTGTGCTTCTACTGAGAGGCTCTGGGAACCAGTGGGGTCCCAGGAAAGGAGGTAATGGCAAGGGTTAGAGTTAGTAAGACCAAACTTTTCCTGTCTCTTTGTTTGACCCTGACAGCCTAATAAATAAAGACCCACGCACGTGCTTGCATGTTTGAGAGAGTGTGTGCACACATCTAGAAGTAAGGCTTTTTTTTCTAGATCTGCAAAAACATCTTTTGATCTGGACCTGGGAAAGCTACTGGAAGGCAAATTAGAAAAACAAAGTCAAAGCCAAGATCTGATCTTTTTCTTTTATTGTCTCATGACTCACCTAAGGCATGGGAAAAAAAAGTAGCTACAGAATAGCCACAGACTCAATAGTGAACATCTAAGTACTCTGCTCCTGATGGGGCTGTGCCCGGGCTTTGACCAGTGGTGTAGATCTGGGCAAACAGAGATATCACCATTGTGTACTTATCAGGCTGCCACATGCTTTGGAGATGACTTGGTTTCTGAAATCAGTTCTCTATTATGATGCCCAGGAAACATGAACTGAAGCTGAGGGTTTGCCCCTGGTGGGAATCCCATACTGACCACATATCAAGATGGGATTTTAGAGTTCTGTTTTATCCCCAGGTCCTCTCTCATCTGTATGCATGCAAAGATCAAAGTCAAGCAAAATTAAACCATGGTGCTTGAAGTCAGGATGGTGGTTACCTTTGTGGTATAATAATGACTTGGAGAGTGTAAGAGAGATTCACAAAGTCTTGGCAATACTGAGTTCTTGACCTGTGTGCTAGTTGTATGCAAATCTTTAGCTTGGAAGAATTGATTGAGTTTCTTATCTGAGTGGCTTACTTCCTGTGTGTGTGATATTTCAATAAAAATATCACATTGTGTTAAATGTTGTCATTGTAGATAATCATTTGTCACCATAGAGGTCTTAGAAACAACTAAGTAGGACTGCGTTTATGAAAATAGATAAGGATCAGAACAAAAATATGAAAATTAAAAAAATATAGTAGCTGTTCAAAACTCTCCAGGAGTTTAAGAACTCATTATAAAACAAAACAAACACAAACAAAAAACAAAACCCACCCTGAAGTATTGTACTAGCTCAGGGTCACAGATGTCCTCCTGGGCTCATTGTGTGCTGATGAAATGTGACTGATGAAAACTAACCAGTCCTACCAACATGCCTTCCATGCCCTGGTAGACTGTCCCTTCTGGAAGTTTGAGCCAAGTTGCTTTTTAAAAATCAGGGCATTCTATCACAGCAACAAATAAGTAACTAATACACAGTATAAGGAAATTCCAATCCACTCACTTCTCTTCCTTCCTTTCACTACCACCTCTGTAGTAGAAGCTGCCAGCAGGCCTGGCTTAGGCTGTAGCAGTATCCCCTTACTGGCTCACTAAGTATAACCCATTGCCTACTAAGAAATGATAGGCTTAAAAGATGGCTCAGAGGCTGGATGGCTAAGTGGTTAAGGCCACTTGCTGCTCTTGCGGAGGACCTGGGTTCAGTCCCAATCCCTACAAGGTTGGCAGCTAACAACCTTTTATAACTTCAGTTCTAGGGGATTCAACACTCTCTTCTGCCCTTCATGGGTGCACTTACATGCAGGCAAAACTCATACACATAAAATAAAAATAAGTAAAAATTAAAAAAAAAAAATGACTCAAATAAATCCGGGCACGGTGATGCACACCTTTAATCCCAGCACTAGGGAGGCAGAGCAGGCAGGTCCCTGTGAGTTCAAGGCCAGCCTGGTCTAAATAGTGAGTTCCAGTTCCAGGATAGCTGGGGCTACAGGGAGAATCTGTCTAAAAAGATGAGGGAAAAAAAAAGATGACTCAAATTACTCCTTAACCACCAGTGCCTGCCTCAGATGTGAGGAGTGACCGTTTAACATGTTCCGTCACATACCAAGCAAGTGTCCTCTATAAGTGATCTCTTTAGTCAGTAAGTTGAGGTAGCTCATAACTGTAATTCCAACACTCAGGATGCTGAGGCAGGAGCATTGCAATGAATTTGAGGCAACTTGGTCTATAGTGGGTTCTGGGCCAGCCTGAGTTACAAGCGTGAAACCCTATCTGAAAAACCTGATGGAAAAATCACGTGTGTATGGTTTAAGATCCTGAGACCTTAGAGGGTAACACATCCCAGTAAAGAGAAGTCACGGAGCCTGGATGACAATGGAGGGCCACGGTCTTTGCATTGCATTAAATTAAGCAGACCTCAAATACTTCCAATAGCTGGGCCAGCCCAGACCCTGGATCCCCCATTGCCTGGAATGGCCCTCAGCCTGTTGAATCCCAGGGTTCCTCCCTCCAGCTGCCATGGCTCTCAGCCTGCCCAGGATCCACATAGCCAGAGAGCTTTTCAGTCACTGAATATTGTAGTGACAGTTTAACAACATTCATGATTCAGTTGCTATCTGTTGCTTACTTTCATTCCCTTTTGTGTGTGCATGTGATTAATGTCTTAATTTTTATTTTTTTTAAGATTTTTTTTTTTAAACTGTGTAGCCCAGGCTGGCCTCGAACTCCAGATCCTCCTGCCTCTGCCTCCTTCAGCAAATCCTACCCGTGTGCGCCACCAGCACTGGCTTAAGATGTATTTTTAGTGTGTGTGTGTGTGTGTGTGTGTGTGTGTGTGTGTAGGGATGTGCATGAGTGCAGATGCTCACAGAAGCCAGGGGCATCAGACCCCCGGAACTGGAGTTCTAGGCAGTTCTAAGCCACTTGAGACAGGTGCTAGGAACCAAACTCAGGTTCGCTGCAAGAATAGTTCATGTTCTTAACCACTGAGCTATCTCTCTAGCCCTTTAATTTTAATTTTTTATTTTTTGAGACAGGATCTCACTATGTAGATCAGGCTGGCCTGAATGTCACAGAGATCTACCTGCCTTTGCCTCCTGAGTGCTGGGATTAAAGACATGCACCACAATACCAGTCCCCCTTAATTTTTTTTGAAAGAAAAATTTCACACAAATATATTAATTTAAGTCTATATTGTATATTGAGAATATTTCCCCAAATTCTCCATACTCCCGTCTCTCCCCCTCCCACCTCCTGTTAGTCCCCCCTGTTCCCCTAGACAGTTTCACTTCTACTTTCATGTCATATATACATATATGATTTATATATATATATATATATATAAAATCCAAGGACCACAAATGAGAGAAAATATTTGATATTTGTTTTTATGAGACTGGCTTGACTCACTTAATAGGATCATCTCCAGTTGCATCCATTTCCTACCTCAGCATAACTTCATTCTTCTTCATAACTGACCAAATTCCCTTGTCTGCATATACCTTCCCCTACTGTTAGATAACTAGGTTGGTTCCGTAAGTTAACCATTGTGAATAGTGCTGTGATAAGCACTGATGTTTAAGTATCTCTGTGATGTGTTGACTTGGAATCTTTTGGGTAAATACCTAGGAATAGTGTGGCTGGGTTGTGTGACTGCCATAGTTACTGGATTTTTTTTTTTTTTTTTTTTTTTTTGGTTCTTTTTGAGACAGGGTCTCCCTGTAGCCCCAGCTGTCCTGGAACTCACTCTGTAGACCAGGCTGGCCTTGAACTTACAGAGATCTGCCTGCCCAAGTGCTGGTATTAAAGGCGTGCACCACCACGCCTGGCAGTTACTGGATTCTTTTACATTTGCATCAGCCATGAACAAGGGCTCATTTTTGTCCATATCCTGGCCAGTGTTTGTTGTTGTTTATTTTCTTAACGACTGTTGTTCTGACTGGGTGAGATGGAATCTCAGTCTATTTTAATTTGCAGCCATCTACTTCTTTGTAATGTAATTATTAAGAGCTCCTTAACTCCTTACGTCTAGGAAGAAGCTGGCTTTCGCTCTTTCCGTGGCACCCGCAGCACTTGGCAGCTTACCCATCAAATTGGTTAGTTTGCCTCTTTATGGACTACATGATTCTTTTTCAGTGTCTTTTAATGTTTTCTTCCATGTACTGCACAAACTTGTATCCTTTTCCCTTTAATATTGGATCACAAATATTTTTATTATCCATGTTTTATAAATAATGCTTAAAATATTAGCATATATTACGTGTACAAAATAATGAGTTTTATTATGACATTTTCACACAGGTCTAGATGTACTTTGATTATATCTACTACCCCATTTCTCTCTCTTATCCCCTTTTTCCTCACCTTAATTTTCCCAAACAGTACCTCTTCCTCTTTCATGTCTTAAAAAAATAGATTCGACATATGTAGAAAAACGTGTAGCATTTGTGGTTCTGAGTCTGGATTATTTTGCTTAACACAATGATATCCAATTCCATCCATTACCCTACAAATGGCATGATTTTTTTCTTCATGGTTGAATAATACTCCATTGTATATCTGTATCATACTTCCTGTATTCATTTGTCTGTTGATGGGTGCCAAGGAAGATCCTTTAACCTGGCCGTTGTGAATAGTGCCTTAGTGAAGTTTGTCAGTGCTACTCTCAGAGTAATCTCATGAGTGTAATTCACTTCAAGCCATTTTCTCCTGCTGGACATTTGGATACTTGGGCATCCCTTTCCCCTTAGTATCAATATTGTTATGAACAACATTTTGGAATTGTATTTCTTTCAGTGGAATCACTTCTTGTGATGGCTTATTTTTAGTGAATACTTAGGAAGAACAATTAGATTCTATAGTTGTTAATTACATCAAATAGACTCAGCTTGGAGAATCTAATTTGTTTTGTAATCTAATCTATCTTGTGCAAGAAGTTAAAATAACAAATGTTACCTGGTATATGCAGATGAAGGCATACTTTTCTGAAACCCATCCATCCATCCATCCATCCATCCATCCATCCATCTATCCAATCATTATCCTATCATTGCTTTGGACCTTTGGTGAGGAGTGTGGCAGTCTCTCTGGTTGGTCAGTGATCTTCTCTGAAGATACAGCACTTCACTCTTTTCAGTGTAGCCTTGTCTGCTGGCAACCAAGAGCTAGGGACAGATTTCATTATGACTGTTTGAACTCTAGTCAATACCACATAAATTCCATTTTTGGACACTGAAAAAAAAATTGAGTTACCCGGATTAAAATGTCAACTTTTGTTGACAGATCTTCCCTCTTTAGTCTCAGGAAATCCCCCAAAGTTTCCTTAAAGCATAGGAAGGAATGTGAGAAGGGGGCTACATTGGTTGAGCATCAACTAAGTATGGCCAGAACTTGTTCTAGTTCTTTTATAAGCACAATGCACTGGCTGTGATTGGTGAAACCTGGGGCTGAGCACCCAGCTGCCACTTCAGATCCCGCACCGCTCCTTCCTGACTGTGAACAGAGTCAGTGTATGTGCTGCTCTTCCTTACTTTCATTATCTGTAAAGTAAGGTCACAATTTATGGGGTTCATCCAAGCTCTGATGCTAGAAAAGGAGGAGGATCGTGGGATGCTGGGAGGTTGAAGAGACAGAGTTGGGCATATGAGATGTACAGGCCACTAGGCAGGCAGTCACCAGCAGACACACAGGCACATGCAAATACACTCGGGCCACACACAAGTGGGAACAGGCAGACACATAGACTGACACACAGTCCACAAAGAGGCACAACAGGTCTACAGACACACAGGCAGGCTTAAAGAAGGATGGATTGTAAAAAAAAAAAAAGGTTGGGTTGTGATGAAGGCTCATGTCTCCATCTTCTGCACCATCAGCAAGATGCTGTCTGTCCCCTTGAGCTGCAGGGACTCGTTCCCCAGGATTTGACCATACTGCTTTCCTTCAGATGAAAGGGACTTAACAAGTTCAAGCTCTCGTCACACACCCGAGCTCTCAGTTTCTCTCCCATAGCTTGCAGCTCTTACACTTTGTCTTCTTCTCATGAAGCATCTTTGGGGTCAGCTCTTGGTGCAGTCAAAATGGGCAGCTTCCTTCCTCTCCATCCATCTTCTCCTGTCTCATCAGAGTGTCCTACAAGGGCCTTGGGATTCTTTCCCAGAGTCTTTCAGGGATCCAGTCCATCTTCTTTTCGGTTCCCACCCTGAAGTTGCATCCTGCAGCTACACCAGGGTGAGGTCCATGCTCCAGTGCCAGGAAAGGAGAAGGGTCACGGGAAGCTGGGAGGTCGAAGAGATGGAGAGGAGCCAGTGGTAGGTAAAACACGCTTTATTTACTAATGCACAGCCCATTAGGGCAGCAGCCACCTGTTGGCACCCAGGTACACACTGGCACATATGGGCCATATACAGTCAGGCATGCACACACACAAACCAGCATATAAACCCCACAGAGGTAGGCACATAGGTCTACATACAAACATACACAAGAGGGCTATGAAGAAGGTGAAGGCCCAGGCCTGTGACTTCAAGGTTATATTCATACAGAACCACACTAAAGTGGCATTCTGCCAAAATAGTTCTATAACAGATTATATCACTGTTTACTTTTGGGGTCCCTGGACATCTGATATTAGCCATTTTGTGCTGACTCACAGTCCCCTGGATGCCTAGTGTTCATCGCCTTGGTCCATGCTGATGTCCATGTCGGCACAATGTTGCATAAACAAATTGGCTCTTACAACCCTGTCTTCCCAACATAATTCCCTCCCATTAACAGGGTTGTTGTGAGGCCTAAATCCATTCACACATGAGGACTAAACTGGGGGAGCAAGGAGAATAATGCTTGGAGCACATCAGCCACATTTGCTGTTCAGCCACACATCTTAAAACATTTAAAGGCTTTTTACTTTACGTGTATGAATGTATTGTCTGCACGTATGTGAGTGCACCCATGTCTCTCAAAATGCCATGGAGGTCAGAAGAGGAATTTGGAGTCCCTGGAACTGGAGTAAAGGACGGTTGTTAGCTACCATGTTGGTGCTGGGAATCGAACCCCAGTCCTCTGCAAGAGCAGCCGGTGCTCTTAACCCCCCTGTGCCATCTCTCCAGCCCCATTTTAAACATTTAATTTAGTTCTTTATTGCAACAATTCCAGGAGGCAGATCAGGCACTGAAAAGTTGTGCATAGGTTTAACTTGGCCTTCAGGTTTTTCTTCAACTGGAGCCAACATTTAAAATTCTGAAGTTTTATGTGTTAAAAAAAAACCTGGATTTTTTATTCTTCTTGAAACAAAACAAAAAACCCCACCCCCATTGGCAGCAACCAGCCTGAGCTGAATGCTGCAGACTTCTTTAGGTGGGACTCTTGCTTTCTACTCACTGAGGTGGGCTGGAGATAGAGCTAAGCAGTAGAGCACTTGCCTGCCATACGCAGAGCCCTCAGTTCTGTGTCTACCCTATAAGCAAATAAACACAGGGAAATTATTGCAGCGGCGAGAGGGAGAACTGCAACTAATGGTCGCTTTAAGCAATGACTTCCGTGGGGGGGGGGTGCCTAAGGCTGGCTGACAACCAATCCTTTGTCCCTGCTGATCTCACCTGTCTTCTCTGACATTTTCAGGGGATCAGCTCAGATGTTCTCATCTCTCCAAGGCCTCCAAAGGTTCACACATCACATGCACACATGCACTTATATGAACATGCCCAGTGTAGAAGAGCATGCCTTCTTATCTGTGTATTTGCTGAAGAAGGAAAAACCTTTGACTTCTGTCACCACCAACAAAAACTTCCCAACCATACTAGCACACACCTCTAGCCCCAGTACTTGAGAGACTGAGGCAGGAGTATCACACCATGTATAGTGAGACTTTGTCTCAATACAAACAAACAAACCCACAAAACCCAGCCTAAACAAAACCACAAGAAACCAAAATACTTACTCACGATTGGCTGACCTCACGATTGGCTCATGTGTCAATACCCTCTTTTTGAGAGAAAATCTTGCCTAATGCTCTCTGCTGCTCTAAGAGGAGACACAAGGCCTGCCTATTGGCAAGAAGAGGCACGGGTGGATGGACAGGCTGTCAGGAATTTCTCAGACAGTGGGGGTCACACGTACCTACTGCTACTTACCTACCTGGGGGCCATAGAATTTATGATTCCTAAGAAAGAAATTGTCTCTATTTTCTAACTAAAACTAAAAGCCATATTGAATGCATAATTTTTCCAATTCAACAAATAATTGCTTAAGAGAATGCCGGGCGTGGTGGTGCACGCCTTTAATTCTAGCACTTGGGAGGCAGAGACAGGCGGATCTTTGTGAGTTCAAGGCCAGCCTGGTCTATAAGGTGAGTTCCAGGCTGGGGCTACAGGGAGACCCTGTCTCGAAAAGACCAAAAAAAAAAGAGAATGCTTGCGCCGGGTGTGGTGGCGCACGCCTTTAATCCTAGCACTTGGGAGGCAGAGGCAGGTGGATCTTTGTGAGTTCAAGGCCAGCCTGGTCTATGGAGTTGCAGGACAGCTGGGGCTACAGGGATACCCTGTCTCGAAAAAACAAAAAAAAAAAAAAAAAAAAAAGAATGCTTGCCGCGAAGTAGTCCTTTAGCAAATGTCAACTACTAACTGTCTTATGGGTAGTCTAAGGGATGATTTATTTTTTTAATTTTTAAATTTTATTTATTTATTTATGTGTATGAGTGTACTGTCTGCATGGAGGTTTGTGCACCCGTGTCATGCAATGCCACGGAGGTCAGAAGAGGGTGTTGATTCCCCTGGAACTGGAGTTCTCCTGGAATTGGAGTTACAGACAGTTCTTAGCCGCCATGTGGGAGCTGGGGATCGAACCCGGGTCCTCTGCAAGAGCAGTCAGCGCTCTTAACCGCTAGGCCATCTCTCCAGCCCAAGGGATGATTTTTTAAAATAACTCTGAATTCCTTAGAATGCTATTCCTCAAAATACTATGGCGACTTTGCTGTTTACAGTTTGAAATTCATTTAGAATCGTCCCTTCTGCATGGCCGATCTATAGCGCCAAGCAATGGGTTTTGTTGTTGTTGTTTTGTTATTGTTAGTTGGCCGTTAGGGCATATGCATGTCACAGGGCATGTGGAGACCAGAGACCAACTTTTGGGAGTCATTCCTTCAACTACATCAGTTCCAGTGATAGAACTCAAGTTATCATCTTTGAGCTGCAAGAGCTTTTACGTGCTGAGTCATCGCGCATGCTCTCTACCCCCAACCCTTAGTAGTTTTTATAGCGGCTCCAAGTGCACAAAGAGGATGCCACTTAAATTGGTGCACTGAGGAGCTGGAGAGATGGCTCAGTGATTAAGAGAACTGGCTACTCTTGCAGAGGACCCAGTCCCAGCACTCACGTGGCAGCTAACAATCAACCATCCCTAACTGCAGTTCAGGGAATCCGACACCCTCTTCTGACCTCCGCAGGCATTACACGACGCAGGTGCACTTACATACACGCAGGCAATACACTCATACACATAAAATAAGAATAACAGGGCTGGAGAGATGGCCTAGCGGTTAAGAGCGCCGACCGCTCTTACAGAGGACCCGGGTTCGATCCCCAGCACCCACATGGCGGCCGAGAACCGTCTGAAACTCCAATTCCAGAACTCCAGTTCCAGGGGAATCCGACACCCTCTTCTGACCTCTGTGGCATTGCACGACACGGGTGCACAAACCTGCATGCAGACAGTACATTCCTACACATACAGAAATAAATAAAATTAAAAAAAAAAGAATAACAAAAATAAAATATTTTTAAGAGATGTTGTTCTGAGACATGGCATGACTCTCTAGGTCCTCAGTATGGTCTGAACATGTCTCCCCAAATTCATTTGCTGAAACCTGTGTGACAGTGTTGAGAGATGAAGCCGCCGGTAGAGATTAAGCATGAAGAAAGAGCTCTCAGGAACAGAATTAGTGACCTTTGAAGAGGCTCAGAGGGAACTGGTGCTTTTTGTCCTGGCCCTCTGCCATGCGAGGACTCGGTGTTCAGAGTTCCATCTGGGAAACACAGACCAAGCCTTCATCATGCACCGGACCTGCTGGTGTCTCACCCTTGCACTTCCCAGCCTCCAGAACTTTGAAAAAATAAACTTCTGTTATTATAGATTATTTAGTCTTAGGTATTTTGTTGTAACAGCACAAACGAACCAAGACAATACTATCATCAGAGCACTCTAGAGTTGCTTTGAAAGAGCAGGCTGGAGGATGTGAACACGGCAGGCAGCAGCTGAAAGGGTCCAACTTCATCCCAGGAACTGCAACCCTTCCCACCCTGTCCTGGACAGGCACAGATAGCAGCACCACAGCGAGGAGGACTCCAGTGTCTGCTACTGGTTAGGCGAAGTTGTTCCCAATTCCCTACTATGTGCAAGATCCCAAAGCAAGACTCAGGGAGGGGGTTTCCTGGTGGCCAAATATTGGCTTAGCAGTTGAATGTCCCGGGCAGCACATCTGATTATTCTTCCTCAGCTGTTTTATAAGCTGCTTTCAGAACCAGCAGGTTGGAGCCCAGCCTTTCACTGATCCCCTGAGGTAATCTTTTTAAAACTCTCAGCTGCAAGCGAAGGCCCTGCTTCCCCCCACCGCGGAGCTCTTCCATCCCTTCACCACCAGCCTTAGCTCTTGCTGGTAATTTCCCAGGCTGAATCATTCTCTGACTATCTGGCCATCTCCTGGGGGAGCCAAATAGTTTCAAACATTCTCAGTGACTCATGTATCCTCACCAGCTTTTTCGTTTATTTTTTTGTGGATGTGGCACCCGTGCGCGTGTGCACCCCCCCCACACACACACTGAGAATCTCTGTTTACTCGGTCATAGAACACTAAATCTGCTTTCTCAGAGCATGTCTTTACTTGCATTTTAGTGTTCTAGTTCATGCAATTGAAATAATGGTCTAAGTATTTCATTTCTAACCAACTCCCAGGACTCAACCCTCTAAATCTTGCAAATTTCTTGATGAGAAGTGAGGCCATATTATGATGATTTTACAGAAGAAAACTGCCAACTGCTTGGCACGCTGGGCACTTGCTATGCCTTCCTTCGATGGCTCTGGCATCCAAACGGTGCAGGTGAAATCCCACAATAATGAGAGTAACAGAGCCACAACCTTATTTTATGACTTTATGGCACAACCTTATTTTATGACTTAAAGCAGCTCTGACAATACAGTGAGCAAAAGAACAAAACCCAGTGACAGCGATGACCTGAGATGGTAGCAGGCGGACCACTGAGAACACACAGCTCCTGGCTTCTAGTTCTTCTGCCAAAGCCTCCACTCTTCCCAGCTCGAGGTCATTGCTAAGGTCGTTGTATTTAAAGTGAAACGAACCTCTTTTTGCTCATCCTATCACCTGACCTCATCTTATGGCTGCCACTTGCTATTAGCTAAGTCTTCCTTGAAAGGTTCTTAAGGAAGCATTTGATGTCTCCTCTGTGCAGGTGTGAGTGGACAGGCTGTCCCTTTCTCAGAGTTCCAGACCGTCCATCCCCAGCCTGGTGCACCCGCCTAGCCTTATCTTGCTGGCTTTCCTCCCCTCTGGCTGCACCCTGTTAATGGCCTCTACAGTCCATGCACAGCTCATAACTGCACAGCGGAGCAAACAGGACGCTCACATACCAGTGCTGCTTCTGAATGTGCTGTTTCCTTCTCAGCCTGTTCTCCACCTACTCTCCCTGGAGATCTCCTCTTTACCCTTCATGACCCAACTGGAGTATTTTTCCCCTCCATCTCTCCAATAGCATTAGAACCTCTGATCTACCCTGTACCCAATGTACAACTTCATTACGTAACTATTTTGACCTTGGCATCAGTCTCCCTTATATTTTGCCTTATATTACAAGAGAGATTCCCTGTTATTTTTTTAAGTGTTGATGAGTAAGAAATTATTTTATGATCCTTACATATTTTTTCATAATATGACATAATGTGGTAATGGAAATTTTAGGAGATTCAGAAATATATAAAGAAGAAACCAAAAAACTATCTGCAATCTCCCTGGAGGAAGTTGCTACTGAAATTTGTATTTTTGAGCTGGCTGTGTTGGTTGGTATGCACCTGCACTCCCACCTGACTCAGGAAGTTTAGTTGAATGCATGAGTTTAAGACCAGGCTGGGCAGCATAGCAAATCTCTACCTAAAAACAAAAATTGCCTCTGTAGTTGGTTTTCTATTTATTTTAAAATATCAGCTATAAAAATATCAGCTATATTTTTATAACTCATATACCATACATACTCATCTAAATGATACAGTAAGTTCAATGATTTTTTTTCACTGTAGTTGTAGAGTTGCACCACAACTAAATTAAAAGATTTATTTATTTACTTATTCTATAGGTATGAGTGTGTTTTATCTGCATGTATGTAAGTGCATCTGTGTCATGCAATGCCCACAGAGGCAAGAAAGGGTATCGGATCTCCCTGGAGCTAGAGTTATGGATGGGTGTTAGCCACCATGTGGGTACTGGAGATTGAGCCTGGGTCCTCTGCAAGAGCGGCCAGTGCTCTTTACTGCTGGGCCATCTCTTTAGCCTACCCACACAATTCATTTAAGTACATTTTACTCCTCATGCTCATTGGCAATGACTCTGTTTCCCCTCAACTCCACTGCTCCCCCATACCTAGGTAACTACTTATTTTCTGCCTACTCTGGACATTTCATGTAAATGGAGTTATATAACATGTGACTCTTTGTGCCTGACTTTATTCACTTACAACACTGTTTCCAGGGTGAATAGGTTAAGATTTTCTAGTAGGAACGAATTTACAGCATGATTTTTGACTTGGAAGAATTGTGTATAAAGTCTGGTCCTTGGTCCTGGGGGGACTAGGTTGAAAGAATGGTAGATAGCCCAAGACTGGAGGTGCAGCTTGGAATGGAGTGCTTGCGTAGCATACCAGAGACCTTCAGTTGGATGGTTTGATGTGTGTGTGTGTGTGTGTGTGTGTGTGTATATAAAACACACACAGAGGAGAGGGAGGGAGAGAGAGAGAGAGGGAGAGAGAGAGAGAGAGAGAGAGAGAGAGAGAGAGAGAGAGATGAAGGCTGTGGATCTGTTAGCTGGCACATGGAAGGCACAATCAAAGCCTACATGTAGAATCTAGTAGCGTGAAATTGCTTCTCCCAGGGCGATGAGGCCCCAGATTTCAAAGTACTCAGAAATATAAAAAAAAAGGTATGACTGGTCCATTAATTCAGTCTCTTCACTTGTTTTGGTGCATTTGGACATTTTCCTGGGACTCTCCTCCTGGTTAAGTTTCAGTAGTTTTACTTATGTGTTCTGTCTGTTATATAAACTGTTGGATATAGTTATTCATATTATTCCCTTATAATCATTTTTTATTTCTGACAGGTCAATAATAATGTACTTTTCACCTCCAATTTTAGTTATTTGAACCTTTTCTTTCTTGGTTAAGCTAGCTAAATGTGGTCAATAGTGTCATCAATTCTAAAGAATCAGCGTCTGGTTTTGTTCATTTTTTTCTCTATTCTCCATTCCCTGAATCTCACTCCATTATTATTTCTTTACTTCCATTAGGTTTTGGTTTATTTTATTATTCTTTTTTTTCTGATGTCCTTTTTTTAACCCAATGTTTTATTGAAGCTCTGTGCATTTCATACAAATCAAATTACAGTGCAAATCAAATCTAGACCCATGCCCCCCTCCCTGCTCCCCCACCCTGCCAGAGCTCATGCATTCTGCCAGACATGTTTTTCATCTTTTTCTCAGTCTCTTTCAAAATTCTTGATGCAGAAGTTTACTGTTTCGAGCAGAAGTTCACCATTTCAGTCAGTTCTTTGACGCAGTCTTTCTGTTGTTGTTATTATTCCTTCCAATATCCATCATTCCAAAATATGCACAAATGCATGCCACATATATCATAGGTTTTAGCATCTTCAGCTTATGATTTTTTTATTAGGCTGAAAGATCTCATGTTTGAAGTCTCCTCCTTGGCAAGCCCAAACCACCATCGGTTCTGCCCTTGTGTTCCACACTGGGGTTTTGCCTTCCCATGGTCACCAAATGAGGTCCAGTAAGCACCGCGTCCTGTCTTGATCTTCCTGTACTGGATAGTCCAACAATGGCAGTCTATACTCTGAAGAAGTGGAAACCTCAGTAGTAGCTCAGTCCACAAGTTTGATGTCTCAGCAGTCCCCATCTGGCACTGAAGGTTTGGAGGATTCTTGGAGAGACATGAGTCTTCAGTCCATATTGGAAGATTGAAAAGCTATGTCTTCTCACATCTTTGAAGGATGGCAAAAGCAGTGGCAGCCACAGGGTAGCTGCACTTGCCAGTAAGACAGGCAAAACAACTGTGCTCTTTTGTCTTTTTACTAAGATCTCAAGTTTTATACCTGAAGTACAATTTCTCAGGACTTACTATTTATTTATTTCTGGTTATACTTTCTTTTTGGATGTTTAAGGCCACACAGTTAGCCCAGCTTAACCAAGGTTTTTGTTTTCTCAAGGTCAGTTGAGGATCTGGTCTTCAAGGGTCACTCAGGTTTTTTTTGGGGGGTGGGGTGGGAAGGAGGGATCCCCTGGCTCCTTTTTGGCTTTTCTTTTTTTTTTTTTTCTTTATTTCCGTATGTGTATCAATGTACTGTCTGCATGCAGGTCTGTGCACCCGTGTCGTGCAATGCCGCGGAGGTCAGAAGAGGGTCTCAGATTCCCCTGGAACTGGAGTTCTCCTGGAATTGGAGTTTCAGACGGTTCTCAGCCGCCATGTGGGTGCTGGGGATCGAACCCGGGTCCTCTGTAAGAGCGGTCGGCGCTCTTAACCGCTAGGCCATCTCTCCAGCCCCTTTTTGGCTTTTCAATCACCAGTTCCATCCACTCGAGGACAAAGTCAGGTCTTGCTAGACCAGGTGTGATGGTTAATCCTGTGTGTCAACTTGACTGGACTAAGGAACAAATAAGAGAAAAAGGTCTTCTGATTAGACCACCTCAACCCGGATGGCCCACTCCAAATGTGGGTGTTACCTTCTGCCAGCAGGCAGTATTTAAGGCCATGGCAGCGGGAGCTGGTCCCTTTTTCCTCCTGCGGCTTGCTTCTCTCATCTGGTGAGTTTGTCTTGCTGCGGTGATCAACCTTTCGGATCCCAGCGTGTACTGAGACTGGCAGATCTCCTGGAATCCATTCGGGCCTTCAGCACTAGACTGGGACTCCTGAGACATCCAGCCTTGCGGACTGAGCAGTTCCCTGGATTCCCGGCCTCTCCAGTTCGGCGCTACTGTTGAGCTCCGTCACGTGAGTGAATCAATAAATTGTATATAGTTATATATATTCATCCTGTTGCTTCTGTTTCTTTAGAGAACCCTGACTAATACACTAGGCTTCCCTTTTTGAAGCATGAGCAGACCTTCCTCTTTATTGACTGGACACCGGCTAAAGTCCCATTAGTGGATCTCCAAGACCTCCTTGCACAGGAAGACTGGTGACTCACATTTGTGAGACATTTCAAGAGATGCCCCCATGCATAGTCACCTGGGACTTAGTTGACCTCTGAGGTCAAGGAACAAAGTTATCCCTTAAGACCCTTGGCCAAATTGGTATGGACATTAAGTATGGTCGTTAAGCATCCAGAAAGGCTAAATTATACCAGCCCGATACTTTTAATTACTTTATAATATTTTAGAAAATGCTTGGACAAAAGCTCAAGCAGCCTTGCGTAAGAAATACTAAGAAACACTCCCATAAAATAAATACTGTGGTTAGATGTAATGTCATGACAGACTAGTTTTTCCCACATTCCTTTGATCTTATATTACTCTAATGTATACATATATATCCTTCATCCATATTCTAAAACTTCCTAACTCTGAAAATAAATGGCAGCTTAGTTCTAGAACCTGTCAAGGGATTCACAATATAAGAGCACAGTTGTTTTCAGAGTACATTAACATTGCTCAGTTTGCCTTACAACTAGGTAATTGGCACTAGCATCCACAGATGAGGGATACCATTCATCGTTTGTTTTTCTGGGACTGTGTTACTTCACTCAGCATGATATCTTCTAGCTCTATCCATTTACCTGCAAAGTTCATGTTGTCATCTTTCTTTACTGCTGCATAGAACTCCATGGTGTACCACATTTTCTCTATCCACTCATCAGTTGAGGGGCATTTGGGTTGGTTCCAACTCTTCCCTATTGAGAAGAGAGCTGCAATGAACATGGCTGTGCATATATCTCTGTGGTAAGATGAGTCTTGTGGGTATATACCCAGAAGTGGTATGACTGGGTCAGGTGGCAAGCTCATTTTGAGTCTTCCAAGGGTTCTCCACACTGCTTTCCATAGTGGCTGTACCAGTTTATATTCCCACCAGCAGTGGATGAGTGCTCTCCTTTCCCTACAACCTCTCCAGCACTTGGTATCATTTGTTTTCTTGATCCTAGCCAGTCTTATTGGAGTGAGATGATATCTTAAAGTGGTTTTAATCTGCATTTCCTTAATTATTAGTGACATTGAACACTTTTTAAGATGTTTCTCAGCCATCTCTAATTCCTCACTTGTGAAATCTCTGTTCAGCTCTTTGCTCCATCTTTTGAGTGAGTCATTTGTTTTCTTTTTTCTTTGTTTTTGAGTAGTTTATATATTCTGGAAATCAATGCTTTGTCAGATGTATCTGCGGTGAAGGTTTCCTCCCACTCTGTGGGTTTTCTCTTCACTTCCTTGATATTTTTTTCTCTGATGACTTAAGGTAGAAGGCAGTGTTATAGTTATTTTTTAATTTAAAATTACAAAAATTAAACATTGTTATGTGTGCCATGACATGACTGTGGAGGTCAGAGGACAAATTGTTGATTCTCTCTTACCATTTAGGTTCCAGAACAACTCAGGTCATCAGGCTTGGTGGCAGATGCATTTACCCTTTGAACCATCTCACCAGCCCCATTTCCCTCCCCTCTTCATGTAGAGTTTTAGAGCTATTAATTCCCCTCTAAGTGTAGCTTTAGATGCATCCTGTAATTTTTTTATTTTTTATTTTTTTGGTCTTTTCGAGACAGGGTCTCCCTGTAGTCCCAGCTGTCCTGGAACTCACTCTGTAGACCAGGCTGACCTTGAACTCACAAAGATCCGCCTGCCTCTGCCTCGTGAGTGCTAGGATTAAAGGCGTGTGCCACCACGCCCGGCTACATCTTGTAATTTTTGAGACATCGAGCTTTCATTTTCACTCATCTCAAAATATTTTCTGATTATCCTTGTGATTTACTTTGTTATTTAGAAGTGTGTTAATATTCACGTACTTATGGGCTTTCTAATTATTTATTTGTATTCTATTGGGGCCATAAAACATACTTTATATGGTTTCAATCCTTTTTTAAATTACCAAAATTAACACCAATAACATGATTATCCTGCAGAAGGCTCCATGCTTTCTTTTTTAAAAAATATTTTATTATTTTTATTTTATGCATATGACATGTGTGTAAGTGCTCCCATGTCGTGCAATGGCCAGAGTCAGAAGAAAGTGTCAGTTTCCCTGGAACTGGAGTAACATATGGTTTAGCTGCCATGTGGGTGCTGGGAATCAAACTTGTGTCCACTGCAAGAGCAGCTGGTGCTTTTAACCACACCGAGCCGTCTCTCCAGCCAGGTCCTGTGCTTTCTTGAGAAGAATGTTTATTCTGTATCAGTTGCGTAGTGTAGTGTTTTTATTCTTGTTTGCTTGAGACAGAGTCTCATTATGTAGCCTTCGCCAGCCTGGAACTGACTCTGTACATCAGGCTGGCCTTGAACTTAGGGTGCTCATTCCTCCTCTGCCTCCTGAGTGCTGGGATTGAAAGAGCGCCCTCCCACTTGGCTTAATGAGATGTTTTCTGAATATTAATTAGGTCAGGTTGGTTTATGGTGTTGTTCAAGTGTTCCTTTTCCTCATTGATCTTCTGCCTAGTTCTAATGGTTATTGAAAGTAACATACTCAAATAACTGTTGTTGTCTATTTCTTTCTTCAGTTTTGTTTGTTTTTGCTGCCCAGTTTTGAGACCCCATTGTTAAGTACAGATATATTTAGGACTGTAACATCTTCCTTAAGGGGCTGACTCTGTTATCATTGTAAAATATTTCTCTTATCTTAGTAACTTAATTTTCTTTTGGATTTTTGAGACAAGGTCTCCCAGTAGCCCTAGCTGGCCTGGAATTCATTATGTAGATCAGGCTGGCCTTGTTGTCACAGAGATCCACCTGCTCTACCTCCCAGTGCTGGGATTAAAGGTATGTACTACCACGCCTGGCTTGTGGTAACTTTTTATTTGCTAGTTTATTAAAAAACCTACTTTTAAAATTTAATTAATTAATTAATTAATTTTTTTTTTAGGGCTGGAGAAATGGCTCAATGGTTAAGCATTTGTAGAAGACCCAGGTTTGGTTCCCAGCACCCAGATGATGGCAGCTAATAACTATAACTCCAGTTCCAGAGGCTCCTATACCCTCTCTGGCCTCTCTGGGAACTGCACACATGTGGTACATTGACATACATGCAGGCAAAACACTCATGCAAATAATAACTATAACTCCAGTTCCAGAGGCTCCTATACCCTCTCTGGCCTCTCTGGGAACTGCACACATGTGGTACACTGATATACATGCAGGCAAAACACTCATGCAAATCAAATTAAAATTACTGAATTAACAAAACAAAAATGAAAAACAAACAAAACCCCAAACAAAGCATTGTTATAAGCATTACTTTATGTCATTTAATATCATTTAAAGAAGTTAAGAATAAAGAATATATTAGAGTATCTAAAAATAACAACATAAGAACATATTTGTAGTTTGTTATACTAACCTTTGTATTTATGTTTTGTCTTCTTCACTTATTCTATAATATTTTAATTATCTGGTGTTAGTTCCTTTTTTCAACACAGATTTCTTCCCAACTACTTCTGTTGTGCTTATATTGTCAAGTAAATTATATTTTTATGTTAGGTCCAACATATAGAACTGCGAACTTCTCTGCATCTATATCATTCTTTTTCTTATTTATGTATTCAGATGGGACAGTCTAGACTGATCTTGAACTCCTAGGCTCAGATGATCTTCCTACTTCAACCTCCTAAGTGTTGGGAATATAGGCAAATGCTACATATCTAACTTAACAAACTCCACTCCTCTATTCCTTCTGCTTTTTTTTTCTTTTTTTGAGACAGGGTCTCCCTTTAGTCCCAGCTGGGCTGGAGCTCGCTATGACTAGGCTGGCCTTGAACTCACAAAGATCCACTTGCTTCTGCCTCTCGAGTGCTTGGATTAAAGGCGTGCACCACCATTGCCCAGCCTCTCCTTCTGCTTTTTAAAAAGCATGTGTAATCTTAAAATATATCTATGGCTATAACAATTCCTGTAGTCATACAATCATCTCCAAAACTGCACTTTCTGAACATTCTCAACTTCTTTTCAATTGTCTTAAACAATTGATTGCCTTGGTTCTTGGTCAACTGGCCTTTTCATGTATTTGCTTGTGCACAGAAAGAAAGGCGGGCTACTTGATCTTACCTTTCCATCAGTGGATCATTCTGATTGTCCTGTTTCTAACTTTGTTTTCTAGGATGTCTAGAAGTCCTTCAAGTCATAGTTTAAACTCATGCTTTTTTAAGCTGCCATATTGACCTTCAGAGCCGGGTTACCAATGTAGGCTGAGTCCCTACTATGTGTCAGGCCTTGCCCAGAGGTTTTTTGTTTGTTTGTTTGTTTGTTTGGTATTTTTGAGACAGGGTCTCTCTTTAGTCACAGCTGTCCTGGAGTTCGCTCTGTAGACCAGGCTGGCCTTGAACTCACAGAGATCTGCCTGCCTCTGCCTCCCAAGTGCTGGGATTAAAGGCATGTGCCACCACGCCTGGCAGTTCTCCAGAGTTTTACTACAAGCAATATGGATGGACAAAATTTATCATTACCATTAAAATTTTTTAATCAGGGGCTGGAGACATGGCCTAGTGGTTAAGAGCACCGACTGCTCTTGCAGAGAACCCAGGTTTGATCCCCGGCACCCACATGGCGGCTGAGAACCATCTTTAACTCCAGTTCCAGGGGAATCTGACACCCTCTTCTGACCTCTGCGGCATTGCACAACACGGGTGTACAGACCTACAAGCAGACAGTACATTCACACACATAATAAAATAAATAAAAATTTAAAAAAAGAAGAGAATTTCTCTTAAAAAATTTTTTTAATTAATTTTTATTTTATGTGTATGAGTGTTTTGCCTGTATGAGTGTATGTGTGTAAGTGCACCTGTGTTGTGCAATGTCCATAGAAGCCAGAAGAGGATGTCAGATCCCCTGGAACTGGAGTTATAGGATGTTGTTAGCCACCATGTGTGTGTTTTGGGAACCTAACCCCAATTCTCCGGTAGAGCAGCCAGTGCTTTTAACTGCTGAGCCATCTCTTCAGCCCCTAACTTTCCCATTTTGATGAATGTGTAGGTTCTCCCCCGACACCCCCAGGGCACAAGCTTAGAAGAGTTACTGAGTTAAAAGTCTCTTGACCTGAAATTGCTTTCTAAGAAGTGAGACTAATTTATATTCCCAGGAGTGGACCAGAATGCTTGCTCACTTGGTAGGAGGGAAATTTTGATTTTAATTTGCATTTTTATATTACTCGTATTGGATACTTTTTCATGTTTATTAGACAGTTATTTTCTTTCTGGATTATAAAATTTTTTCCTTTTGCCAGCTTTCCAATAAGGTCTTATGTTTTCATATTAATTTGCATGAATAAATATACTTTCTTTCATAGTTTCTGTTGAAAATATTCTTTCATATTTGTGTTATGCATTAATTTCTTATCGCTCTTGGATGGACAGATCCTTTTAAAGCTTTCACTTTAATAAAGTCAAAGAATCCAGAATTTTCTTCATTGTTATTTATTTTATTGCACTTATACTTCAAAATCCTTCCCAAAATCAGTCAAGAAAAGGTAATCATCTACCTAGTTTTCTCTCCCTCCCTCCCTCTCTCCCCTCCCTCCCTGCTTCCCTCCCTCTTTCTTCCCTCCCCTTGTAACCCAGGCTAGCCTGCAACCTGTAATCACCCTGTCTCTGCCTCCTCAGCCCGGGTTAGAGGCACACAGTGCCTCATCAGCTCTGCTTTCATTTCAAACATAAACCAATCCAAATAAAAAACAAATGTTGGTGCTGGGGAGATGGCTCAGTGGTGAAGAGTACTGGCTGCTCTTGCAGAGGACTCAGGTTCAGTTCCCAGCACCCACAATGGTCGCTAAAACAACTGTCTGTAACTCTAGTTTCAGAGGATCCTGCACTCTCTTCTGCCTCCTTGGGCACTCCGTGCATGTGGTATGCTTACATTACATTTACTTAGGCAATACACTTATTCTCATAAAAAGTTAAAAAAACAAGTGTTGTCAGGAGCAAAGGAAGATTTTACTTTATCATTTTTTCTGAAAAGTATACTCACAGAATCATTCAACAGCCCGCGCTCTGTCCCTTACATCTGATACCACAGCCCTGTCTCCACTCTATCCATGCGAGGCCTTGCTCTTCAATCACAGTTCTCACTTTCCTCACAGATCCCATTCCCATTTCTCATTTCCCATTACTCTATAGAAACATCACTGTGCTTGATAGAATCCGTAAATACTATGTAGATTCTGGTAAAATGTATATTTTGTGTGCTTCAAATGTACATTCATTGGCAAAAATCACACAAATCCTTTTTTCTCCCTTCCTTCCTTCTTTCCTTCTTTCCTTCTATCCTTCCTTCCTTCCCTCTCTCCCTCCTTCCTCTTCCCTTCCTTCCTTCCTTCCTTCCTTCCTTCCTTCCTTCCTTCCTTCCCTCTCTCCCTCCTTCCTCTTCCCTTCCTTCCTTCCTTTCCTTTTTGAGATGGGGTCTCCCTTTAGCCTCCGCTGGCCTAGAACTTGCTCTGTAGACTAAGCTGGCCTAGATCTCACAAAGAGCTACCTGCCTGTGCCTCTGGGTGCTGGGATTAAAGGTCTGTGCAACCATGCCTGGCCCTTATTCTTATTTCTCATTATCAGTCTTACTAGGTACCTTAAATGTTCCCCAAGGGTCGTGTGTTGAAGGCTTGATTCCCAAACTGTGGCACTCTAGGTGGGTGACCTTCAAGAAGCAGAGCATAATGTAGGAAGATGTTCAGTCACTGGGTGCCTTATGTTGCCAGTGGCCCAAGGTAACAGGGCCAAGTCACCCTGGGCTGAAAACGTCAGACTGTTGAGCCAAAACCCCCTTGCTTTCTTTTAAGTTGTTTCCCTCGAGTATTTTGTCACAGTGATGGAAAGCTAGAACACAAGGGTTGTGTCTATTTTGTTCATCTTTCAAATTGTCCTTTGGTTTCTTAGTCTTCTCTATTTTTATTTCTGTAGTTCCCCTATATTTTTCAGAGAGAATTCAGTTTCTTCCCAATTTTATAAAATTATGAGTTTAACTCACTCTTTTTAATTTTTTTTCTAATAAATATAGTAAAACTGCCCACTCTCTTTTTTGGCATCGTCTTATATCACAATTTCCTCTGGGTCACCCCTCCCCCACCCCAGCCCCCACTTCCACCCCCAGTGCTAGGATTACAGACACATGCCATCACACCAGCGTATTTGTGATTAATTTCTATGACTATTCTCTGTTTACTTAGAAAAACTAAGTATTCTTTAAACATTTGATCCATGTTTAATTTTATGAATTCATTTTTCAAGTGATTCATACATGTATTATTTGGTTCTATTTGTTTACTTGATCTATCAGTTTCTGAAAAGACTCTGTGAAACATCCAACTGTGTCGGTATCTCCTGTTTCAGAACATAGTCATGGCATCATTCTCCAGCGCTTAACTTGGCAGAGCACTGTTCCTGTATTTTATTTAAGCTTGGTTCCCTTTTCTAATGCACAGTCCCTCTCTTTTCTTTGTGTTTTTGGGTCTTAAATTCCATTTATTTGGCAAGCATTCTTAAGTCATCTACTCTCCTGTATTTGATAACATCTTTCTACACTTCTCTCATTTCAACTTCTTGAAGGATCTCTGTTTCATAAACCCGAATCTTTTTCATTCCTATTGTAGGAAAGATGGTTTTGCTGATTAGAAATTTCGGTCTAATGCGATCAGGTCCCCCTACTATTGCTTTTGGTTCTATAAGGACTTTCAATTAAAAAAAAAGTTCCCTTAATTCTGTTACTTCTCTGGTATCTTGAAACATTTTCTGCCCTCTGTTCTCTGCTTTTTTCTTTCCCTTCCAGGGCTCTGTTACAAGTGTGCTGCTATTCCTAGGGCTCTTGCATTCATTCCTTCTGAGTACGCGGAGCTCCTCAAGTTGGATACGCAGCTCAGCAGGTCATCTCTAAGTGTGCTCCTTGGGCTGACCTTAATGATCAAGTTTTTCAACTATCAACTTTTTGTAACCAGATTTTTCCATTTGCTTCTTCCTTACTCTGTTAGATCTTTTATTTTACTAAAATTGTCCCTTATCTGTTTGCAGATTTTATTCTTATTTAGCATTTATTGTTGATCTACTTCAGTAACTCTGTCTCCTCTCTGTTTTTCTTTACGCGATACTCTTCACGTCTCTCTCTTCAGACCTCCAGCATTAGCTTAGATAGTCAACACAGGGTAGTAGTGAGTTAGGTCCTCAGTGAGACTGGGGCTCCCTCCCCCAGGGTGTTAATAAAGATGAGGCCTAGCAGGGGAGGTATTCTCTTCTGTTAGTATGTAACTGTGTACTGGTTGACCAGGTAAATTCTCCTGTAGCTTGACACAGAAATGTCTTTCTGAGATCACTGGAGAGGACAAGGAAGAGCAGATGTAGAAGTTTAGAATCAACATCCACATGATGATACTGGCAGCAGGAGGAGGGACTGTGAGAGAAGGTGCGATCTTCACCTCCATGCTCTAGTCATTCATTGTGAATCGGGCAGAGAGGATACCTAGATGCCTAAGGTGATGCCTAAAATACATAGTGTGTGTGTGTGTGTGTGTGTGTGTGTATCCATGTGTGTACATGTGTTCACATGTGCTGCACACGTTTGTGATCTCAGATGTGCATACATGTGTTTACATAATGGGTGCTTCTCTCAGTTGCTCCCCACTATATTTATTGGGGCAGAGCTTGCCAATTCTGTTAATCTAGCTAGCTAGCTCACTCTGGGTATCCCCTGTCTCTGTCTCTCTGAGTGCTGAGATTACAGGTAAATTTTACATGCGTGCTGGGAATCCAAACTCCTGACCTCATATTTGCATGACTTTTACTTTATCCACTGAGCTATCTTCCCAGCCCCAATACTTGATTCTTAACAATAATTCCACCTTTGGGTAAACGTTCAGCCTTAGTTAGGGATCTGTCATTATAACAAAATACTTGAGACCATCAAGAAAATCACTTCATTTCGGCTTGCAGTTTTGGATGTTCCTGTCTATGGTTGATAGGCTCATTGCTTTGGGGGCTGTGATCAGGAGCATATCATGACGGGTAGTGTATAGCATATCATGATGGGTAGTGTATAGCATATCATGACGGGTAGTGTATAGCATATCATGACGGGTAGTGTATAGCATATCATGATGGGTAGTGTGGAGCATATCATGATGGGTAGTGTGGAGCATATCACAATGGGTAGTGTATAGCATATCATGATGGGTAGTGTATAGCATATCATGACGGGTGGTGTGGAGCATATCATGGTAGGTAGTGTGGAGCATATCATGATGGGTAGTGTGGAGCATATCATGATGGGTAGTGTGGAGCATATCATGACGGGTAGTGTGGAGCATATCATGACGGGTAGTGTATAGCATATCATGATGGGTAGTGTGGAGCATATCATGATGGGTAGTGTGGAGCATATCATGATGGGTAGTGTGGAGCATATCATGACGGGTAGTGTACAGCATATCATGACGGGTAGTGTACAGCATATCATGACTGGTAGTGTGGAGCATATCATGATGTGGTAGTGTGTTGTACTGCTTACTTCCTGGCCAGGAAGCAAAAGAGAAGAAGAGGAAGAAGGCTCCATGTCCCTGCAATCCCCGTTGAGGAAACACCCTCAGTGACCTAAAGACTTCTACTATTCCCCACCTCTCAAAGTCTTCACATGCCCACAGTGTTGCCCTGAGGATTAAGGCTTTCACACATGGGCATTCAAGATGCCAACTACAGCATGTCTTCTCGTGTTTACATCTGGACTCTAGGACTCTACCTCAAAACATAGTTGTTTAAAGGCTTTTGAAGTTTGAAGCATCCTGTCTTGCCCTTGTTTTTTTTTTTTTTTAAATAAATTATAGTTCCTTCCCTATATATTTCTTGATCATTTCCCTTTTGGCTGGAAATCATAAATATGGGACACATGGATGGATAGTATCAATTTTCAGGAAACCTGAATGAATCCACATTTCATTTACTATTTTTACTCCTATTTCAGTTACTCTAAGTCTGAAGTTACTTTGGTACATGCATATCTGAAATTCAAGGGCTCTTGCCCTGTTCTGCACACTCAAGCCCTTTCCTTTCCCAGAGGGTCTCACTTCATGTCTTCCCTGCATCCTAGAATGTAGGCAGAAGGGTGAAGGTAGCACCCTCTCTGTGTGGGAGTTTTTATAGCTTCAGATCTAAATTGGTGGTGGGTTTTCATTATCTATTTTTTCTAATTCTTCCACCCCAAAACAGATGCTGTTGTCAGCTTCTCTCAGTATTACTCTTGTGACCATTGAGAACTGTTCTTTGGTAATAATAATAATAACAATAATAATAATAAAACAAAAAATAAATCTTCCCAGCTGGTTCCTGCCTAGTGCTTTGTAATCCATTCTGAAAATTATTGCAGCCCCTAGTTCTTCACATCAGCTGTGCTTTTTATATTAGCGACAATCATGAAGAATGTTCACAGCCCAGTAAATCATCCATCCCCTTTTCATCACATCTTTGAAAGGTACAGAGAGTTCAGAGTCCAAAGTCTGAAAGAAATTGACTGATTAGTCCTTTTCTCCATGGTGCAATGATTTGACTCAAAGATGCTTTTGTTTACTCCACTTCTGAGTCTTGATTTGTCCTTGAAAACTGTGTGATTTGTCCTCTGATATATATGGTTGTTTTCTAGCTTGTCTTCTGTTTTTATTTCTTGTGAATGATTCCAAAGAGTGCTTGACTTTGAAATCTCAGGGACCAGAAACTCTACAAGAAAGTATAAAACTAAAGCTAAAGACTAACTTTACATTTTTCCAGGTGTATAAAAAGGAAAAAAATACCATCTTTTATCATTATTTCATAAAAGGATAGTTTACATCAAAACTAAGACAAGAATAATCTTGGAATAAAGGAAAGTCCTATAGGCAGAATGCATTTAAAAGAGAAACTAAAANAAAAAAAAAAAAAAAAAAAAAAAAAAAAAAAAGAGAGAGAAACTAGCTATGTAGGTCTTTTTCTTTTTTGTCCAAGACTATGAAAACCTCCATAGAGACACCTGCTGAGCAAAGAACTCTTTCTACACCCTCTTACAGTTTGCTGTGTGAGTCCTTCCTGTTGTCCTTATTGGGTCAAGGCTGTTCCTGACTGGCACTCTCTGGCTCTAGCTTTAGCAACATTTATGGGAGAACCTTGGTCATCAATTCTGTTATTCCGCATGTCAAAGGAGCTGGTGACAGAAAAGCCCAGCGGGCAGCAGCTGTGAGCTCTGTGGAAAAAATGAGCAGCTGCTGGCTGACATTCCAGGGCTCTCTCATCATTTACCAGGCACAAAGGTAGCTGTGGTATTCTCCTTCATCTTGCCATTTTCTTCACACAGGTGGTGGAACTCAGTACTCATTTTGGTGACATTTGTCTTATTGTCATCAGGCCTTTTTGTAAGGTCTTTACATCAGATTGTACCGGGTGGCCAAATGGCATTCACAAAATGCAGGCCCACATGGATTCAGGATCCCTGGTCTTTGGCTTTCCTTAGATGTTTTTTTTTTTTTTTCCTTTCCATTTTTGGAGCAGTCTTGCATAATGCAGGTAGCCTGGAACTGTATGTATGTATGTATGTATGTATGTATGTATGTATTTATTTATTTATTTATTTATTCATGTGTATAAATGTACTGTCTGCATGTAAGTTTGTGCACCCGTGTCGTGCAATGCCGCGGAGGTCAGAAGAGGGTGTCAGATTCCCCTGGAACTGGAGTTCTCCTGCAATTGGAGTTACAGACGGTTCTCAGCCGGCCACCATGTGGGTGCTGGGGATTGAACCCGGGTCCTCTGCAAGAGCAGTCGGCGCACTTAACCACTAGGCCATCTCTCCAGCCCCAGGAACTGTATGTTTTCAAAAATATCCCTGGACTTCTGATCATCGTACCTCTAGGATTATATGGGTAACCACCACACCCAGCTTTTTGGTTTTGTTTTGAGACAGGGTTTCATAGAGCTCAGTCTGGCCTCAAAGTCCCTATGTAAGCCTGGCTGGCCTTGAACTTTTGATTCTCTCACTTTCACCTCCAAAGTGCTAGGATTACAGCAATTTTTTCAGATTTTCTTAATTCCAACCACAACTTCTGTAAAATTGTGAAGAAGAGGTAGTGCCTTGGTACGCTTGAAGGATCTTCCCCGTACCCTTCATTTCCCTTCTCCCTGAGAGCTGGTGGCTTCACACTGTCCTTCGTTCTTCCTTCAGACTGCAAGCAATCTAATAAAACTACTCACACTAGGGGTCAGGAGTTTAATTTTCTCCCTTTCAGAGATTTCTGAATATAGTGAAGTAGAAAGAGAGCCCAGTTCTGGAATCCAGATGATTTAATTTCAGCCATGGTTCTACTTACTGCTGGGAGACTTGGGCAAAATAAGAATGAAAATAGTAAGATTAGCCTCATAGGATTGATGTAAAAATTAAATAAGATTATCAAAATGCTTGTAGTCAGAAAAGTCTTTTATTCTTTTTTAATGTTTTGTTTATTATTTTTATTTTATGTGTATGAGTATATTGCCTACATGTATGTAGTGCACCCATATCATGAAATACCCTCAACGGTTCTCAGCTGCCATGTGGGTACTTTGCAAGAGCAGCCAGTGCTCCTAACCACTGAGCCATCTCTCCAGACCCATACTTCTTAATCTCTTTTTAAGGGGTTTTAAATGCTAGGAACTCATGTGAGCTAGCTGAGTAAGACTGCCGAGGTTGATTCATCGGGTCTCAAGGCGTACTCTCTCCCCTCAGGTGGCAGATCCTTTTAGAGTTCCTCACTACCTGGTTCCTCTTACTCATGCAGGCACACACAGTGAAGCGAGGTTACCTAGCCCTTTTTTGTACCAGTGAATCTGTAAGTGACGTCTGGAAACTGATTCTCTTGCCCTGAGACTTCATGGCTTACAGCTGACTGATAGCTTTGGTTCACTGTCACTGAGAGATCTGAAGACAGTTTTATGCTTTGTATTGCTAGCCCAGGAAAAGTTCACAATAGGACAATTGAAGTGAACTTTGGTCTGAATGTGTGTCCCTTTTGAACCACTGTGAAGTTGAACCATCATGATCTAGCAAGGGTCTGTGAAGAAAGATGGGGAGCAACCCTTTCCTTATATAGCCTGAAGGATGAATCTCTAAGGATTCTCTGACCAGGGAAAGATTTGCTTTGGAGGTTGGATAGGCTTTCCTACCTGCCATCAAGTCTTATTGTTTCAATGCAAACCTATTCTTCCAGGAGTGTTGAGAGGCACTGTGCTGGGTACCAGGATTGAGCCATTCCTTGACCACCACTCTATTTCTTCCATTAGATAAGGGGTGAGAGTCGTTACCTTACATGTAGGTGCTCAGGAGTGTTGCAGGAAGTCCAGTGATCTTGGGGGATGATGCTGAGATGTGTAACAGACAAAAATACAAGCTGGGTTCTCCCTAAAACATGGTTCTTTTGTACGTGTTTTCCCTTCTGCCTTAAATAGCCCTTTTCCCTCAATAAGAAATAATTCTGGCTTATTTCAGGGCTCAGCTCCATCATGCCTTCTAGAAATGGCCCACTTTGCACAGAGTTCCTGCTATATTCCTACACCTAAAAATGCTTCCTTTTAAAAAATAAGGGAAAGAAGAGCTGATCTTTAAGAGAGGAACTCTAGACAGGCTGACTAGACCACTGAGGGACATCAGAGGACACTAACTTGACTAGTTAGGCCTTAACATAAATGACAGAATACATGAAATTCAGTTGGGGGGTCTGTGGCAGGGAGCCAGTGGGAAGGGGGTATGAAGATGATTAAGATGTTTTGTATGAAATATACAAAAAATCAATAAAGAGTACTCTGGAGAAATAATTGTGTGAGGAGTTCTTTGCCAGTCACAACGATGGAGGATGCCAGGTCAGAGATGCCATGAGCGGTTACCGAGGAGACCAAAGGGTCTGTCACAGAAGCCCATGCTCACCAGCTGGCGAGGCTGCCTGGCCAGGGCACTCCAGGGATCTGCTTCTCTCTGTGTCCAAGTTATAGACATTCACTGGCTCTTTACATGGGTGAATCACAGACTTCTTCATTATGTCAGATGGTGATTATGATTACCTCCTCTAACTTTTAGCCTTGGGAAACTCGGGAGTAGGGAAGACCAGTGTTCTTTACCAGTACACAGATGGGAAATTTAATTCCAAATTTATCATAATAGTGGGCATTGATTTCAGGGAGAAAAGAGTGGTGTACAGAGCTAGATGGAGCTGTGGGCAGAGGCCAGAGATCCTTTCCACTTGCAGTTATGGGACACGGCAGGGCAGGAGAGGTTTCGCAGCTCAACCACAGCATTCTTCAGAGATGCTATGGGTTTTCTTCTACTATTTGACTTGACAAATGAGCAAAGTTTCCTCAGTGTCCGCAACTGGATAAGCCAGCTACAAACGCACGCATACTGTGAAAACCCAGATATAGTGCTGTGTGGAAACAAGAGTGGCCTGGAAGACCAGAGGGCAGTAAAAGAGGAGGAAGCCAGGGGACTTGCAGAGAAGTACAGAATCCCTTATTTTGAAACTAATGCAACCAATGGGACAAACATTACCCAAGCCATCAAGATACTCCTGGATCTGATAATGAAATGAATGGAACCATGTGTGGACAAGTCCTGGATTCCTGAAGGAGTGCTACGATCCAATGGCTACACCTCTGCAGACGGCCTAAGTGAAGAGAAGCCGAAAGGGGTGTGTAGCTGTTGAGAAACTGAGTCAGCAGCACCATAGATTTGGGAGATCTTGTCTGTGTGCTTTGTGGCGGACACATTGCACAGTGAGATTAGCAGGTATTGTGTGCTGACTGCTTCTCCTCATCTCCATTAGACATTAACACAGCATCCAGTTTTTAACTGGTTACAGCCTTAGAAATATTTCTGTAAGATTTAGTCTGAGAATTAGGAGATCTATTTCACAGAGCCAGAAGTGCCTTATAAATCCTCAGCCCCTTGGTGGTAGTAGGTCATTCAAGGATTCAGGCTTCTGCAGTCACAAAAATTGTCTGATAGGTAAATGCTAACCATCATCTGCCTTAACATGTACAGACCCAGAGTCTCACATTAAGATCGCTGACACAGTGAAAAAGCTGTCATGGTCTTGAATCCAAATTAAAAAAAAAAAAATCACAGTATAGATGACCTTATAGAACATCACTTTCTACCACTTGAATGTTAAATAAGAATATATACATAGCAGATTGATGTCTTTGGGCAGTACTTTATTTCTTTTCTTTTTTTTTTTTATTTATTTCTGTATGTGTACGAATGTACTGTCTGCATGCAAGTCTGTGCACCCGTGTCGTGCAATGCCGCGGAGGTCAGAAGTGGGTGTCGGATTCCCCTGGAGCTGGAGTTCTCCTGGAATTGGAGTTTCAGACGGTTCTCAGCCGCCATGTGGGTGCTGGGATTTTAACCCGGTCCTCTGCAAGAGCAGTCGGCGCTCTTAACCGTAGGCCATCCCTCCAGCCAGTACGTTATTTCTTAAAAATATTCAATTCCTCCTTAAATTGCAAAGGTCAAAACATGTTCAAAATGCTTCCTGTGGTTTGAGTATGTATGGTTTGAGCATGTTTCCCAAGGGTTTGTGGGCTGGGGGCTTGGTCCCCACTGTGGAGTATAGAGAGGTGATGGGTCCTTAAGAGGGAACCCCTTTCTCTGGCTTTATGTCTTGCCATGTGATCTCTCCTTTCTTCTACCACCATGTAATGGCATCTGCCATGAGGGCCTTACCAGGGCTGAGTTGATCTGTTTCCTTGCTCTTGAATCTCCAGAACTATGTGCCTTTGTTTCTTTTTTTTTTTTTTTTTTGGTCTTTTCGAGACAGGGTCTCCCTGTAGTCCCAGCTGTCCTGGAACTCACTGTGTAGACCAGGCTGGCCTTGAATTCACAAAGATCCGCCTGCCTCTGCCTCCCAAGTGCTAGGATCAAAGGCATGCACCACCACGCCTGGCTTGTTTCTTAAAGTTACTTACTTAACCTCAGGTATTTTGTTATACAATGCTACAAACTTCGGAAAATTCAAATATATGAAATGAAAATAATCTTCCATTATTTCATCTAAGGGGAACATATTTTCTTTATTAAATTTTTAAAAATATTTTAAAATTTTATTTATTTTTCTATGTGTATGAATGTACTGTCTGCATGTAGGTTTGTGCACCTGTGTCTTGCAATGCCACGGAGGTCAGAAGAGGGTGTCAGATTCCCCTGGAACTGGAGTTCTCCTGGAATTGGAGTTACAGATGGTTCTCAGCCTCCATGTGGGTGCTGGGGATCGAATCCGGGTCCTCTGCAAGAGCAGTCGGTGCTCTTAACCGCTAGGCTATCTCTCCAGCCCCGGGAACATATATTTTCATACACACACACAGACACACATACACACACGCACAAATTTAGTTTCCCAAATTTTGATTTTGTACTTGCTTTTCTTTCTTAATTTTATGTCATGAAGGATTTTCTATTCATCGACTGTTGATTTTAAAGATATTCATCTATAGTACATTTTAAAAAATGAAATACGTAATAGCTTATGGATATCCCATAATTCATTTAAACACATTCTTGTTCTGATTGTTTTCTAAGTTTTCATTATAGTAAATGATTCTGAGATGAACTGTCTTGCATATCTATCTTTGCCTACATCTCTGATTATTTAAGACAAACTTTTAGAAGTAAAATTGTGGAGTCCAGGGACATGCAGACACATCCTAAGGCAAGGCAGCCGAGGCCCTTACTGTCTTGGATTTCATTCTAAGAAAGAAGAAAACCTTTCCAATAGTGATCCTCTCCTTTCAAGCAAGTCTTTCCTTATGTCCCATGGATAGCATTACATCACATTTGTGTACAGAAATCAGGTTGTAGCAAAAGTGGGGAGACTACACAATGGATTCACGACTCCCCCGCAGATGTATCATGTAGGATTCAATATGTAAAAAGAAAAAAAAAAAGTTTTGGTACATTTAAGGTAGCTACTAGGACCCAAGTTCCTTCCACATTTGTTACAGGATATTAAAATGCTTAAAACTCTTTTAATTTGCTAGGTGGGTGCGGGGCTGCTGATCATGCAGTTGAACAAGCTGAAGAGGGTATGGCACAGGGTTACTCCAGTTACATCTGGGGACCACATCAGAGGGCAGAAATCTGTTTATTCTATGCAATAAGCAACTTATATGGGCCTGGAACTGGCAGCCCCTACATTGCATGACATCACCTCTCAGGCCAATCCTAGACCCCCACACCATCGCCATCATCCCACCTCCTGGGGCACATTCAGAAAGGGATGTGCCCCCACAAGCAAGACTACTCCTGACTTGTGAGTAAGTGCTAGCTGAAAATAGGGCGTGCCCTGTATCCTTCGCTCTGCGTAGAGTGCTAAGCAGATGGGTAGCTCAAGGTACGTCTGAAGATACATTCGAGTCCAGGATTGTTGTCCCACAGGTAGGGTTGTGAGAAGTCTCTGGATAAAGATACTTGGTACTGAGCCTGATGATCAAAGTGGATCCTTGCAAGAGTTGGTTCTCTCCTTCCACTACGTGCAAGTTGTTCTCTGACTTCTGTGTGTGTCTTGTGGCATGCACATGCTCTGCCCCACCATGCACAATATACAATAAACTAATGTAATTAAAAAATTGAATTTGGCTATAGCCAGGCGTGATGGCGCACGCCTTTAATCCTTGCACTTGGGAGGCAGATTCAGGCGGATCTCTGTGAATTCGAGGCCAGTCTGGTCTACAGAGTGAGTTCCATGACAGCTGGTACTACAGGGAGACCCTGTCTCAAAAAAAAAAAAAAAAATTAAATTTGGAAGCTGTGGTAATGCATGCTTTTAATCTCAGCATTCAGGAAGCATTGGTAGGTAGGTGGATCTCTGTGAGTTCAAGGCCAGCCTGGTCTATATAGGGAGCTCCAGGCCAGCTGGGCCTACAAGGAGACCCTGTCTCCCAACAAATTAATTTGGTAAGAGGCAGACACTTCCTCTTGGCCACTTTTGCTTATATTTCGTTGATTACTGGTGGTTGTAAACATTTTTTTCCCTGAAATATCTGTTGTTCACTGTATTTCTTATGTGATATGCTGAGTTGTATCAGTTCATATATGATGTATCATGACTTTCAAATGTGTCTTTTATGTTTTAAATCCTGTAGAGCCTCAAACTGCATCAGCAGACAGCACAAAGTAAAGACTTATCAGAGTGTGTCTACAGTTCCATACAATTCACATAACTCAGTGTGTGTTGTCTGTTGGTTCCAAATACAAGTCCCATAGGGACTGAAGAGTTGTGGGGAACAGACAAGGTCGCCTGGAAACAGAATTTGAGACTTTCCCAGGGGGAGTCAGGAAGTCATGTCCAAACTCAGCTTTCCTTTCTGTGCTTCAAAGCATTTTCCACTGGCCAGCTTTTGAATCACTTTTGCCATGACCTTTACAACAACTCTATCCTTTATTTTTTGGACTATAGAGGAAAAAAATTTAACATCTATCCCTGAAAAAAAATACAGAACCCAGACATTAGAGAATTGTTCACCTGCACTGTGATCCTTTTGTTAATGAGCCCTTGTATAATTATCACCCAGTTTCACCAAGTGTGAGTTTATAGTTAGGAGAAATTATCATGGCCTCCTAAGGATCAAATTATAGAATTCTAGAGAGCAAAGGCAAGAAATGTCAGTCTGTTGACAGCGAATGAATGTGGTGAGTCATTGGTTTGAATCGCTAGTTTTATTGGAACTCAGTAACCCAGAAGGACTCCTGACAATTTCTTTGAGAGGCTTGGAAATTTATCTTACAAACCCAAGAGCTTGAAGTTCTGAGTGAGGAAAGTGAACAGAGTTTTATATTTCATGATTAAAAATTTAAAAAGCATTTTTTTTGTCTTAGGGATGAAAAATAGGAACAGCTTTCTATGAAGTCTGAAATAAATGAGTCTGCTTTGCTTTTTATGTGACTAATGATCTTCGTCAGCATGAGCAGCATCAGCATTGCATTCAGGTAATAAATAATTATACACTCTTTGCTCCATCAATAACTAATTACCTAACTACGTTCACATAACCAGACTTCATGTGCAAACAGTTATTTAGATTTGTGTGAATTGATAATGCAATTAAATTGACTTTTACAATAATTTATCTAACTCTTTATGCTTGTGGTTGGGCTGTTCCAGCCCTTTCTTTTAACCATAGGAAGTAGATGCATCCTATCACTCTTCTTTTTTTTCAGTAATTAAAAAATTGAAATGGCTTTTGCATGGAAACATATGAACCATTACAGGCAGAGCTGTGTAATTCATTACTAACTTTCCTAATCAATTGCATGTCCCTAATCCTTTATCATCTTGACAAGAGAGCAATCCATGGCAAGCTGACGAAAGTTACAGAGTACACAAGGATTGAAATTTGTTTGTTTCTTCTGGCATTCAGGTATGGGAAGAGATTATAGAAATGTGTTGATAAGAGAAGCCAATGAACTGGGGTGTTGACACAACCTTTAATTCCTGTACTTTGCAGGTGGAGGCAGGTGGATCTCTCTGAGTTCCAGGCTAGCCAGGGCTACATAGTGAGACCAACCCTGTTCCAAACTAACCAACCAACCAACCAACCCACTAACCAACCACCCAAACAAACAACAAACAAATAACTAAACAAACAAACAAACAAACAAAGGAGAGAGAAAGGGAGGGAGGGAGGAAGAGAGATAGAGAGAGATCATTGAATTTTGCCCCTCTGCCCTCTCCACTCTAATGAGCTTCTGGCCACTTGCAGCATCATTCCCTGTTGCCCAAACCTCCCTGCTCGTTTTATAATAACATTCATAGTTAAAGGCTTGAACTGATATTATGGACTGAGTGCTTGTGTTCCCTGACCCCAAATGCATATGTTGAAGCCTTAGCTCCCAGTGCAGTGGTATTTGGAGGTGGGGCTTTGTTCCCAAAGGGTATGAGGCTTTCATATTAGTGTTCTGAAAAGGAAAAGGACAGACACCTCAGCACTCTCTTTGCCATGTAAAGGCACTGTGAGAAAACCAGCTCTCTGAAAGCTAGAAGGAGAGCCCTCCCAAGGAAATGAATTGACTACTACCCTAACCTTGGGTTTGTAGGCCACCACTGTGAGAAGAGCTCTGTTACTTGAGCTGTCCAGTCCAGTGTGTGTCTTCATGGCAGCCCTAACAGACTAAGGACAACCCAAAATCTAGACTTCCAAGGATATGATGAATAAGTGGGTTTCTCAGGGACATTCTCCTATGACTGAGCTTTTCTCCAAAAACATTTTTTCCTCCTTTAAAAAAAAAATCAACAACCATCATCCTATCGTCAGGACTTACTGGAAAATGTGAGTTGGATCCGTGACTTTACCAAATAAGAATTTATTCAGCATATACTAAGATAGCCATTCTGGCCTTAAACTGAACAAACCACAAAGAGGAATGTGTGTCACTCACTGGCATTGAGAATCTAACAGTTTATATCCAAACTGTCAATAAATAAATGATAAGGACCACACAAAGAGGCTGGACTATACAAGGTGCAATAAGAACCCAAGGACTGATATTTCCAGAAGGTTCCAGCAAGGCATCCAAATTAGATGACATCTGAATTTTACTAAGTAATTAAAGTGGATATAAAAATTAATTTCAACATCCTAATGTTACAAAAATCATGCTTTGTATTTATAAAATACAATATAATACAAAAATACAATAATAGCCTTCAGTGTGTCTACAATTCAAATTTAATACAGGTGAGTTTTGTTTTAGATTTCTCTCCTTATTGTTTTTTCACTTTTAGCAATTAAATGCAATAGTTACAGCTTTTCTGTTATCTTTCATTTCTTTAGTCTTTCTTCACAAATAATGTCTATTCTGGAATGATGAATACCACTATCTGTGTTTTAGAAAGCTTACTTATTGGTAAATAAGTATGTGTAATATTATTATATATATTTTTAAAATCTGCTTGATGATTTTCTAGCTGTTTTAATGTAACTGTATATTTTTAATATTTATTTGCATATAAATAAGTTATTACACTGTTTTTGAGGGGCAATAAATCAGTACTATAATGAGAATGTATACATATATGTATATCTTATAAACTTGAAAGCCTATTCTGTAGTTTAGATGCTCTGAGACAGAGTATTTAAATACCATTTTAATGAACTTCTCAGACTGCATTTTTTTTTCTTTCTTTCTTTTTTTTTTTCAAGACAGGGTCTCCCTTTAAGTCCCAGCTGGCCTGGAGCTCACTCTGTAGACCAGTCTGGCCTTGAACTCACAGAGATCTGCCTGCCTCTGCCTCCCAAGTGCTAGGATTAAAGGCGTGTACCACCATGCCGGGCTCAGGCTTCATTTTAATAATTTCAAGCAGGTCTGGGAAGTTGATCCACTGATTGAACATAAACTACAGTAAGAAAGTTGCTAGTGATAATTAGTGAATAGCGAAATCATTACTTGGGGGCTTTCTATGTGCCTAGAATTGAAGTAGTTTAATATTTGCAAAATATATATTTAGTGCACTGTAATATGGATAACTCTAATTTTATTGGACTATACAGAAGGAGACCAGTGAGCACTGTCTCTCTGCTCCTGTCTCATTGGCCCAAACTCAAATTGACCACACCTAGCTGCAAAGGAGGCTGGAAAACGTATCTTTAGTTGGATGGCCATGTTCTTAGATAAAACTTTACCAAAGACAGAAAAAAGAGAATGGAGCCAGGCGTGGTGGTGCACACCTTTAATCCCAGCACTCAGGAGGCAGAGATAGATAGATCTCTGTGAATTCAAGACCAGTCTGGTCTACATAGCAAGTTCCAGGCCAGCTGGGGCTGCAGGGAGACTCTGTCTCAAAAAGAAAAAAAAAAAAAAAAAAAAAGGGAATGGATGTCGTGAAATGACAGTGTTAAAAATTGTTGTCTATTAGGGCTGGAGAGATGGCTCTGCGGTTAAGAGCACCGACTACTCAGGCTGGGCGTGGTGGTGCACGCCTTTGATCCTAGCACTTGGGAGGCAGAGGCAGGCAGATCTTTGTGAGTTCAAGGCCAGCCTGGTCTACAGAGTGAGTTCCAGGACAGCTGTGGCTACAGGGAGACCCTGTCTCGAAAAGACCAAAAAGAAAAAAGATCACCGACTACTCTTGCAGAGGATCTGGGTTCGATTCCCAGCACCCAATGGTGGCTAAGAACCATCTTTAACTCCAGTTCCAGGGGAATCTGACACCCTCTTCTGACCTTTGCAGCTTTGCACGACACGGGTGCACCTACCTTCATGCAGACAGTACATTCATACACATTAAAAAAAAAAGATTGTTGTCTATTTTCAAATGTTGCATGTTTTTTTCTATTATCTGGATGCTACTTTAGATATGCAGGCTTCAGGGCAGAGGAGGGAGTTTGGGAAGGGATAACTAACATTAAAGTCTTTAGAAAAAAACATATGGAAACCTACCACTACAGAAGCTTTGTAAGTATACAAATATACATTATAAAAAGAGCTAGGTGTCCTGGTACACACTTTTAATCCCAGCACTTGGGGGGCAGAGGCAGGAAAATCTCTGTGAGTTCAAGGCCAGCCTAGTCTACAAAGTGAGTTCAGGTCAGCTGGGAATACAGGGAGACCCTGTCTCAGAAGACCAAAAAAAAAAAGATAAAAATTAAAAAGAGCATAAGGCTCAGCAGTTAAGGGCACTGACTGTTCTTGCAGATGACCCAGGTTTGATTTCTAGCACCTACATGGTGGCTAATGAACCATCCATAACTGCGGTTCCAGAGGATCTGATGCCTTCTCCTGACCTCCTCAGGCATTGCATGACACAGGTGCACCTATACACATGCTGGCAATACACTCACACAAAAAAAGAGAGATTAAAAGGAATTACCTTATAACAGGGGGGCATTGCCCCAACTAGACACTATAGGCTAGCAAAGAAAAGATCCAGTACCAGGAATGGACTCTTTCTCAGACTGTTGAACAGAGGTCCTATAGATGTTCAAATAATATTGGCCATTGGCCCTGCTCTTGGTTAGCCATCAGAATGTCATAGTGAGACCCTATTGCTGAAGACACCACATATGTGAGCTGTAGAGCAAAGAAAGAGAAATCCAGCAGGTGCTAACTTCAAAGCCTCTTCTCCACTGGCTAGCATTCATAGTGCTGGAAGGTGCTGTGCACCCTATCCAGAGAGACAATTAATCATCCATATTACCCAGCTGTGAATCCTGTGAGATACAACAGCAATTGGCCTCACAAGATCTGCCCACTGAGGCAAAAATAGCATCAATATTATTGGAATAACTAATACTTTCTCAATGGATTTCAGATCTGCTACATAGGATGGAGCCCATACCTGACACTGATATTAAGCCTGGGAATCTGAGGCTAGACAGATCACAGGGCATAGGGGAGAGCCTAATACTGTTATTCTGTTCAATAGATGTAGTATTAAACTGACTCCTAATGACTTATTGTTATACCAAGAGATTAATACATCTCTGAACTCTCATAGAGAAGCAGATGATGAATGGTGATTAATAGAGAAAACCACAACTGGTGAATGTGCAGAGAATAAGAGGCTGCAGAATGTTTATCTCCAAATAGGAAATCTACTTCTGCCCTCAAGACTCAGGTATCATTATGGAAGAGCAGGTGGAAAGATGGTAAGAGCCAAATGGGGCCGATAACCACAAGGAGATAGAGAGAAGTAGAGTTTTCCAGACAGCTAATAAGTCACTCATGAACTCACAGCAATGGGGACAGCATACACAAGTCTCACGTAAGCTCAAGCCAGACAGAGTCCCAGCATGGACATGGGGAAGTGGGTAACAAACTCCAACCCTATGTAAGCAAGTATTGGCAACTGATGGCTGCTGCGAGGCAGAGGTGGGAGGTGGTCAGTCTCATTTAAGGATAAGATTTTGTTGGATTAACCAGGCTCTAGCAGATTAATCCACATTGAAGAGCACTCTAGCAGATTAATCCACAAACCTGACTCTCTAGGCATGCATATATATATATATATATATTAGATATATTATTATAAGTGATATATATATATATATATATATATAAGAGTACATGAAATTTTGTGAGAAGTAATAAGGGATAGGAGAGGGGATCTGTATTAGGGTTCTCTAAAGAAATAGAAGCAACAGGACGAATATATAGCTATATACAATTTATTGATTTGCTCACGTGACAGAGTTCAAGGAGTCCAACAGTAGCCGCGCTGCACTGGAGAGGCTGAGAATCCAAGGAACTGCTCAGTCTGCAAGGCTGGATGTCTCAGTAGTCCCAGTCTGGTGCTGAAGGCACAATGGATTCCAGGAGATCTGCTGGTCTCAGTACACGCGGGATCTGAAGGGTTGATCACAGCAGCAAGACAAACTCACCAGTGAGAGAGGCAAGTCTCAGGAAAAAAAGGGACCAGCTCTCTCTGCCGTGGCCCTTTATACTGCCTGCCACAGAAGGTAACGCCCACATTTGGGGTGGGCCATCTGGGTTGAGGTGGTCCAATCCGAAGATCCTTTTTCTCTTATTTGTTCCTTAGTCCAGTCAAGTTGACACCCAGGATTAACAATCACAGGATCTAAATAAGATGACAATGTATTGTATGAAACTTGCAAAAATTCAATTATAAAAGAGTAAAAGAATTATTGTCTGTTTTTATAGATATAGAAAACTGAAGAGCAGAGAAAATGAAAACAACATGTCCATAATTACATAATCACTAATTGATGGGGATGTTACTAAAGTTCTATGACCATTTTTGTCGTGTTGTTTGAGATAGGAGTCTGGTATAGCCCAGGCTAGCCTTAAAACCCTGATATCCCTGCCTCTATCTCCCAACTTGCAGAGACTACAGGCATGTGTCATCATGCCCAATAAAATTCGGGGGGGGGGAGGGTTGTGTGTGTTTCTAACAGTTTTCCTCCGTCTATTAAATTTTCTTTCTTCCTTTCTTCCTTTCTTCCTTTCTTCCTTTCTTCCTTTCTTCCTTCCTTCCTTCCTTCCTTCCTTCCTTCCTTCCTTCCTTCCTTCCTTCCTTCCTTCCTTCCTTCCTTCCTCCCTCCCTTCCTTCCTTTCTCTTTCTTTCTTTCTTTCTTTCTTTCTTTCTTTCTTTCTTTCTTTCTTTCTTTCTTTCTTTCTTTCTTTCTTTTTCTTTCTTTCTCTCTTTCTTTTTTATGTGTATGAATGTACTGTCTGCATGTAGGTTTGTGCACCCGTGTCCTGCAAGGCCTCGGAGGTCAGAAGAGGGTGTCAGATTCCCCTGGGAATGGAGTCAAAGACGGTTCTCAGCCACCACGTGGGTGCTGGGGATCAAACCCGGGTCCTCTGCAAGAGCAGTGGGCTCTCTTAACCACTAGGCCATCTCTCCAGCCCCCGTCTATTAAATTTTCTAAGTGCAAAGCTATATTATTTTAAATAATTCATCAGAAAAAATATGATGTTGGAGTCCTACGCATGCCCCCTTCGATCCCCCTGCAGTGCACTTTCTTAAAATCTGTATTCTTTTTTTAATTTTTTTATTTTCATATGTGTATGAATGTATTGTCTGCATGTAGGTTGGTGCACCCATGTCGTGCAATGCGGCAGAGGTCAGAAGAGGGCGTCAGATTCCCCTGGAACTGGAGTTAAAGCCGGTTTTCAGCTGCCATGTGGGTGCTGGGGATTGAACCCGGGTCCTCTGCAAGAGCAGTTGGCACTCTTAACCACTAGGCTATCTCTCCAGCCCCTAAAATCTTTATTCTTAATAATTTCCTGGGAGCAAATTAAGTTTCCATTTACTGCAAGTTCAACCCACTGCAGTTTATTTAACCAGTGGTATAGGACTCAGGCATTCAGACTCATTATCTGCTTTCTAACCAGACTCTGTTCTTTCTTGGCTCCTATGGGATCTTCTGAGAGTTCAAGCCTCTAGCAGATGGAATCCATGAAGACTCACTCAACTATTTGGAAGCTCGTTCTAAACAATACTTCCTTGTCAGTATCTTCTGCTTTATCCTTCTTAGAATCATGCTTTTTGGCTATCAATTGCTAGGAGAGTATGCCAGTTGTTTGTGTGTGGAATCTCTGAGTGGAGGAGGGGAAGGCACAGGGTATGCAATGTATCTGAACGCCTCTGTATTCATAACCTTCTCATTGCTATGACAGAATACCTGAGGGTACAGTCATCACGACAGGGAAGGCATGGTGACAGGAGTATGAGCTATCCTGTCACACTGCATCTGCAGTCAAGAAGCAGAGAGAGATAAATACCCTTTCTCCTTTCATGGTGTCTGGGACACTCACCCAGTAGATGGTGCCAGCCATTTTTGAGGCGAGTCTTTCCCTCTTCAGTTCATCCTTTCTAGAAATACCCTTTTAGCTATAACCTGAGATAGTTTTTTTTTAATTTTTTAAAATTTATTTCTGTATGTGTATGAATGTACTGTCTGCATGCAGGTGTGTGCACCCATGTCGTGCAATGCTGCAGGGGTCAGAAGAGGGTGTTGGATTCCCCTGGAACTGGAGTTCTCCTGGAATTGGAATTTCAGGCGGTTCTTGGCCGCCATGTGGGTGCTGGGGATCGAACCCGGGTCCTCTGTAAAAGCAGTCGGCGCTCTTAACTGCTAGGCCATCTCTCCAGCCCTGAGATAGGTTTTTAAGGTGATTCTAAATCCAGTCCAGTTGACAATGAAAATTATCAAAGATCACTCTTTCCATTTAATAAGGAATGTTAAATTCAGTGGTAGTCTTTTAATCCTGTCAAAAATTAAAATAAAAGGTAAATGTGAGAAAATATCAAGAAAATCGTAGCATAAAACTAAAAAAGGGATTGAGATAAAACTGTGTGATATTCTTATAGTTTGTTGATATATTTATTACTTTTCAGGTATCATGTGACTTGCTTATGACATGTTATAGCTTTTCACGGGATTATTTAACCTGATTTAAGTGATGAGAGCAGGACGTAGAAATTGGCTAGGTAGATAAGGGTAAAGACTCCAAAAGCAAAATGACCGGTTTCTTTCTCAGATGGGAGCTGGAAATTGCCTTGCATCCACCTGTAAACATGTCCCTACCTGAGGCTAGTGATGCCAGACCTACCTATCCAAAGATGTCTCTGGTTCTGCCATAGCTAGAGGCTGGGGATACCACTAAGGGGGTCTTTTTTTTTTTCCTTATCTCTCTTTTTCCTGAAGTAGTACTTTGTTCCTGGAAGATACTCTGAGGACGTGACCAGGACCTGAAGAGACTTTGACACCTGGAATGAGAACTGGACTGAACAGCTTGATCTCCCTCCCCATCCCCCCACTAAACCCTTATGAATTCCAGAGTAACAAGACTCAGTGGAATCCCATTACTGGGGACCCCTCCTGCTGTACAGGAGCTCTGCTTTCTCTGTCCTAAACTTCCTAAAATAAAATATTCCTCTCTAAAACTCACCTTCTGTGGTTTGTGAATTTCATTTTTTGAATTTGTGAGACAAGAATCTGAAAGCTTTTGGCTCGCAGTGGTTTTAGTGGCCAGTTTCTGTGACCCTAGCCTCTGAAGCTAAGCACAGCAGAATTGAGAAAGCTTCCATCACATTCCAAGACACCGTAATATGTCGCGCGTAGCAGTCTTGCCAGCAAGAACTTCACGCGGACAACAGGATTCTTCTGCAGCAAACTTTATTGTGTACAGCTCTCTTGTGAGAAGGACCCCGAAATGGGGAAGGGGCACTGCTTATATAGCAGTCTAGAGGGTTCGTGTATGCTCTGGATAGGTGCACTGTCCCGATGCCTCATTTGCATGTTAAAGGCGGGAGCTTAGGGACTAGTAGTCATGCGCAGTTTCTCCAATGCAAAGGCAACGGCGGGAAACGTCTTGTAGTGACTCAGGAAGTCGGCGCCATTTTTAAGGTGTGGTCGCGAGCGACACAGCACACTCGTGCAGGCTACCAACAGTTCCCCCTTATCTATTATATGGCTGGGAGAATGTCTGTCTTAGGTTGCCACTGTAGAGGTATTCCTTACCCGTCATGGGGACAGCAAACAGCTTATTAATTGGTGATTTCTCGCNTTTTTTTTTTTTTGTCTTTTTGAGACAGGGTCTCCCTTTAGTCCCAGCTCGCCTGGAGTTCACTCTGTAGACCAGGCTGGCCTTGAACTCACAGAGATCCATCTTGCCTCTGCCTCCCAAGTGCTAGGATTAAAGGCATGCATCACTATGCCTGGCTAAATCGGAAAGTAACTGTGGTGGTTTGAATGAGAGCGTCCCCCATAGGCTTTAAGTATTCAGACATTTTGTCTCCAGTTGGTGGCACTGTTCTTGGAGGTCTTAAAAGGTGTGGCTGTGCTGGAGGAAGTACGTTATTGGGGGCAGACTTAGTGAGTTTAACAAGCCTTTCAGTCTCCAGTCTCTCTCTCTGCTTCCTGTGCTCATTGTGAGATGTGACCCTCGGCTTGCTGCTCCAGCCCCCGCCACCATGCTTCCTGCCACAATGGACTCAAATTCCCTGGAACTGTCAATCGTAAGCTCAAATGAACTCTTCCTTTTATAAGTTCCCTTGCTCATAGTGGTTTTATCACAGCAACAGAAAAGTGACTAATACAGTTATTTGGTACCAGAGAGTGGGAGTGGGCTGTTGGCTGTGAAGAACCTGACCATGTGGGTGTTTGGAGAAAAGTGGAAGACTTTGGAACTTTGGGCTAGAAAAGCTGTTGACTACTGTAGGCAGAGCTTAATGGGCCATTCTAGTAGAAGCCTGGAAGAAAGCATGGCTGCAAAAAAATGTAGTTCCAGAGGAAAATAAAGCCTTAGGCAGCAACTGGGATATTTTGATAAAGAGTCTGGCAGCAGTTTGCCCACAGCCCAAATGCTTGCCTGATGCTAAGTTAAAAAGCGATGGACTAATGTCTTTGGTGGAGGATATTTCAAGACAGACTAATGTAGAAATGGTGGCGTGGTTATTGATGGTGAATATTGTGCAGATCTACAGTGAAGAAGAGCAGATGGGGCAGAAAGAAATGCAGAAGGTACAGTTTGGATCTGAAAACCGCACTAGGAAGATTAAAGGTGGGGCCGAGGCATGTGAAGGAGAGGTTCCTTTTGATAAGGAGACTAAAGTGATTCAGGAGAGACCTAGCTATTTACAAGTAAACAATGGGAAAGGTGAGATTAAAGTGATTAAGGAGAAGCCTCGAGATTTACAAGTAAGCAACACCTTCAGTGCAAGAACACACCCAGCTTAGCCTCCGATTTTTGAAAGGAAAATACTGAAAGCGTTTTCTACTCCAACAAGTCCAGGGCAGAGAAAATTTGCAAATATGGTTAAAGTAGGAGAGAGTCCATCCCAAACTTGCAGCCAAACTCGGCAATTTCATTCACATGGTGCTGGCTTTAGAGGCATGAAGTTTGCAAGAATGAAGGGGTCATCAGTTCTTCCTCCACGGTTTCAGAGAGCCACAGAGGCCAGGCAGAGTGCAGCAGGGGTGTCCCTGAATAAAGAAGGCCCTGATAGACCATTGCATGAAGCTGTGAATGTGAAGCCTGATTGGCAGTGGAGACCCCAAGAAGACATTCGAGATGCCAGAGCTGTGAGATATTTGCCAAGGAGAGCTGCATACAGGGAGTGGTACCAGCCTAAGAAAGAGATGTATGTTGCAAGCAAAGCTGGAAGAGCTGAGTCATCTAAGCCCTTTGGAAGTCAAGTCCCAGAAGTTGCACATGGAGTTACTGGACTTGGTGTTTGCCCTGCAGGTTTTCGGTCTTGTTTTGGTCCAGAATTTCCTTACTATGCCTCTATTCCTCCCTTTTGGAATGGGAATGTGTATTCAGTTCCATTGTATATTGGGAGTATGTAATTTGACTTTTGATTTTACAGGAGCTTAGAGTTAAGAGATTGGCCTGTGTCTCAGAAGAGATTTTGGACAATAGACTTTTGAATAGAATTGAGACTAGTAAAGACTATGGGGACTTTTAAGGTTGGACTAAATGCATTTTGCATTTTATATGGTCAGGAGCCTATGGGGGCCAGGGAGTGGAATTTGGTGGTTTGAGTGAGTGTCCCCCATAGGCTTTAAGTATTCAGACGTTTGTCTCCAGTTGGTGGCACTGTTTTTGGAGGTCTTAAAAGGTGTGGCTGTGCTGGACAAAGTACGTTATCGGGGGCAGGCTTAGTGAGTTTAACAAGCCTTGCGGTCGCCAGTCTCTCTGTTTCCTGTGCTCGTTGCGAGATGTGACCCTCGGCTTGCTGCTCCAGCCCCAGCCACCATGCCTCCCACCACAATGGACTCTGATTCCCTGGAACTGTCAATCATAAGCTCAAATAAACTCTTCTTTTTATAAGTTCCCTTGCTCATGGTGGTTTTATTACAGCAACAGAAAAGTGACTAATACAGTAACTTTCCTCAGGAACTCCTGGTATTGAAGAAAGGATACCAGTAATATCCAAAGATCTATAACATTAGAGAAAGGGGCATGTATCATCAAGGAAGTTGTTAGGCAATTCAGAAAAGAAGCAGTGGTTTCTCATCATGGAGGAAAGATGGGGTGTGTCTGAAATTCACTAATGATATTTCATTCTGCCCTATAACCCCACTGTCTTGAGTATCATCCTTACACCTCAGCAGGATCATTGTCCCCTAACTAGTTCCCACATGTGTCAGATATTGTATATGAGACCTTACTTGAATCTGGCCTTTTGAAGATCTCTTCTGGGTTGCAAGAAACTACATTTTCCCAGGCTCCTAGCTATTTTCAGATTAGATTCTTCTAGGAATAGGAAACTGTCTGGAGATTAGAGTGTGCTTTTATTTAATTAGCTACTGTGATGATTTATCTTGATTGTCAACTTGTCAGGGTTTAGAAACACAATGTAAACATAGTTTTGGGTATGTCTTCGAGGGAGAGTTTTTATGTTAGATTAGCTGAGATGGGCACATTAGATCACCCTAGACGTGGGGAGCACCATTCCATGGGCTGGCTTGAAGAAAAACAAGAGCAGACTGAAAAGCAGCGTTCATCTCTCTCCGCTTCTTGTCTGCAGACACAATGTGACCAGCTGCCTCATGCTTCTGTTGCCCCGACTCCCCCACTATGATGGACTGTACCCACAAACAGCACAAATAAACCTTCCTTTCCTAAGTTGCTTTGTCAGGTCTTTTGTTGCAGCAGCAAGACAAGTAACATACATCTTCTCTCAAAGGAGCCACTTGTAGAAGTGAGGCTCTTTCCCTTTAAGAGTTTATTTTTTGGAGTCCTGAGGATCAAACATAAGGCTTTGTATACCTTAAGCAAGTGATCTATTAGTGGACTTTACATACATTTATGAGCTTTGATAAAGCAAAGCTAGGTTTGCTCTTTCTCAAGCAGAGAAAACAAACAAAAAATAGCTAAGATAGGCTGGACATGGTGTGCATACCTTTAATCTGCATTCCAGGTTTCCTGCTTTCATGAGTTGTCATCTAAACTGGGTGGGCTTTTGGTGATGTAGCTGTATTTGAGTCATTTCTGTTCCTATAAGTAACCCCTCACCATACTCCTGTGAGTGACTCCTCACCATACTTCCCTGAGTAACTCCTCACCACACTCCTGTGAGTAACCCCTCACCATACTCCTGTGAGAAACCCCTCACCATACTCCTGTGAGTAACCCCTCACCATACTTCCCTGAGTAACCCCTCACCATACTTCCCTGAGTGACCCCTCATCATACTCCCATGAGTAATCCCTCACCATACTCCCGTGAGTAACCCCTCACCATACTCCTATGAATAACCCCTCACCATACTCCTGTGAGTAATCCCTCACCATACTCCTGTGAGTGACCCCTCATCATACTCCCGTGAGTAATCCCTCACTATACTCCCATGAGTAACCCCTCACCATAGTCCTGTGAGTAACCCCTCACCACACTCCCGTGAGTAACCCCTCACCATACTCCCGTGAGTAACCCCTCCCCAAATTCCCATGAGTAACCCCTCACCATACTCCCGTGAGTGACCCCTCACCATACTCCCGTGAGTGACCCCTCATCACACTCCCGTGAATAACCCCTCACCACACTCCCGTGAGTAACCCCTCACCATACTCCCATGAGTAACCCCTCCCCATATTCCCGTGAGTAACCCCTCACCGTACTCCTGTCAGTGCCTAACCCCTCACCACACTCCTGTGAGAACCCCTTACCACACTCCTGTGAGTAACCCCTCACCACACTCCCATGAGTGACCCCTCACCACACTCCCGTGAGTGACCCCTCACCACACTCCCATGAGTAACCCCTCACTACACTCCCATGAGTAACCCCTCACCATACTCCCATGAGTGACCCCTCACCATACTCCCATGAGTAACCCCTCACCACACTCCTGTGAGTAACCCCAATAAAACTCATCATTCACCAGGTTGGACTTTGGTGGTATCTTTACTTTGTCCTGTCATTGGTTCTCTAGCCGCTGCCAAAAAAGAAAAAAGGGGGAAAGAAACAACGAAAGAAAAGAAAGATTAGGAGCTATGTGCTATTGTCAGAAATGCCAGTAAAAATAATTTAACCATTGATTGGTGCTTTGAATAACAGTTTGTGTTTTGTTGTAGGTAAGAGTCTTTTAAGCAATTTCCATTGAATAATTCTTTACTATAATGAACAAAGAAGAATTTTTGCTCCTATGCTGTCTAGACCTGATCCTGTTGCTTAGCAATGGGCTCTACTGTACCATTACAGACATTGTGTTTTCACCTTCAAAGAACCAACCAGTACACCACAGGTACTTTCAAACTTTACCACAGTATCCCCATGAAAAAGGATTCATAATGACTTTGTATTTATTCTAGCAGATTGAAAACCCTCCAGGTGACATGCTTTTTTAAAGGATGTTACAAATACACTATCATCTTTCTTCAAAGTGGTAACTCAGCGATTCCTACTCATTGAAGTAATTTGTGGAGGATTTCGCCTTTGTGATAAAGAACCATCAATCATTTCATACAGATGGCAGAGTGCTGCTTCCACATTCAACTCTGGGCTGGCAAGTGCAGGATGCAAAAGGCATTAATAGAGTATCTGCAGACACCTTTTATATACAGTAAAGCGGCAGCTGTAGATATTAAGAAATTGTCTCCCCTTGTAAATTCTAAGATTAACTTGGAAGAAAAACAGCAGACTGTACAGGAGAGTATGCAATTAGCTACTCAATGATAAAGTATTCAAGGAAAACCTTTTAAGAATTCCTGAGAGGGTTGGGGCTGGAGAGATAGCCTAGCGGTTAAGAGCGCTAACTGCTCTTGCAGAAGACCAGGGTTTGATCCCCAGCACCCACATGGCAGCTGAGAACCGTCTGTAACTCCAATTCCAGGAGAACTCCAGTTCCAGGGGAATCCGACGCCCTCTTCTGACCTCTGCGGCATTGCACGACACGTGTGCACAGACCTCCATGTAGACAATACATTCATAGACATAAATTTAAAAAAAAAAAAAAAGAATTCCAGAGAGGGTGGAAGGTTAAGGAAAAGAGCTGGTATCTATCAAGAGCCTCCTAAGCACAAGAGACACTTCAAGTGAGTGCTGTCTTCCAGTAGCACATTCCTGTGAGGTCACAATTGTTATCATCCTATTTTCTGAAGAGGACGGAAGTCTTAAAGGTTAATTAGGTTGCTAGTAAACACATGCAGGTCTGGGCGAAATCAAGGAGAGCATTGTGAAGTGTAGCTAGATAGAAGATCCTCTGCCCACCTGCCCTTTCCCCAGCCTTTCTTTGCATTATTCATAAAGTCAGGGCTGAATTCCAGGCAGCCTGGTCCTTGGGGAACCAGCTGAGCTTCAGTTCAGGCTTATAAACCTTTGTGAATACCTGTCCTTTCGTCCAACAGGAAGTCCCTTGGGACAAAGGTAAAGGAAGGATTTCTTTTTATATTGTCTTTGAACAGTGAGTCCTGTGGAGTGATATGTGATTTGCATAGTAGTAGGCAGACGTAGAAAAACACGCTCCAGTTTTTACCACAGCAGAATCCCATCGGTCTTCCAGATTTGCATTTCTGTCCCAGCTATCTTTCTCCTTGAATGCCTTCCTGATACCCTATGCCTCTGCTGATGAAACTTTGTTGATTCAACTATTCTTTGAATTTTATCTCTAACCCTGTTCTAAAGACCCCTAGAAATATCAATGTAGATTTCCTAGTTTAGATTAAAAAAAAAAAAAGAAAAAGAAAAAGTCTTGAAAGGGAAAAGTGTCTCCCATATTACCAGACTTAGACTAGGGAAAGCTCTGTGCTCTTCTATGAGTTGGTCAGTTGGGAAGGTCAGGCACAAAAGGAGACGCAAGAATGGTTCAGGTGGACACAGCTGATTATCTTCACCAGTCCTGGAAATAGGAGGCGCAGCTCTCCGTGATGGCCTAGTCAAACTGTTTCAGAGTACTTATAGAAGGTGCCCATATCAAGGAACCAGGGGGCTGGAGAGATGGCTCAGTGGTTAAGATCATTGGTTGCTCTTGCAGAGAACCTGGTTTTAGTTCCTAGCACTCATATAGCAGCTAACAACCATCTGTAACTCCAGTTCCAGGGGGATCTGATACCCTCTTCTGACCTCTGCAGGCACTGCCCAACACAGGGATGCACTTACACAAATAGAGACAAAACACTCAGACACATTAAAAAAAAAGTGAACTAAAAACAGATGCTTAGCAGTTCCCATCTGTGTGTGTGAACGTGGGTGTGTCACAGTGTGTGTGAGTGTGGGTGTAGGTGTGTCACAGAGTGTGTTTAGAAGCGGAAAAAGCTTCTTTGAGACGAAGTCTTCATTGTTTTTCTGTTGCATATCTCCTGTCTCTGCCTCTCATCTCTCCTGCAGGAACACTGGAATTACAGATGCTCTCTCCAGATTTTTACATGGGTTTCTATATCCAAACTGAGGTCGTCATACTTGTGTGGCAAGTGCTTTTACCTATGAGGCATCTCCCTAGCCCCTGTTTAGTTTTGTGCAATGTTTCCAGTGTTGTAAGAACCAGACACATACACATGTACAAAGTACAAAATATAACATGTAATTTCTGTTGATTCTGCATATGAATTAAATGTTTTTATATTGACATTTTAAAATCAGCACTGCAGAAGGTAAAAAAGAATGGTAAGACTAGCTGGTCGTGGTGGCACATGCCTTTAATCTCAGCACTTGGGATGCAGAGGCAGGTGGATCTCTGTGAGTTTAAGGCCAGCCTGGTCTACACAGGGAGTTCCAGACCACCTGGGACTATAGGGATACCCTGTCTCAAAAAGACCAAACCAAAAAAAAAAAAGAATGGTAAAACTTATGCTAATGATTTTTGAGGTGCTCGGGACCAAATCTAAGGCCTCATATGTGCTTAAAATGTACTCAACCACTGGGCTACACTTCCAGCATAATTTAAAGGTGAAAAAAAAAACCCAAATAATTTCACATGTTTAATGTTTACTGGCACTCTTGCTTTTTGAATAAAAGAACCTATGTTTCACTTTGCTTTGAACCTCACAAATAATGTAAGTTCTATCTTCTAGTTTTACACCTATTATACCTAAGAAGATGTGTTATTAAGCAACAGGGTGGTTGCCTGGACAGTTATGATGTGTCAGCTTGAGCAGGTTGAGGGATGCCCATGTAGGTGGTAAACATCTCCAGTGTGTCTATAAGGTTGGTTCTCACAGTGATTAACATTTGAAATCAGTAGAGCGAGTAAAGAAGGTGGCTCTCCCTGTGGAGTGACCAGCATTCAATCAACAGAGAGCAGGAAACAAAAAGTTGGAGGCTGGGTGAATTCCCTATTCTTAAGTCATCACACCCATTTTTCCTGCCCTGAGATATGAAACCTCCTGGTTCTTAGGCCTTCAGGCTAGACTAAGAATCACATCATCTGCTGATTTGTTTTCAGAACGCTGTGATTTTGGATGAGGAAATTAAGTCTTCCATGCCCCAGTTCCTCAGCTGTAAAATAAGCTGAGGGGCAGAATGTATTTTACACAGTCACCCTGAAGGCTTAATAGGTTATGGTGGCGTGACAGGCATGGTGGTGCAGGCCTTTAATCCTAGCACTCAGGAGGCAGAGGCAGGTGGATCTTTGTGAGTTCAAGGCTAGCCTGGTCTACATAGTGAGTTCCAGGACAACCGGAGCTACAGGGAGACCCTGTCTCAAAAAGACAAAACAACAACAACAACAAAACCCCCAAAACAATAGGTTATGGTGACATGTAGGAAGCCTTCAATAAATGTTAGCCATGTAAGTGTCTCGGAGGCTGACTTCTCATTTGAGTATTCAGTGCCTAGAGAGAAATGTGTGTGCCTATGTATATGTAGAAATGGGAAGAGCTGGGACTATGCAGTTATGATAGGCTGTGACAAGTAGTCACAGTTCTAGTAGTCACTAGTCCAAGAAATTCTCAGCTTGCCTGAAGACAGACACAATGTCTGTCTTATTTGATTATTGTTTCTTTTTTTCTTTTTCTTTTTTTTTTTTTTTTTTTTTTTGAGACAGGGTCTCCCTATAGCCCCAAGTGGCCTGGACTCTCACTATGTCCACTAACCTGGCCTCCATCTCACACAGATCCATCTGCTTCTGCCTCCCGAGTGCTGGAACTAAAGGCATGCTTCATTGTGCCTGGCTCTTACCTGATTATTGTGAAACTTTGGGAACACATCTGGGCAGTAGCTCTGGCTGTCCTGAAACTTGCTATGTAGACCAGGTTGGTCTTGAACTCACAAAGATCCACCTGCCTCTGCCTCCCAAGTGCTAGGATTAAAGGCAAGCGCCACCACACCCAGCTCCTGTCTCCTTTTTATTTAATTTTATTATTTTTTATGTGTATGTCTGCATGTAGGTTGGTGCACCCATGTCATGAGGGAGTCGGATTCCCCTGGAACTGGAGTTAAAGACGGTTCTTAGCTGCGTTGTGGGTACTGGGAATGGAACCCAGGTCCTCTGCAAGAGCAGTCAGTGCTCTTAACTGCTGAGCTATCTCTCCAGCCCCCAGTCTCCTTTTTAAATGGCCTCCCATACCCATAGATACAGCTTAATTGTCCTAAAGAGCACACGGGGAGGACAAGACATTCTAATCTTCTGTTTATTCCTCAGCTATTAAAGAAGAGCTGACTGCCCACTAAGTTAAGAAGCATAACAGAGATGCTATGATCATGTATTCTGTTTCTCAAGGGGGCAGGAAGCAGAAAGGGACCAAACCATATAAAAGGGAGAGGGACTTGCCATCTCCTATAGATGTCTGCATTCCTATGTTCATTGCTCATTGTATAATTCACAACAGCCAAGAGAAGTTAACAACCCAAGGGTCCATTGATGGACGGATGGATCAAGAAAGTGTGTATATAGACAGTCAAATATTTATATTATCCCTTAAAAAAAAAGGAAATCTGGAGCCTTGAGAGATAACTCAGCAGTTAAGAGTGTCAGATTTAGAAGAGCAGAGAAAGAATACGGTTTAGATCAATGAGCAGGGCAGGACCTTTCAGCTGACTGAAGTGTGTTTATTCAGTGAGGTGGCAACATTGTTTCCTCGGGAATGCAGCTTGTGTGAGGGAGGGAGGGAGGCCAGATTAGATAGAGTTGGAAATAAAGAGGGCATACACAGCTGTGGAGTCTGAGTTAAGGCGTCCTTGGGAAACACATGGTCCTTTTTCCTGCAGCTGCTGCTTGAGCAAAACAAAGAAGCTGTTTCAGCTCGGATGTGGCTAGCTGATAACAGTAGAGCAAAGACAGCAGAGAAACATCCTGCAGGAGTGGGTTGCCGGCTTCACTGCAGCCAAGAGCACTGGCAGCTCTTGTAGAGGACTCAAGTTTGCTTCCCAGCACCCATATGGCGGCTAACAACTGTCTGTAACTCCAACTCCAGAGAATCCGATGCTCCCTTCTGACCTCCATGGGCACTGCATGACATGGGTGTACTTACATCCAGGCAAATACACTCATGCACATAAAAATAAAAAATAAAATAAAAAAGAAGGAAATATTGCAGTTGGTACATGGATGGATGGCCATTATGTGAAGTGAAAAAAGCCAGACACAGAAACAATCCCTGTGTGAAACACATACAAGTAAACAGTAAGTTAAGTCCACCTCAGCATCCAGTGGCCCTTTTGAACTACTCTTGAACTGCTGAGCCATTTTTAAGTGGGGAGGAATCTGCAGTTGTGAGTCAGACAGCAAATGCAAAGGAAATACATGCATAGTAGAGAAGATTCTTCAAGGTCTCCTCCATTTCTCTTCTCTTGGAACTGAGATGTGTGTGAGCACCTGCTACTTGATTCCATAGAATATAAAGAAAGAAGCACCTGGTACACCATTTACACCATCTATCCATCACAGCACAGTCACTGTTACAAATAACCTCATAATAAATAACAGCATTTTGCCCAGTCAATTTAGCATCATGAAGAATTGGAGGCCTTTCTCTTCCCTTCCCTCCCCTCCCCTCCCCTTCCCTCCCCTCCCCTCCCCNCAGTTGTTTTCTGATCTTAGCACAGTCTTATCGATTTTTAGGAGTGAGAGGATGATCTAAAGTGGTTTTTAATTTGGGGCATTTTGTTTCCTTTAAGCTATCTGAGTGCGTTTGAAACACATTTTTCACAGATGTCTTTCCTGTTTCTATGTCCACAAGCAGCGTCATCTTCCTAGAATGTGGTTGTGCTGGAATAGCTGTGTAGTGTCACTTGGACACAGCCTGCTGTATGTAGGGCAGCGCCTCAGTTGGGGAATTGGCTCCATTGGATTGGCCTGTGGCTCCACGTCTGTGGAGTATTGTACTTGATGGTCGTAGTCCTAGGTGGGAGGGCCCAGCCCCCAAGAGTGGTGCCACCCTGGGCTAGTTGTTTGTGTATGTTATAAAAAGGCAGGCTGGGCATGAATGCCAGGGAGCAAGCCAGTGGAATCTAGCCTCCTCCATGGCATGTGATTCAGCTCCTGCCTCCAGGTTCTTGCCCCTGAGTTCCTACTTGGGCTCCCTTGGTGATGAACTGTGAACCCGGGAGATGTAAAGCTTGAATAAACCCTTTTCCTCGGGACACAAAGATTGCGTGTTGTCGGAGTGTTTTGTCACGCAACTGGAAAAGACAAACCGGACAGTGGTACATCTACCCATGTGGAGTTCTTAATCGCATTGGTAAGAAGATGATATCATGCGCTCGGTTGCAGTTAAATGGCTTGGAGCAATGTCGATGTGTTATACGGTATATAACCACTGTGCCTCTTAATATGGTGAATCCCTGTATTAAAAAATAATATTTCCATAAAGAAAAGGAAGGAAAAGGAAGCAATCGTTTTCTTAACCATCTCTAAGGTTCCTTAATTGTGACTATCTCTGTTTAAAATCTTTGCTCGGTTATATTGAGCTGATTCATTCTGTTACTTAATTATGATCTCATATTTCCTCCCTTTCTTTTGTGCGTTCTTTGGCATGTAGTTTATATATTCCTGGAAATCAATGCAGGTTTCGCTGCCAGATGTATCTGTGGTGAGGTTTCCTCCCACTTTGTGGTTTTCTCTCTTCACTTCCTTTATTCCCTCTCCCTGAGTTTTGGTTGCTATACAGGGTAAGCTTTTGAAGTTTTTTGAGGTTAACTCATTTGATCGAGCCAGCGGACCTTAATTTTTGACAGCTGCTGTCTGATTTAGGAGTTCTTTTCCTATGCTCTACGTTCTTTATAGTTCTGGCTGACTTCACTTTTTCTTCTATTGTCTTCAAGATTGTTGGGGTTTCACATTGAGGTCCTTTGATCTCATCTGGAGTTGACTTTTGTACAGTGGCGATGAGGTAGGGGTTTAACTTTATTTCTTTACAAAGGTGGTGATCCAGTTTTTGCCAACACCACTTGCTGAAGATGCTCAACGCGGCCTTTCCTCCAATTGTGTCAATTTTCTTGGCCCCGGGTTCGCCTCAAATATGAGGTGGTGAAATTGTATGAGGTCAAGTTTGGCAATGCTGTTAGTTTCTTGTCTACCCATTGGTCAACCCAGGTCTGTTTATTATTGGTTGTCCCTAGTTATCTAAAGTCGTTTTTGACTATAGCACTGTAGTATTAGTTGAAGTCTGGTATAGTGAATTACCTCTATATAGGTCCCTGTATTTAGATCCATTGGTTTAAGAGAAACAGGAGGGTTGCGCGGGCTAATCTTGGCTATTCTGTGGTTTTTTTGTTTTTCCATATGAAATTAAAGGATTTTTTTCCCAAGCCTGTGAAAGAAAACTGGGCTCTATGGGGATTTATTTATTGGGCATTATGTATGAATTTGTATATTAGTTTGGGTAGATTGGACATTTCTACTATATTAAATTTTTTCTAATCCACCGATGCGATACTTCAACGGGTAGGACTCTTTCCATCTTCTGATGTCTTCATTCTCCTTCTTCAGAAGGGCGTTTAAAATTAAATCTTCATGAAAGAGTACTCTTTTTGCGCTAGGTAATTTCTATGTTGCGCTTAGTTTCTCATTATCAATAGGGTTAGTTATATTTGCCATATTGGGCGTTTGTTTGAGAGAAGGCTCGACTGGTTGCGCTGGGCGTTTAACAAAATATTGGAATAGTGTGGGGGACGTCTTGTTAACTTCTTAATACTTGCATTCTGCAGTGGATCCAATCCTTGCTTGTCTGTTGGTGTAAAGAAAGGCTATTCATAGATTAGGGGATATCAGGTAAAAGTAGTTCTAAAATGCTCCTGCTGGCGGCTTAATTGGGGCTGGAGAGATGGCCTAGAGCACTGACTGCTCTTAGGACCCGGGTTTGATCCCTCTTACAGAGGACCGGGCGCTTGTGCCCCGTTTAATGAACACTGGTTCGATCTCTCCCCTTATCATTTCTAGCAGCACCCACATGGCGGTCTGAGACCCGTCTGAAACTGTCAATTCGCAGGGGATATCTGACCCCTCATTTCTGACTCGATTTTCTTTTCCCGTGGTGGGGAGTCATTTTTTTAGCAGAGTGCCACGTTAGGTTAAAACCTATCAACATCATCAGCAAAAGGGCACTAGCGGTGCTCAAACTCTCCATATATCTTTTTTCGAGAGCTCTAGATCACTTATGCAAAACTAAGTAACATTTCAATACACACTTCTTTAATTTCACTTCCAGATATATACATATTGAGCACCTTATATTTAGAACATAAGCAAAGGGGTGTTCTTTCCGGAAGGACGCTCCACTAATTGAAGAGGAGTGGTGAGGAGGGGCAGGCAAGCATCTTATGCGCATTATACCTGGGATGCTTCCTCATGTCTTTTCCTTCTTCCATTTAAGAATGATGTGGCTGTGGGGGGAGAGTTAGAATCACGTAAGCAAATAGGTGCACACTGGCACACTTTTGAGAATTACATAGAGGAATGACCCCTCCAATCCAATCCATCTAGGTACTGACAATTAAGCATGAATACCGGAGGAATGATACTGCAGGATGGTTTATTGTTTAAAGGCTTTGTAGATAAAGTTATTCTATGCCATGGTAAAGACAGATGATAGAAAGGGAAAGGGATAATCCGAGAGGTGGAGGGCGGGTCCCACTTTCAAGATGCAATCCACCGTGGAGGTTGTTTGAGAGTAGTTTGTTGCAGGTTCCGATTTCTCACTGTTTTGTTTAATAGATATTTTATTGATTCTTTGATTTATGTTGAACTAGTCCTCTAGCATCTCTGGGTCTGGATGAAATCCAACTGTGGTCATGATGTGAGTGATTCTTCTTGATGTGCTGTTTCATGTGGGAAGAGTGAAGGGAATCGTGTATTGCTGATATCATGTTTCTGTCCTCAGCAAAATTTTAATTGCCAATGGCTGTTATTCATTATGAGATGGGGCCTATCGTTAGCTGTCTTCTCCGTATGCTTGGTTGATTAAATGTATACTTTGTTCCTGATGGGGTTTTTGGTATTAGAGTGATGCTGGGCCCTTTCATTAAGAAGATTTTTGGTGAGATCAAATTCCCTCACTTGCTTGAGTATAAACTCTATGCTAGAAACCAAGCTCATTGGAAGTATTAATGGCCGTGTGTGGGGAAAGTTTTTTTGAGAGGAATTGTTGGGGTGTGATAACTGTACAGATTCTTGTGGTAAACGTGAAACGTCATTCTCTGTGGCCTGGACTTTGTGGTTTAGGTTATGGCCCAAGACGTTATTTTTTACATTTGAAATAGTTCACTTCACATATAAAAGGGAAACCCTTGAAGTATTGGGTCAAATCGCTTTAAAGCTGTAAATATTTATTGGTTAGGCTTTGGTGATTCCAAGATTTCAGATATTACTACGACGCTGTTTCCCTCCATAGGTTTTGTTTTACAACAAAATCTTGGTAAGTTGAGAAAGTATTATTTGGATATTTGTGGTTTGACCATAAGATTCCCATATGAATTCTGAAAAGTTCTGGATCTTTTTCGTATTGGTTCAATTCACAGGGCTAAAGTGTCGGTGGACTCAACGCTTGGGCGATTTGCAGGGTCTTGCATGCTTCTTACTTTCCTTTGGTTAATGGTGTCCAGTAGAGGATATTTTAATGAGTTCTTGTTTATTGGGAACTTCTCTTTCAAAGACAATACAACCTTTTCATTCATTTGGGGTTTTTTTTTTGGGTTTTTCTTTTAATTTGAATTTCTATTGGTGTCTATTCATAGAGTTTCTGCTTCTGATTTTTGTTTATTCTCGTTCTTTGTCTAGATGAGGGAATTGTAGAGTTCATTTGTTGTTGTCTGATCCCTAAAGGTGCTCCTTTCACTCAGTGTAAGGTAACCGAAGTGCGTTGGTGGTGGGCAATCCACCTATGTGCTCTTTTTCTTCTTTTGTTCCTTTTCTATATTATACCAACTGTAAGGCAACCGCACCCAGGGCTTAAACTTTCCCCTCTTAGGACTTGCTTTGGTCTCTCAAAAGTATCCCATAAGTTTTTTTTTTTTTAGTGTGTGTGGTTGATTATCAATTCAGATGCCAGGATGCTTTTAATTTTCTTTCCTTTAGTCTTTGTACTTGACCCATTTATTATTCAGGAGTGTGGGGGTTAGTTTAGGCTGCTAAGCCTTTCAATAATCATGTGCTTCTTTGTTGTAGATTGTTTTATGGAGCCTTAATATACTGGTGTTGATTAATGAGTTTCTTTATTGCTTCTGTAATTGTTTTGGTTGAGTCTTGTTGTAGTAAAATTAGTGATAGATACTGTGCAACTGATTAGGGTTTGTAGACACACGTTTTAGTTCCATTGCATATGTCAGTGGAGGGTCAGAGAGGGTGGTCGGATTCCACCTCTGGGAAACTGGAGTTAATAGACCTGGGTTCTGCAGCCTGTCTCCATGTTGGGTGCCTGGGGGATTGCCTGGGTGTCCTCTGTAAGAATGAGGGGTTTTGGCTCTGTTTACCACGCTAGGGTGAGGAGCCATCTCTCCAGCCCTGGCGCAGGCCTTTAATCCCAATGCCAGCATGTTGGGAGGGCAGAGGCGGGGATCTTTGATTGTGAGTAAGGCAGCTTCTGGTCTATTTTTCAGAGTGAGTTTCCTAGGTACAGCTGGGATCGTTACAGGGAAGATCAACTGGCTCCTCGAAGCCATCCACCAAAAAAACAAAAAGCTCACAAAGTTAATTGCCCGTCGAAGCTTGAGAGGAGCAATTGTTTTCGCAAGCAGAGGTCAGCGTGTATGTAGTTGGATTTGGGTGATACTCTATGTGATGTTCTAAAGGACCTAGCTACCTTGGTCTATTGTCAGTTTAGGTCGGGTACTGGTTTCTTTGGATGTGGATCATATCATCAGCGTTGAGTGTATCTAAGTAAAGTATGACCCACGCATTGTGCTTCTCCAAAACACATTGCCACCTATATTCTTTGTCCTGGTTGACCTGTCAAAGAAAACAAGAAAAAGAAAGCACCAGTTTCTGAGTGAGGGGGTGGGGGAATGGGTCTGTGATCTAAATTCGCAATGTTTCTTGTAAACCACCTCTTGATGCCTAAGGTGATCTCTGGTGAGTTTCAGGGACCCGACGGCTCGTTTCTACCTGGACAAAACATAGACCAATATATAAATGGTAATGGGAGTGATGGGTTGTAAAAGAATTAATTTAACTAGGTGGCCTCAAGATTAATGTGACCGAAGTGGCCTCATACTGGCTGCGAGGTGGGCATTAGTGGCTACCTTCCTTATATGCACATAGCGGGTCAAATTGACACGAGTAGGAACAGAGCCGAGACACACGCACATGTAGCAAGACAATTTCAGTTGTGTGCATCATACACCAAATAAGAGGGGTCAATCCCAAAGATTGGGCCATCTCCTATAGGAACAAGTGGCATGTGGTGTCTGAAGGGGAGGGGGGTTTGCATGCCAGGTTGGACAAGGCGAGAGATGCTAATGAAGCTTGGGTTAAGTGGGTGGTTTTTTTTTTTTAAAATTTGTAATTTATTTCTGAGATGTGTATGAAATGTACTGTCTGCATAGCAGGTCTGTGCACCCATGTAATTCCCCTGGAACTGGAGAAAAAAAAAAAAAGAGGGTCTCGGATTCCCTAGGAACTGGCAGTTCTCCTTCATCTGGAATGGAGGGTTTCATGAATGGTTTCTTCCGGATCCATTGGCCATATGTTGGTGTTGCCTCGGGTTGTATCAGAACACTAAACATCGTAATGTGGCCCGCTCGTTATGTGTGGTTTCTTCTGATTATTGGCCAAGAGCAGGTTCCGTTCGCATCCTTTTTTAGACAAGATCGTATTCTTCGATCCCTGAATGGGATTAACCATCTCCTCACTAACCCGACATGTAGGGTTATTAATTTATCTAGAGGGGAAACATATCCACATGTGGTCCACTTGTCCATAATTGATAGTTTCTTTGGTGGAAAGCTTAAATAAATTTAACTAAATAAGCCCTTATACATTCAGTTTCAGACTTCCAAGGTGTAGTAACCACATGAATAGTCGGGTTGAAAAATACATGAGTCCTCTTCTGCATATGCGCCCTTCGTGGAATAAACCACTTAGAGCCGCTGGTTACTTTTATATCTGGGATCCGAGTGCGGCGGAGTGGGATGACAGGTTTTAACATACTTGGATTGGACCAGGAATCACCAGGATGCCCTCAGTGGCCTAGACCACTCTCATTTGCCCTCATAGAAGTCCCTGCCCGAGCCCTTAAGCAGATTCTCTTGTTCTTGCTCTTGGGCGAGAAAGCATTAGATGGATGTTGCACGGAATAGCGGGCAAATGGCTTAGGGCCACCTGACTTGTGGAGAGGCCTAAGAACAAGAAGCAGCAATAATAACAGCAGCTGATGCTATGGAAGCCTAGCTGCCTGATATCCGGTGTTTCTCAAAATCACCTTATGGGATACCTTTGGATCCTTTGTGTGAAGTCAGGACACTCATACTCATTCTTTTTCGTGTACACACACACACACACACTATGCACACACCATCGTTCACTCACACTCGTCACTCTCCGTGTATGGGACATCTGGTCACACACACACCCACACACCACACACACATGCCACGTTCTTCCACGACTAACACACACACTCTCACTCTCTGTGAGGGGCTCTACTCCTAACTGGGGCTCCCTTCCAGGGAGTGCTCTCTGACAGACTCCCCAGTCAGCCCTGGGGCTCTGAAAGAATAATCTTGCAGCTCCTGTTTGCCAGCTCTGCCTTTGACACAGGCCCAGGCAGGTCCTGACCTCCTCCTCGGTGACTAGGGATGTTTCTAGTGATAAAGAAGTCAGTGTATTTGGGCCAAGCTCTAGAGTTCGAGAGGTTTAGTCAGGACTTTTTCCCAAGGCTCTCTGGGCTGGCCTGGTCCATTAACTCAGCATCTCAAGGCAGGTGGGAGGAGGAGATGCTGAAGGACTGGGCTTTATTTATAGGTTATCATTGAATATATGGTTGTGTGTCTTTTTCTGTTGCTTCCTTTTCCAAATGCAACACTCCAATCAATATCATTTCTCAACCTTTTGATTATTCTCATTCCTAGCGTATTTTTGTACCGCGGTTTGTAAACTTCATGCAGTTTTTGCGGTGGTCGCCCGTGGAGTCTTAGCCAGCTCATACTGGTGGACCTAGCCAGTGAGCATGGCTGAGCAGTTAACGATGGATGGGAGGCGGCGGTTCAGGTTATATGCGTCTGCTACGCGACTCGTCGTGTTTACTTGGCGCTATATAGCTGGACATGTCCAGGGTAGACAAGTCAGCGGTTTGAGATGTTTAGAACGCGCTGTAGATCTAGCAGGAGGAGCCCAAGTTTCAAGCTGGGGTTTAGCATTAGGTTATTGGGGCTGAAAAAATCAGTTGTAAGTAACAAAGAGACCAGCATCACTGAGGTGAAAATCTTGGGAGAATATCTTCAGGTCAGCACGAGCAAGAGGCGGTGACCCAGTAAAGGGGCCTGAGCATCCATCTTGAGCCAGTAGCCGGACTTTGGTTAATGTGTTAAGAAGGTCTCCTAGTATCTTGTTGGTTCTTCTGTGTTGAAAATTGTGCAATGGGGGTCACAAGAAGCAGCCGAGGCTTGGCACTGTGGAGGTCAGGAAAGAACCATTGGTGGAAGTGCCAAGACGGTTGTCGTGTGAAGACCCCAGGTTTGGCAGGGGTTCGGCATGGAAAGAGGCTGAGGCTTTGCACAGGGAGAGGTCAGAAAAGAGACCCTTGGTGAAGGTGCTCCCTCAGTTTCAGTAGCGACCCAGCTTTTTGGAGATGCCGGTACTTCTGGGACACCACACCAAGAGCAGCGGGTATTTGTTGTAGAATGGAGTCGGCCTGGGCCTGCAGAATGAGTGGCCATGAGCCACGGACGGGCAGAGTCGGAGAGGGGGTAGCTGCGCCGAGACCCTTGGAGCCCAGAAGATCGTGAGGAATCCAGCTGTCCAGCTTGAGCTACTTGCTCATCTTAGGTTTTGTTGTTGAGAGTTTGACTGATTCTTCCCTTTGAAATATTAAGACAGTTAGTACTTGTTTTGGATTTTATAGCAGCCCATCAGTTAGAGAACTTTTAATAGACTTCTGATGAAACTTTTAAAGTGTTTGGGGACCCTATTGTTAAGGACTGTGAGAGCTTTTGGGTTTGTACTGCTTAGTCTTTTAGGATTGATTCAGGTGTTAACATTATTTGTGATAAAACGGAAAGGTTAGGTTTGGTTGGTTTAATAGTTTGATTTGTGGTGTGTTGATGCTGTGTCAAAAGGTATGACCAGTGGGTCCAATTGTGCTGGATAGCTTTTGGTTCAACTTCTGACACATACATCGGTGTTGAGGAGCATTCGATGATTGGAGGGGGACATGATTGGCCGTCCCATGGATGGCCTGTGGCCACAAGCTGTGTGGTATTGTCTTGATTGTTGAGCATCTGAAGTAGGGAAGTTATTATATAAGGAGGGAGCAGGCTGGGCATGATGCAGAAGAGAGCCAAGCCAATAGAGAGCAAAAACCAGCTGAACACTCACTCCTCCATGGCCGCTTGCTTCCAGCTCTCTGCTCCGTCCAAGGTTCCTGCCCCCTGCGTTCCTGCCTTTGAGCCCCTATAAGTGGAATGATCTGTGAGCCTGGGAGGATGTAAGCTGAAATCATAAAACAAAACCTTCCTCCCCAAAGTTGGTGTGTTGGTCAAGAGTGTTTTGTCAACAGCAATGGAGAAGACAAACTCAAAACACTGTGGTATTGAGAACCTCCCAGCTTCTAGAAAACAACTTTTGTTTTGTTTATAAGCCACCTAAGTTTTATGGTTGTTTGGTCATAAAAGCCAACCAATGGGGACTAAAGACAGTCCAAAAGGGATTGTTGCTCCCATGGGTAGCTGTTTCATATCATTGCGTTGTGCTTCCAGGCAGCTGGCTTGGCAATTTTGGGGCTGCAATCACTTGATACTCTTTCTTCTTCACTGTCTTTTCTTCTTCTTTATTTCTTATCTTTCTTATCTTTCTTATTTTCTTTCTTCTTCTTTTTCTTTGCTTTCTTTCTTCTTCTTCTTCCTTTCTTTCTTTCTTTCTTTCTTTCTTTCTCTTTCTTTTTTACTCTTTCTTCTTCTCTCCTTTCTTTTCTTTTCTGCATCTTTCTTTCTTTCCTTTTTTTTTTTTTTTTTTTTTTGGTTTTTTTTTGGTCTTTTTGAGACAGGATCTACCTGCAGCTCCAGCTGTCCTGGAACTCGTTATGTAGACCAGGCTGGCCTTGAACTCACAGAGATCTGCCTGCCTCTGCCCTCCCAAGTGTTGGGATTAAAGGCATGAGCCACCATGCCTGGCTTGATACATTTCTTTTTTTTTAAGTTAATTTTTATTGAGCGCATTTCAAACAACATTTCTTAATCAAATTTAGACTCATTCCCCCTCCATGCCCACCCCTCATGTCCCCCCCTTCTGCCCTCCGCCAGAGCTCATGGATTCTGTCATACATGTTAAGTTCAGTCTTGCATCCTTTTCTCAGTCTTTTATAACCTTTTCGATGCACAAGTTTACTGTTTTTGTCAGTTCTTTGAATAGGTTTTTCTCACTCTTTTTTTGTTCCCTTTGATTTTATATTATTCCAAAATATGCATCATATACTCCACACATGAATCAAAATTACAAAATCTGAAAATGAACTATAGGTTAATTCTAAAACACATTTAGAGATTCACATTTTATCATTAAAGTTGCATGTAGGTAAAAAGAAGTATAACTTTACATCCTTTTTTTTAGAATATGAATACATATCTTCCACCCATATATGGTCATTACAATGTGTGAATACAAGTGTTAGGTCAATTCTAGAGCCCATTAAGAGATTCACATTATAATAGCACAGTTGCTTTCAGATACAATGAAATATAATAATAAAGTTGCCCAGTTTCTATATTACCCTTTGAATTACAGGGCTTTCAGCCTCCTCATCCTCCAAATACATAACACCAGAGCTTTTCCTCCTTATGAAAGTCAAAGAAAATCTTCACACATTTCCAAAGACAGGTATTTTCTGTTGAGAGCTGCTCGGAGGAAGGACCCACCGAAAATAATCCCCAGCAGGGTTAGTGTGGTTTTGATGTGCTGTGTATTACGGTTGCATCTGTGACAAATCGAAGAGATCATTTATCATGAATATAATATGATTTAATTTTTCATGGTGACATTAAGGTGAAATGATGGCCATTGTTTGTCATATGGGAGATTGGTAACTTTGAAAAGTCCCAAAGAAAATAAAATATAAATTCTGGAAAAATACGTGTCATCAATAGCATGAACTAGGTGTCATTCTGAAAGTTTGAAGTCATATGTATTATTAGCTCAGGCAAAATTACTAAAATGACCATCACTGTTTCAGATTGAGACCTGAAATTGGTACACAGTGTCATTTCATTCTGAAAGCTACTGCCCCCTCACCACTTCATCTTTTTGTGCTTTGTTTTTGGCTTTTGTGAAACTAGGGGCCATGTCTCAGTTCCTTTCTACTTCCAAAATTCTGTGTTTGAGTTGTGCTTCGCACCATGGGCAATAGTTCATAGATTTCCAAACAGGTGCCATATGAATAATACTAGCTGCTTTGATTCTTGCATGAACCCAAACTTTCTATATATGGAAACGGATTTGTGTTGAGTGTTAACTTTGGAGACCTGAATCTTGGAAAACATGTAGTGATGGTTTTATGGGTTCTGTGGAATGTTCAGACATTTGAGAGTTAACTTAGGAGATGCTGTTTTGGATAATGTCTTACTGTGTACACAGGATGCATAGCATGGGAGCAGTGGCTAAATCTTGATCTCTATGTTCTCTCAAAGTACACAGCACAAATCCTCTGACTGCCAGAAGGGAGTCAGGGAGCTCCAAGTTGAGCTTTCTCTTTCCTGTTCTTACATTCCTGGGTGAATGTTCCCAAGGAACTTAGCCAATCTGAAGGAACTTGGCCAATCTGAAAGTAACATTACACTAATAGGTATTCCAGTTAGCTTTTTGTTACTGTGATAGACACCATGACCAAAAAGCACCACGGAAAACAAAGAGTTTATTTCATCTTATGTCTCCCAGGTCACAGTCCGTCACTGAGGGAAGTCAGGGCTGGAACCTGGAGGCCGGAACTGAACTAGAGACCATGGGAGAAGGCTGCTTACTGGCTGGCTTCAGTACCTGACCTGCTCAGCTACCCTTCTTACAAAGCCCAGGGCTGTCTGCCCAGGGATGGCAATGCCCACAGTGGCCAGTGCCCTCCTACATCAATTAACAATTAAGAAAATGCCCCACAAGCCACTGATGGAAGCAATTTCTCAACTGAGGTTCCTTCTTCGAAGGTGACTTTCAGATGACTCAGGTTGTGCCAAGTTGACAAAAATTATCAGCACGATAAGGCAGTGAAGAACTTGGGAACTTGGGATGACACCGACTCCTAATTAGATATTGGCATTGCCACCTAGATGCTTGTATGTTTTTTGGGGTGATAGATACTTGTGTGTATTTATAGGGGTGTGCAAAGAGGGGGTGAAGTTAAATGAGATTATCTGTGTAAAGCATGTTTACAGTTTCTTAAATATTCAATAATTATTAGCTAGAAACATCAGAGTGAGTTTTGCTTAAGTATTTAAGAAAACTTAAAATGATATAATTAGCACATACTAGTAAACTGATAGCAATTTTTGACTCACATTCTTTTTTTATTTTTATTTTTTAATTAATTTTATTTATTTCTGTATGTGTATGAATGTACTGTCTGCATGCAAGTTTGTGCACCCGTGTCGTGCAATGCCGTGGAGGTCAGAAGAGGGTGTTGGAGGATTCCCCTGGAACTGGAGTTCTCCTGGAATTGGAGTTTCAGACGGTTCTCGGCTGCCATGTGGGTGCTGGGGATCAAACCCGGGTCCTCTGCAAGAGCGGTCGGCGCTCTTAACTGCTAGGCCATCTCTCCAGCCCTTGACTCACATTCTTTAGCATGCATATGTTGTGATAAAAAGTAAGACTGGGTTTTTTATGCTTTTATTGATGTTTTGTGTATTTCAGACATTATTTCTCAGTTCAGTTTAGACATATTTCCCTTTCCCTTCCCCCCACCCCACCCCAGATCATGCACTCTGCCATAACTATCCTGCATCTTTCTCTCAGTCTTTTATTTTTTTATATTTAGGAATTCACATTTTCCTCCTTTAATTTTATATTACTCTAAAATATGTATATATACTTTCCTTTTTTTTGTATATATACTTTCCACTCATATACAGTAATTGCAAAGTCTGAGAGTAAGTGGTGGATGGATTCTAGAGCCTGTTAAGAGATTTACATTAGCCAGGTGTATTAGTCACTTTTCTGTTGCTGTGATAAAACACCATGACCAAGGGAACTTATCAAAGGAAGAGTTTATTTAAGCTTACAATTGACGGTTCCAGGGAATCAGAGTCCATTGTGGCCGGAGGCATGGTGGCAGGGGCTGGAGCAGCAAGCCGAGGGTCACATCTCACAATGAGCACAGGAAGTCAGAGAGAAAGAGGCTGGAGAGCCACACCTTCTAAGACCTCCAAGAACAGTGCCACCAACTGGAGACAAAATGTCTGAATACTTAAGGCCTATGGGGGAACACTCTCATTCAAACCACCACATTCCACTCCCTGGCCCCCATAGGCCATATAAAATGAAAAATGCATTTAGTCCAACCTTAAAAGTCCCCATAGTCTTTACCAGTCTCAATTCTATTCAAAAGTCTATTGTCCAAAATCTCTTCTGAGACACAGGCCAATCTCTTAACTGTAAGCTCCTGTAAAATCAAAAGGCAAATTACATACTCCCAACATACAGTGGAACTGAATACACATTCCCATTCCAAAAGAGAGGAATAGAGGCACAGTGAGGAAATACTGGACCAAAACAAGACCAAAAACCAGCAGGGCAAACGCCAAGTCCAGTAGCTCCATGTATGACTTCTGTGACTTGATTTCCAAAGGGCTTAGATGACTCACCTCTTCCAGCTTTGCTTACAACATACATCTCTTTCTTAGGCTGGTACCACTCCCTATATGCAGCTCTCCTTGGCAAATATCTCACAGGTCTGGCATCTTGAATGTCTTCTTGGGTTCTCCGCTGCCAAGCACACTTCACATTCACAGCTTCACACACTGGCCTGGCAGGGCCTTCTTTATTCAGGGATGCCCCTGCTGCACTCTGTCTGACCTCTGTGGCTCTCTGAAACCATGGAGGAAGAGCTGAAGACCCCTTCACTCTTGCAAACTTCATGCCTCTAAAGCCGGAACCACGTGAATGAAACTGTCGAGTTTGGCTGCAAGTTTGGGATGGACCCTGGCCTATTTCAACCACATTTGCAACTTTTCTCTGCCCTGGACTTGTTGCAGCAGAAAATCCTTTCAGTATTTTCCTTTCAAAAATTGGAGGCTTAGCTGGGTGTGGTCTTGCCCTGAAGGCACTGTTCTGTTACTGTTGTTTACTTGTAAATCTCGAGGCCTCTCCTTAATCACTTTAATCTCACTTTTTCCATTGTTTACTTGTAAATAGCTAGGCCTCTCCTGAATCACTTTAGTCTCCTTATCAGAAGGAACTTCTCCTTCACATGCTTTGGCCCCACCATTAATCTTCCTAGCCCAGTTTTCAGATCCAAACTGTACATTCTGCATTTCTTTCTGCCCCATCTGCTCTTCTTCACTGTAGATCTGTACAATATTCACCATTTATAGCCACACCACCATTTCTACGTTAGGCTGTCTTGAAATATCCTCCGCCAAAGACATTAGTCCATTGCTTTTCAACTTAACATCAGGCAAGCATTTGGGCTGTGGGCAAACTGCTACCAGACTCTTTATCAAAATATCCCAGTTGCTGCCTAAGGCTTTATTTTCCTCTGGAACTACATTTTTTTGCAACCATGCTTTCTTCCAGGCTTCTACTAAAATGGCCCATTAAGCTCTGCTTACAGTAGTCAATAGCTTTTCTAGCCCAAAGTTCCAAAGTCTTCCACTTTTCTCCAAACATCCACATGGTCAGGTTCTTCACAGCCAACAGCCCACTCTCTGGTACCAAATAACTGTATTAGTCACTCTTCTGTTGCTGTGATAAAACACCATGACCAAGGGAACTTATCAAAGGAAGAGTTTATTTGAGCTTACGATTGATGGTTCCAGGGAATCAGAGTCCATTGTGGTGGGAGGCATGGTGGCCTGGGCTGGAGCAGCAAGCTGAGGGTCACATCTTGCAATGAGCACAGGAAGTCAGAGAGAGAGAGAGGCTGGAGACGTTGTAAGCCTGCCCCCAATAACATACTTCCTCCAGCACAGCCACACCTTCTAAGACCTCCAAGAACAGTGCCACCAACTGGAGACAAAATGTCTGAATACTTAGGGCCTATGGGGGGACACTCTCATTCAAACCACCACACTGGGCATGGTGGTGCATGCCTTTAATCCTAGCACTCAGGAGGCAGAGGCAGGCAGATCTTTGTGAGTTCAAGGCCAGCCTGGTCTATGGAGTGAGTTCCAGAACAGCTGGGGCTACAGGGAAACCCTGTCTCAAAAAGACAAAACAAAAACAAAAACAAAAACAAAAAAAACACCAACCCCCCCATAAACTCAGTTGTTCAATGCTCCAACAATTGAACCCCCCCCCATAAACTCAGTTGTTCAATGCTCCAACAATTGTGGGATTTAACTAATTGAGTCTCAAAATCATTTGCCTATCTTCTGAATGAACCAAAATTGAAGGCAAGAATGAAATGTGTTGTCATCATCAGACTGAGCTAATGACATACTGTGGCAGACCTCAGGAGAATTCCACAGATGTGACCCCAAAGTTACAAGGACTACGGTGTAAGGACGAGCACAGCCAGTAGCACTCAGACACCAGAGTGAAGACTCTGAATCAGCGCATGAAGGAACCCTGGGGTCTCAAGCTCATTGCTCACCCAGGGGAGTGAAGGGTCTGCCTAAACTCATGACAGCATGCAAGATTAGGCCCAAGCCAGGAGGCTCTAAGTCTCCTGGTCCTCAGCTTGCTAAGTCGCTTCGCTTTCTGCCACGGTATCACAGGATTTCTTTTACTTCTAACACTAATTGTGGGATGTTATTTCTTTTTTTTTTTATTTTTATTTTTTTTATTTCCGTATGTGTATGAATGTATTGTCTGCATGCAAGTCTGTGCACCTGTGACGTGCAACGCCGGGGAGGTCAGAAGAGGGTGTCTGACTCCCCTGGAACTGGAGTTCTCCTGGAATTGGAGTTTCAGACAGCTCTCAGCCGCTATGTGGGTGCTGGGGATCGAACCCGGGTCCTCTGCAAGAGCAGTCAGCGCTCTTAACCACTAGGCCATCTCTCCAGCCCGTGGGATGTTATTTCTACACAATAGAATAATGACATGCTCCTGCACTGTCAACTTCTAGAAGCACATACAAGTCTAGCACACTAACATGAGTATGAGTATGTGAGCCTGGCCCACGTCCTCATTGGCATGAAGCAGCACGTGTGGGAGGAAAACAGACAGCAGAGGCAAGGGGTGAAAGGAGGACTGCAGTTTGTGCTCCCAGATCAGNCCTCCCCCTCTGTGGGATTTCTCTTCCCTTCTTTGATTGTTTTTTTTTTTTTTTTTTTAGTTTTTTTCCTTTTTGGGGAGATACCAGTTTTTGACCTTAATGCTTGAGCAATTAATTTCTGATTTAGAAAGTTTTTTTTTTGGTCTTTCGAACAGGTAAGGGTCTCACAGTGCCCAGCTGTCTGAACTCACTCTGTAGACCAGGCTGCGCTTGAACTCACAAAGATCCGCCTCAGCCTCTGCTCCCAAGTCTAGTTAAACGGCGTGCAACCACCATGCCCGGCTAGAAAGTCTTTTCCTACACCTAGTTTGTAGGTTGTTACACCAACCTTTTTCTTCCTATTACCTTCAGAGGTTTCAAAGGGTTTTTACGTTGGGATCCGTTTGATCCAGTCTGGAGTTGATATTTTGTACAGGGGTTTAGAGTTTTTACTGGCACGTGGTCCTGGTCTTGTTTTCTCGACTTTGTGCTGTGTATGTATGGGCAGACATGGTGTGTATGTCATATCATTGTGGGTGACCACCATGTGGATGCTAGAGGTTGATGTTGAGTGTCTTCTTCTATCACTTTCTAATAAAAGGAAACTGAGTAACTTAAACTGTGTCTCACTGAATATGTTATTTTCCATCAAAGCCTGTGTTGTCCTGCATTGTGCTTATTCTTCATGGTCAAATGGATCTTAAGTTTGTTCACTGATAAGTGCCCTGATCTCTTCTTTTATTTGTGTGAGTGTATGTGTGGCATATGGGTGTGTGTGCAGGTGTGTCAGCACCCACACTGGTGTTTGTCAGCACCCACACTGGTGTATGCACCTCTGGAGGCCAGAATGGGAGTCTTCCCCCATTGCTCCTGCCCTTTGGGCTAGACTGGTGGGCTAGTTCCTGGATTCTGTCTGTCTTCACCCTCTCAGAATTGTGGACACGCATGTGTACTACTGTACCTGACCTTTTTTTTGGGGGGGGGTTTTCAAAACAGGGTCTCCCTTTAGTCCTAGCTGGCCTGGAGCTCACTCTATAGACCAGGCTGGATTTGAACTCGCAGAGATCTACCTGCCTCTGCCTCCTGAGTGCTGGGATTAAAGGCCTGTGCCACCTCGCCCGGGTGTACATGACTTTTATGTGGGTTCTGGGTATCTGAATTCAGATTTTCGTGCTTACCAAGGAAGTGCTTTAACTAGCCATCTCCCCAGTCCCTAATACACTGATTTCTTTTTTCTTTTTTTTGTCTTTTCGAGACAGGGTCTCCCTGTAGCCCCAGCTGTCCTGGAACTCACTCTGTAGACCAGGCTGGCCTTGAACTCACAAAGATCCACCTGCCTCTGCCTCCCAAGTGCTAGGATTAAAGGCATGCGCCACCACGCCTGGCTACATCGATTTCTTAATTCAGTAACTTATCGAGCACTTAGTAGGTATTTTTTCTGGGAACTGAAAATGGAAGGAAACAAATCAGCAGAAGCTGGTCCCTTCCTCTGTCTCTCCTTTTCTTCTCTTCCTCTTCTACCTTCTTCTCCTTCCTCATTTGCTTCTCCTGCTCCCCCTTTTGCTGTGCTGGGAATCAAACCCGGAGCTTTGACATACCTGGCAAATACTCTCCCACCACGTTACCTTCAAGCCCAATCCATGAGTTTGCATGGTGAGAAACAACAAAAAAATCCTCCTCCATTCCAAACGATAAGAAAATTAACTAGTTATGTTAAAAGCAAAGCTCAATAGGATACAATTAGCCACATAGACATATGCGATAGTCTGGGGGACAAATTTCGATCATGTGTTCAGGGAAGGACTCTTCATGGAGGTAACAGTTAAGATGTCAGCGGAATGAAAAGATGGAGTAAAGTTCTGTAGTTGAAGCAAGATGCAGTAGTGATTTAAGTGAGTATAGCAGTGAGACTGTTAGAGGTGAGTGGGTTGGAATATGCTGTGGGGGACTATCAGTAGGATTCATTGATGGACTGGAGAGAAGATGTGGGGATGACTTCTGAAGTTTTTTTTTTTTTAATGGCTTGGTACCATTTGCAGAGAAGGCTGGGTAGAAGGGGGTAGAAGGGTGCAGGAGTCTGGTTTTGGGAGGATGGACCTTGAATTACCTGTTGAACTCTTAAGTGGAGATGTGTCAGGTAGACTGCTAGATACATGAGCTCAGAGCTGGGAGTTTGTTGCTTTTTGATGGTATCTAATGGAGTGGACTGGATGAGAAAATTGAGAGAAAAATAGTACAGTTAGAAAAGAGAAAAGATTCTAAGAGTATTCTTAATTTTTAAGGTACTCCTGATGCAAAGCAGAACTTAATAGGTTATAATTAGCCACATAGACATAAACTGATAACAGTTAAAAATTTTTATGTTGCGGGGCTGGAGAGATGGCTCAGCAGTTAAGAGCACTGACTTCTCTTGCAGAGGACCTGGGTTTGATTCCCAGCACCCACGTGGCAGCTAAGAACCGTCTTTAACTCCAGTTCCAGGGGAATCTGACGCCCTCTTCTGATCTCCGCAGCATTGCACAACATGGGTTGTATGTGTATGTACATCCATACACATACAACAACAACAACAACAACAACAACAAAAACAATGCCGGGAGTGATGACGCACGCCTTTAATCCCAGCACTCGGGAAGCAGAGGCAGGCGGATGCCTGTGAGTTCAAGGCCAGCCTGGTCTACAGAGCGAGCTCCAGGCCAGCTGGGACTAAAAGGGAGACCCTGTCTCAAAAATACAAAAAAAAACCCCAATAATAAATAAATTTTAGAAATTGTATGGTGGGAATGGTGGTGCATGCCTTTAATCCCAGCACTCAGGATGCAGAGGCAGGCAGATCCCTGATAATTCAAAGCCAGCCTAGTCTATATAGTGAGCTCCAGGCCAGCTGCGGCTACAGGGAGACCCTGTCTCAAAAAGACCAAAAACATTTTATTTATTAATTTAACTTTATTTTATGTATATGAATGTATTGCCTGCACCCATGTCATGCAATGCCTGTGGAGGTCAGAAGAGAGCCTCAGATTCCCCTGGAACTAGAATTATGGATAGGTGTAGACTGCTGTGTGGGTGCTGGGAATTGAACCTGGGTCCTCTGCAAGAGCAACCAGTGCTCTTAACTACTGAGTCATTTCTCCAACCCCCTGATAAGAATTTTTGACTCATATTTTTAACATGTATATATTATAACCAAAAATAAGTCTGGTTTTAATACACTGGTGGGGTTTTTTTCCCCTTCTCCTATGTGTATTCTATGCATGTGTATATGATTGTGTGTGTGTGTGTGTGTGTGTGTGTGTGTGTGTGCACATGGAGGCCAGAGACTGATGTTGCGTGTCTTCCTCTATCACTTTCTAATTATTTTTTGGTCTTTTTTGAGAGAAGGTCTTCCTGTATCCCCAGCTGGTCTGGAACTTGCAATGTAGACCAGGCTGGCCTCAAACTCAGAGATCCACCTGGCTGTGCCTCCTGAGTGCTGGGATTAAAGGCATGCACCACCACACCTGGTCACTTTCTAATTAAAAAAATACATATTGCTAGGTGTTAATGCCTTTAATCCCAGGACTTGGGAGGCAGAGGCAGGCAAATCTCTGAATTTGAGGCCAGCCTGGTCTACATAGCAAGTTCCAGGCCAGCTGGGGCTACAGGGAGACACTGTCTTAAAACATTATTTATTTTATGTATATAAGTGTATTGCCTGAATGTGTGTAAGTGCATCCATGTCATATAGTGCCCAGGAAGGCCAGAAGCGGGTGTTGGACCCTTTAGAACTGGAGTTGTAGATGGTTGTTAGTTGCCATGTGGGTGCTGGGAACTGAACCCAGGTTCTCCTCTGTAAGAAAAGCCAGTGCTCGGGGCTGGAGAGATGGCCTAGCAGTTAAGAGCACCTACTACTCTTACAGAGGACCTGGGTTTGATCCCAGCACCCACCTGGTGGCTGAGAACCGTCTATAACTCCAATTCCAGGAGAACTCCAGTTCCAGGGGAATCCGACCCCTCTTCTGACCTCCGTGGCATTGCACAAGGGCACGGGTGCACAAATCTACATGCAGACAATACATTCATATAAATAAATAAATAAATAAATAAATAAATAAATAAATAAATAAATAAATAAAATTAAAATAAAAAAAAGAAAAGCCAGTGCTCTTAACTACTGAGGCATCTCTCCAACCCCTCACTTTCTAATTTTTGAAACAGAGTCTCTCACTGAACCCGGAGTTCACTGATTTGGCAAGTCTAGCTTCCAGCCAGCTCCAGGGACCCTCCTGTCCCTGCCTTTCCAGCTTTAGGCTTACTGATGTGTGCCACCATCCCCAGCTCTTTCTCTGGGTGTTGGGTATCCTAACTCCGGTCCTCAGGACTGAGAGCATTGCCTTAGCCAGCCCCGATCCATACTTGTGGTGTCTGTTGCAAGGCACATTATTATATTAGATGGTGTGCATAGACTGAAGCCAATGAGCCAGTCATGCTGTCGGACAAACATTTCTGAGCACACACTGTGTGCATAATCCTAGAGGTCTGACTATTAGAATAGAGCAACAAACACATTATTAATTCCCTGCTTCAATGAAAGGCTAAATAGGAAAGAGAGAAAAACCACTTAAGAGTTGCAAGAATAGCATATTTCTTTTTATTTTTCTGCATTTGATATTCTTATGCCATTAGGAGAAATCTATGCGTGCCATACTCCATAACCCCTCTGGTGTTTTCTCCACTCGAAGAAGCAGAGCTATTTCTGCTTCTAGTTGTGTGTGCAGGTGTGGTGGAGGCGTGGCTCCTTCGGGTGAAGTATTTCAACCCAAATCGCACTTCCGCTCAGTTGCCACTCCGGGCCTCCTCGCCTCCCTCGTCCTATTATCAGGGCGAGAGCAAACATACAGAAGCCCTTAGCACTTTTTATGGCTTGCTTCTTTCCCCTATTAAGTCAAACACAATTCTCATTTTAACATTAGTATTCACTATTTGTTCAAAGTTGTATACTTCCTGTATAGCTGGTGCGCTGATGAGATGCACGCCTATTTATCAGCACAAATGGCAGGAAGGGGAACATCCTCTTCTAGGCTAATGGTTGTATTTGCTTTTTATTAAGATGCAGCTGAACCTTTTGGCAGACTGTTGTCAGAAAGAACAGCTTAGCATCAATTATGCTGAAACAAAAATCATTATATTTATCAGTCATTGTCTAGTTTTTAAATGGACTTAATTAAATAACTTGAGATCAAAGCCAAATTCATTCAACTGCTTGGTACATTTACTGGTAAGTCATCTAGGCAGACTCACGATGATGGAATTTTGCTTGGAAAGAAGCAGGCAGATCTCTGTGAGATCAAGGCCAGCCTGGTTGACAAAGTGAGTTGTAGGCCAGCCTGTGGTTTGCAAGGAGACCCTGTCTCAAAGAAGGAGGAAGAGGAGGAGGAGGATGAGGAAGAAATTTTCAACAGAGTTCATGGCGAAGTACTTTCGTGGTCTTGGTCAGTGTGACCAGTTGAAATGACAATGTTCAGGGACTTTTGTGGGCATGTCAAAATAATTTCTATATGTTTATGACACCAAATTCTGTGGTCTCCAAATACTTGGCCATATTTGAGACAGGTTTATAAATTTCTTTGTTTTGCTTCGGTTGTTCTTGTTCATTGGAACACATCCTATTGCTGGGCATGCAGCTCAGTGGTTCAGCACTTGACAAGGGTGCATGAGGTCCTAAGTGTCACAGTTTTTTCTTTTTACTGTGGATGGAAGCTAACTAGGAACTTATTTTATTATTTCCTAATATATTTTCTCTTTCTTTTCTTTTTCTTTTAATTTTATTTATTTATTTTTTTATGTGTGTGAATGTACTGTCTGCATATAGGTCTGTGCACCCATGTCGTGCAATGCCGCAGGGGTCAGAAGAGGGCGTCAGATTCCCCTGGGACCGGAGTCAAAGACGGTTCTCAGTTGCCATGTGGGTGCTGGGGATCGAACCTGGGTCTTCTGTGAGACCAGTCGGCGCTCTTAACCGCTAGGCCATCTCTCCAGCCCCGCCCCCCCTTTTTTTTAGACAACGTCTGACCTGGCACTAGCTATGTAGATGAGGCTAACCTTGATCACACAGAGATCCACCTACCTCTGCCTCCAGAGTGCTGGAGTAAAGGCATGTGCCACCATGCCTGGCTCTATTTCCTCATATATTTAGCTGTCCTAATATATTAAATTAATAGTATTCATATTTACCATGCTAGAGATTGAACCCAGGGCTCATGCAAGCCAGGCAAGTCCTCTATCACTGCACTCACTTCCAACCCCTACTAAATTCATAATTGGCTTCTTATCCATCTTTAAAAAATTTTTTTAATTAATTTTACTTATTTCTGTATATGTATGAATGTACTGTCTGCATGCAAGTCTGTGCACCCGTGTCGTGCAACGCCGCAGAGTTCAGAAGAGGGTCTCGGATTCCCCTGGAACTGAAGTTCTCCTGGAATTGGAGTTTCAGACGGTTCTCAGCCGCCATGTGGGTGCTGGGGATCGAACCCGGGTCCTCTGTAAGAGCGGTCGGCGCTCTTAACCGCTAGGCCATCTCTCCAGCCCCCTTATCCATCTTTTAAATGTGTATGGAATATATCCATAACAAACACTAGTCTTTTAAAAATATTTTTGCTTTTCTGCTGCAGCTTACTCCCGGGTGCAGTGGTGTATTGGGTGCTGATGAACGTAAGGTCTGGTGCTTGAGAAGTCTTGATGCAACTTTCAAGAAGAAGAGGCGTATGTAATTGTGTATAGAATCAATGTTTTAGATTTCCTTATTTTTATAGTGGGAGCAAGGATGCATTTTGAGGCAGTCCCAATTGTATGTATGGGAATTCATATGTGAATTTGTACTTCTGCCCTGTAACTGAGTTGCCCCTTAGAGAAGTTCTATAGAATTCACCTCCTTACTTATAAAGTGGATTTCCAATGTCTAGTTTAAGACTACTTTATAATTTGCAGAAGTCATGAGAGATTTCATTCTTTGGATTATATATTTTAGGACATACTTTGACATATATCACCATTAAGTCACATGTATGCAATGGTGACTTTTCCCAACTGAGCACACTTATCTGTACATCTAGAGTAAAAATTGTAGCTGCCTTCATTTTGTTGGTAGACTAAAGAAAACTGAAATTTCACTTTCCAAGCTTGGTTTGGGGTTATTTGGCATGCATCCACATTTTCCTACACTAGAACATTTAGTGATTAGATTTGCTCCTTTTTTTAATTTTTATTTATTTTTATGTGTATGAATGTACTGTCTACATGTAGGTTTGTGCACCTGTGTCGTGCAATACCTTGGAAGTCAGACGAGGGTGTTGGATTCCCCTGGAACTGGAGTTAAAGATGGTTCTCAGCCGCCATGTGGGTGCTGGAGATGGAATCTGGGTCCTCTGCAAGAGCAGTCGGTGCGCTTAATCACTAGGCCATGTCTCCAGCCCCAGATTTGCTCCTTTTGAAAGAAAGTAGAGCATTGATTTCAACAGAGCAGAGAAGGGTTGATTGCAAAGGGGCATGAAGGAATTGCGGACTTTATGGTGGTGGCTGCATTTGTAAATCTCATACTTAATTACCAGTTTTACTGGATGTAAATAGATAGTTCAATAAACATGACAAAACATCAAAAATACTTTATTTTTACATTTTTATGTGTATGAGTGTATTGCCTGCATGGATGTCAGTACACCCATGTCATGCTAGGGTTTTCTACTATTAGGTCAGTTTCAGTCCCTCTGTCTATGTCTGTCTTTCTCCTTTTTCTGCTTCCCTTCCTCTCTCATCCTTCTCCCTTTTTTTCCCTCCCTCTCTACTTCTCTCTTTCCTCTGTTAAATATGCATCACTTTTTATTTAAGCATCCAGGATCCAGAGGCAGGCGGCGGATCTCTGTAAGTTCAAGGTCAGCCTGGTGTATAGAGTGAGCTCCAGGGACGCTGAGAGAGAGAGAGAGAGAGAGAGAGAGAGAGAGAGAGAGAGAGAGAGAGAGAGAGAGAAAGAGAGAGCCAGGCATGGTGGTACACACTAGTAATCTCCCTCCACTACTGGGAGGGCTGAAGCAGGAGAATCCCAAGTTGTTGGTTAGCCTGGGCAACTTAATGAGACCCTGTCTCAAAATAAGCAACAGAGAAAAAAAGAGGGTTGGGTATATGGCTAAGTATTTTCTTAGTGTGTGAGGCCCTAGGTTGAATCCCCAGTACTGAATGACATAAAGTAAAATAAAATGAAAGGCTAAGAGTCATTTAGTTTTCAGACTCATGGGAAATTATCCTCTTAAAATTTTGATTTATTTTGTGAATACCATTTGAATGCTACTGACATTTTTTAATTTGTTAAAGGTTTTTGTGTGTGTGTGTGTGTGTGTGTGTGTGTGTCTCTGTGTGTGTGTGTGTGCCCGTGAAACCTAATTCAAGATCTGTTTTTGTGACTATTTCATGTGTGTTTGAAAATAATCTGTTTTTCTTCATGGATTTATTTTTCACATCTATGAAACAGGAAAACCCAAAGTATCCAGCTTCTCTGATTTATTATTTTTCAAGATTGCAAAATATAAAATTGAGAAACAGTAAAATGCTACTGTCTCTTTAATCCACAATGAGTATGTCTTGATATAATGAAACATAAAAACAGAAAGAGAGGAAAAGGAAATAGTTATCCTTCCTGAAAATAAATTTGTTGCTAGTTTGTAACAGGTGCTTAATCTTCTTTGGGGGCATAATTCCAGCCTACAGAGAAGGGCTGGCCAGAGTGGGGGAGATACCATCTGTGATAGTGATTCTGGTATTTGCTTTCTTAGAGGCCTACTGACCTTGATATTTTCTATAATGGGTTGTGTTGAGCTATTGAGAAGTCCCACCACGTGTTAAGTTGGGTGGTGGTCCTCCACCAGGTAGTTGTTGGTGGTTGGCAGTCAATCAGAAGAAGTCTGGTTTAGGAGGCAGCACAGATACCCACATTTTCCACAGGAAGAGGGATTTGATACATGTGGGCATTTGGGGGCCCTAAGTCTCCTGTGGTTGTTTACTGTAGAGACGCTATGCCTTCAGCAACAGCCCTAACTTGTATGCTGCTTCCTGCTCTCTCTTCCATGAAACTCATGCATCTTACTATTTGCTTCATCAGAGTTTCAAGATCTCGTTTGTCCAGACACTACAAGTCACCAAAAAAACTGTATATGGGTCTTTATTGTGCTATTTATTTCAACTTTTCTATGTGAGAATTATCAAAGTTTATTCACCTCTCTATGAAGGCAGTAATTCTCAGCTATTGCTAATTATCCAACATTTTTGTTATTTATTTGGAGACAGAAAATGTTGTTAATACTTGTTCACATATAAGGGAAAGGATGGGGGCTGGAGAGTTGGCTCAGCGGTTACGAGCACTGACTGCTCTTGCAGAGGACCCGTTTTTTTTTATTCCCAGCACCCACATGGCAGCTAAGAACCATCTTTAGTGCCGGGTGTGGTGGCGAACGCCTTTGATCCCAGCACTCGGGAGGCAGAGGCAGGTGGATCTCTGTGAATTCAAGGCCAGCTTGGTCTACCTAGCAAGCTCCAGGCCAGCTGGGACTAAAGGGAGACCCTGTCTCAAAAAAAACAAAAAAAAGAAAAAAATTGATGACTTGTCTTGATTGGCTCATTTTATAAAGGGATTTGTGTTTGCGCGCGCGGGTTTTTGGACATTAAACTAGGGCTTCGCTACTGGGGTGACTTTTGACTTGTTTATCATGCACAAGGCATTCGTGGAGATACGGCGTTAAGTTGTAATGATCCATTTACTCCCTCGGTTAGATAACCCCATACATTATTTAAGTTACTATTTTCCTTCTCCCGGTGACTGTATTGTTTACCCACAGCAAATATGGCAGAGAAAGCTTCCACCTGACCCCTGCGCCCTCAATAAAGATGGCTACCGAACTTCCTGCGCTTGCCCTTAACAAAGATGGCTACAATACTTCCTGTGTAGGGCTTTTGCCTTCAACAAAGATGGTGTTTATGACTCAGGTTCACTCAAAATCCGGATTCCGGTTGTAGTTTTTTTTTTTTTTTTTTTTTTTTTTTAAAGATACGTGGTGGCAGACGTAAGTAAAAGGAATCCATCTACTCTTGAAAGGTCCACGATGTGGTGACATCGCCCCTGTGCGGCTCTCTTAATCCCACCCTGTTCTGTTCTGGTTTCTGAGCAGGGCCATGGTTGGGGTGGCAATGCAGGGTGTCGGTTTTGCTCTTGGTCTGCTGTGACCCAGACAGTCTCCGGTAGTTCTTCCTGTTTGTGACTCCACAAAGGTTTCAGCTGCTGAGGCAGGGAATTTTAGAAAGTTCCAGATGGATGCAGGTAGCCAAATAGGGACACCGGTCTTCTCACCTGCCCTCCCAGGACTTTGCTAGAGAGCTGCAAGGGAAGGTTGGATCGGTGTCTCCAGTCTGCTGGTGTCTGAAGTCCTTTCCCTCTTTTCTCCTTTTCTCCTTGTTACCGTCATTGCCACCATACAGCCACCTTGAAGCACACTGGAGACCAGGGCTCATTAACTGTTCCATGCACTTGTGGTCATGGCAGGCTTGAGCTGGAGACCCAAGGCCTTCCTTCCTGTGATTGCATATAAGGCTAACATATTTTCTTGAAGATGATGATAGTGTAGAGGTCTTGACTCTGTAAGAAGGATCTTTAACCTACTGGTACCTCTGGTTTTTCTCTTCACCCATTGCTAGTCCTGGTCTGCAAATGTGTAGTCATTTTGGCATTTTTCTGCAGTGTGGATGTTGGAGTATCTCTGGTGAAAGTTAATAGTAAAATAAAACCGCAATTCTCCAGCATGTGAAAATTAGGTGCTGTTCTAGAACCCTCAGTGACTGCATTTTTAAACAAGGTCGCTGATTCAGTACATCCACTCTCAATTGAACAAGGACCTGAACCCAGGACCCCATTATGTGAAAAGCAGAGACAGATGATTCGTCCGCAGTGTTTTTCATTATGTTTCCAACCATTTGAAATTAACTTGGCTTATCAGCCATGTAAGGAACACTATGGCTTGGCGCTCTCAAGATCTGCTTGATCTTGGGGTGATTACAGTGCAGTGACACTGTCTTTAGGGGTGCATTAGCATTACGGTAATTGAGTTATTTTTCTATTTTCAGGGAGAAATGGAGGCTAGAGACAAGCAGGTGCTCCGCTCTCTCCGCCTAGAGCTGGGTGCAGAGGTTTTGGTAGAAGGCCTGGTTCTTCAGTACCTTTACCAGGAAGGAATTTTGACAGAAAATCATGTTCAAGAAATCAAAGCTCAAAACACAGGCCTCCGGAAAACGATGCTACTGCTGGACATTCTGCCGTCTAGGGGCCCTAAAGCATTTGATACCTTCTTAGATTCCTTACAGGAATTTCCCTGGGTCAGAGAGAAGCTGGAGAAGGCCAGAGAAGAAGCAGTAGTAGAGCTGCCTACAGGTAGGCAAACAGATCACTTGAAACCAGCTACGGGATTGTTGCAATTATGCCCTTTGGATTAGAAATTGGTGTTTTAAGAGAAGCAGGGGTCAATGGTTAACAAAAATCTGCAAAAGAGTTTGGGCTGAGAGGGTGTGGCGTTGGAGGGACAGGATGAGGAAGTGATATTAGGAAATGTAAGCAAAGCCAGGAGTAGTGGCCCACGCCTTTAATCCCAGCATTCAGGAAGCAGAGGCAAGGGGGATCTCTGTGAGTTCAAGGCCAGCCTGGTCTACATAGTGAGCTCCAGGCCAGCTGCGACTAAAGACCAAAAGGGAGACCCTGTCTCAAAAAGACCAAAAAAAAAAAAAAAAAAAAAAAAAAAAAGTAAGCAAAGAAGGGAAAATGTACCATGAAACTGGGAAGTAGAAGAGGTCTGAGTAGCCTGAGATAGCTTCCAGGGAAACTTGGCAAGTCACTTGAGAGGCATGTTCTCATCAGAGAGCCAGGTCAATCTGAGCCCTTGGCAACAGAAGCCATTTGGAAAGTGCAGATGGGAAAGCAGGCCCTAGCCTAGTGATAACTGGTTTGTGGGTGCCAAGCTGCCATCTGGAGAAGGTCAGATTCATGGGAGACAGCCTCTAGGAAGGCTTGCCCTGCACCTGTCCCCTTGGCTACTCTGTGAAGCCAAAGGGATTATTTTGAAGCCTGGCTTAGTTTGTTTTTAAAGGCTATTCTTTTAAAGTAGTCTTTTTAATTCAGCTCTGTTCAGGCACCTAGAGTTTTTAATTTTGTGAGGGTTGTCCTTTGGTGGGAGGATCTCCTTTCGATTTTTAAGGAGAATGGGAAGCTGTAGTTTTGAAAGAGAAAGTTTTAGTGCTTCTTGCCTGTTTGTGGGAAGAAGATGTGGAATCAAACACTGTTCCTGGTTAACTCCTTCTCATAATATCTATTTTTTGCAAAGACTGGGGGGCAGAGGACTGAAGTGGAGAGAACAAAATGTTCTTTTTTATTTTGTATATATCATTTTTGATTGATTTATTTTTTTACGTGTACGAGTGTTTTGTCTGCATGTTTGTAAGTGTAACGTGTATAATTCCAGTGTGGGCCAGAAGAGGTTGTTGGGTCCTCTGAAATTGGAGTTATATAGATGGTTGTTAGCCACCATGTGGGTGCTGGAACTTCGTGAACCCAGGTTTTCTGCAAGAGCAGCCATTAGTCTTAATTGCCGAACCATCTCTCCAGTCCCCATATTCTTTTTTTTTTTTAATGAAGGTAATTGAAAATTCAGTGAGTTAACAGATTTTCTTAACTGACTTAAGGAATCAGAATTTTCTGGGTTTTTGTTAGAGCCAAGTTAGGGGTCTTGAGAATTTATTGTTATTGTTTTTAAAATACGACTGATTAAAAAACCAAATGCTACTAGCAAGTCACTTATTATTTTTGCTCCATTGGCCTTATATTTTGAATGATTTTGAGATCATATGTTGCTAAGTGGTCATAATTAATTCTTTTTAGATTAATTATCTGAATATCTGACCAGCATGTGATAAACAATTTACGAAGAGTTGGTAAAAACAAGTGGAAAAAAAAACTAAAAAAGCTCTTTATTCTTAGCTTGGCCAAGTTGCATGTTAGTGTATGTCTTAGGCTTTTTTAAAACACTGAAAATGACTGGGTTTTGAGGACCACTAAAATTCTCAGCTAGGATTGTCCTTAGAAAATTACATATTCCCAGTGTCTGAACAAAACCTGGGTAAAATATCGAAGACATTTCTGCCGTTTGTTCAAAAGCAGAACATGTAACATGGAGCTGGGGAGTGTTGCGTTAAAAGTTGTTGGTGTTTTCTGGTTTGACTTGAAGTGTTCTCTTAGCAACATAGAATTGGAAACAACAAAACAGCCCAACAGAAAGCCTTTCACTGTTAAAATTCTTAGTTTAATTATGTGATCATTTGGGGTCATGTAAATAGTTTTGTCCTGTATCGTCATAGACGCATGACCCCATTTTCATTCCTTCAGATTCATTCAGAGAGCATTAAGAGAGAATTAAGACCTTTTACACAAATGATAAAAGTTAGAGACACTGAAGGAAATATAGCTTTTTAAAAGGAAGTAAAACGAAGCAGTATCTGGTGAAGAAAAATTGAGCATATCTGTATATAAGCTTAGAAAAGTAAGGCTTCCTCAGGACTGGTTCATTCTATAGATGAGGGGAAATGAAAAGATAGGTTGGCTGTGGAGCAAGCTGAATGCTGTTAATTGTTTTATTTATTTATTTATTTATTTATTTATTTATTTATTTATTTATTATGTGTATGAGTGTACTGTCTGCATGTAGGTAGGTGCACCCATGTCATGCAATGCTTTGGAGGTCAGAAGAGGGTGTCAGATTCCCCTGGAACTGGAGTTAAAGATGGTTCTTAGCTGCCATGTGGGTGCTGGGTCCTTTGCAAAAGCAGTTTTATTTTTTAATTTAGTAACATTGCTAGCAGAAAAAAAAATCTGATATAGAGATTTGATTTATATATTTCTCAGTGATACATAAATTCATTTTAAAATAATCATGTTGGTTGAATGTTGACTATTTTAAATAATATTAAACATATAAGTAAGGTCCAGAAAATAGTACAGCAAATACCTATCTCATACTCAGTTTAACAATAATGGTACTGTAGTTGACTTTGAGAATTCTTTCATCCCCAACACTTGCTAATAAGCCCTGAATTGGTTTGTCATTCATTTTCTTCTTCACTTGTCATTTTCTAGCTCATAAGAATTATTTTTAAAATCTATAAATATTGAAAAATCTGTTCTACCATAGGTTCTAGTGGTAAATGTGTATAGCTATAAATGATTTATATAAATGTGTATGTGTGAGAGATGACAGAAATGATATACTTTAAAGGAGTTGATGTTAGTAGCATCTTATTTAAAAGTGTTTAATTTCATGGAAATGCAATTTAAATTGGGATTTAGTCAATTGGAAACTTGTGGGGAGTTTCTCTTCTTTTTTTTTTTTTTTTTTTTGGTGTGTAGGGTAAAGCTAGGGACCTGCATCAGAGTTGAATTACAATTCTAACTTAAAGTCCTTGGGAAAAAAGCAAATGCACTCAGAGGCCTGTTTTCTTGGCACTCCAATGCTTCTCTGACATTGTATTACGATAGTTTTAATAAGCTTTGCAGTAACTCGCTTATTTTCTGTAAAGGCTTCTTGGGTTTTGAGAACTAGATTCAAGGAGACTTTGGTGTGTGTGTGTGTGTGTGTGTGTGTGTGTATAAGACTTTTCTAATTTTTGCTCATTTTGGTTGTAACCATTAATCATATGGATTTGGTGCCCTGCTCTTGGGAAGCTGTGAGAAGAAATGGCAGGCAGAATTCTTCTCTTTAGCCAAGGGATTGACTCTTCCCCCCCAAAATGAACCGATTTTACATTTATTAAAATTTTCTGGTTTTGTTTGTCTAGTAGATTCTTGGTTTTTCCCTTCTTTCTGTGCTTTCTATTTCTTTCTTTCTTTCTTTTTTATTCCAGCTATTTTGGGTGATTTCATAATTTGATTTTTGGTCTATTTGAGACAGGGTCTCCCTGTAGCCCCAGCTGGCCTGGAACTCACTATGTAGGCTAGCCTTGAACTCACCTGCTTCCTCCTCCAGAGTGCTGGGATCAAAGATGTGCATCACCACTCAGAGCTGTTAGTTGGTTGCTTTTTGTATATGTTTAATATAATATTTTAGACAATAACTAAATTGTGTCTTATTCTCAACACTGATAACTCTCACTCCTACTCTTCAGCAAATTCTTAAACATAAAAAAAACAAAGCCATAACTTTTGATTATCCCAGAATTTATCTAGCTTTCATACTCTCTATTTAAAAAAAGTCTCTGAAAGTCTTCAATATAAATGGATAATGGTTCATGTTTCCTTACCCCACAAGGACTCCTACCTTTTAAAAGAGTAATTCTGATGATAAAATGACTTAATCCAGCTTGGCACTTCACAAGTGCCAAGGAAGGAATACTTCACAGCGTGTCCCTCTGGCCAAGGTCACATACTAGACATTAGATCAGCTGGAAATCCTCCCTGGGCTCCTGTTGGGTCATTTTAGGAGATGAGGACAGTGCCGTGTGTGGGTGAACGCAGCCTGCGGCTGGGCCCTGATTTCCCGTCCCTGTGGGGCCTGTCTGTGCTGACAGCTCACTCTAGTGCCTGAGCTAATCTGGCTCTGGAAAGGAGGTTTGTCCACAGCCCTGGACTGAGTATCTGATGGGGCTTAGCCTAAGTCATAATGAGTGGCTCTTGGGCTGTTGGACTCCCTCTGGAAGTCTTGTTAGCCCTGCCCTGGCTGTGGGGCTGTGGCTTTGCAGTGACTTTCTCTTAGACAGTCTGCCTTGTGGTTCTGCCTGTTACGCCAGCCTTCCCTTAGACTTGGGATTTGTTTTTCTCTCATTCCTCAGCCGGATTCCTGCTGTATACACTTTTAGCCACTAACAGGAGAGATCCATAGCTCGGTGCTTCCTGCTGGGTCGTCCGCATCAGTGCTCAGTGATTGCAGGGCCTGGCCCTAGTCTACTACTTGCTTCAGCCCTGCCTGACCTTCAGTGTGTTGTCCTCATGGGCCTTATGTCCTGGCTGTCCTCACTGGTGCAGTACCTAGGACTGGGTGGCCTGTTTCTCTTCTGCTCATAGGCTGCTGCAGGCTCAGCCTGTCCCTTGTGAGCTGGCCTTGAGTGACCCTGCCGAGCTACATCAGCTACCCTCCTGAGGTGCACTTTGGCTCCGAGGTCTATGCTTGGGTGTGTTTGAAGTTACTAAGCTTTCTGGGTAGATGTGTCATTGCACACTGTCATAGGTTTGTTTCTTTTCTAACTTGAGGTTCTTCTCAAAGGATCCTCCAGTCATGCCATGTACTGGAGCCTGTCCCAGATCTCAGTTCATCCAGCCTGGGTTCTGTTCCTGTGCCTCACTGTGGCTGGCTGAGTAATGCTTGCCTATAACATCTGGGTATTAAGACAGAAAACAGGGGCTGGAGAGATGGCCTAGCGGTTAAGAGCGCCGACCGCTCTTGCAGAGGACCCGGGTTCTATCCCCAGTACCCACATGGCGGCCGAGAACCGTCCAAAACTCCAATTCCAGGAGAGCTCCAGTTCCAGGGGAATCCGACGCCCTCTTCTGACCTCCGCGGCGTTGCACGACACGGGTGCACGGACCTGCATGCAGACAGTATATTCATACACATACAGAAATAAATAAAAAATTTAAAAAAAAAAGACAGAAAACAGGAAGATTACTCCCCTTGGTGTCCCCTGGGTTATTATCATACACTTCCCGAGGACTCACTGAGGGTAATGGGTAGAATGTGAAGGGTCTCTAGAGCAGCTGAGGGCATCCCTTCATTCATCCAGATAACACTTGTTGAGTACTGACTCTGTGTTAGCCTTAGTGCTGGGATATAGCAATAAACAAAGCAGTGGACACTTTGTTGGCCTTCGCCTGTGATCTGCTGGGGGAGGGTGTGGGCAGACAGTTATCAAATGAATAAATTATCAGGTGATACTGAGTGCTCTGAAGAAACAGTGCCAGTGTGTGGTGGCGAGCCTGGTCAGGGAAAGCTTCAGAAAGCTTCTCTGATGTGTGACCTCGCTTCTGGGATAGAGTGGACAGAGGGGATCACAGGTGACAGTGCCACTAGTCATGTGTCACATCAGAGCAGGCTCAGTTAATGCCATTTGTACTTCCTGTTGTATGCTGAGATCTTGTATGATCCCTTCCTTCCTTCCTTTAAAATTTTGAGAGTTTTATTATATCACCCTGACTAGCCTCGAATGTATGATGTAGGCCAAGTTGGCCCCAAACTCACAGATATTCTCCTGTCTCTGCTTCCTGAGGGCTGGGATTAAAGGTCACCAGGCTTGGCTTTGTATGGTTCTTTTTATTATTTGTTTTTATGCATATGAGCATTTTTCCTGTGTGTAATTATACCACATGGATGCAGTGCCTGTGGAGGTCAGAAGAGGGCGTTGGATTGCCCTGGAGCTAGAGTTAACAGACAGTTGATGGACAGTTGTTAGCTGCCATTTTGAGTGCTGGGAACTGAACCTAGGTCCTCTGGAAGAGTAGCCAGTGGTCCTATCCACAGAATCGCCTCTGAGCCTCCCTTGTATGGTTCTTTAGATGAATTTAGGTAATTTTGGACCTGGTATTAAATAATATTGGCTCACATGAGGAAAAGTCCAGAGAGGATGGTGAGAGGTCCTCATGCTTGAGGCCCTCCATAGGCGACAGAATTGTAACAGTGTTCAGTTGTGGTGCCTTTGCTCTTTTCGTGTTTTCTCACTGAGAGTGGCAGGAACTCGGGAGGAAGCAGCACCCAGCAGCTCAGGTGGCAGACTCTGCTTCACCATGACCTGTCCTGCTTAGACACTGTCATAGGCTTGTGGGGAGATTCTTATAGGATCCTCTAATTATGTCACTTAACTGGTGTCTGCTCTAAGTTCAGTGTTGATCTCCCAGCCTGTGCCCCACCCAGGCCCTGACTACAGCTGACTAGTGCCTGCCCCAGTGACATCTCAGGAACTTAGTTTATTAGTGGAATCATGAAGTTTGTAAGTTTTCTATCCAAATACTGTGTCTGCTTCTGTGATTCTCAGCAGGATGCAGGCAGATCCTGGTATTATGGTATTTGGAAGCTAGGAGGGACTCACAGATCACCTAAATTTTTCCTCTGTGAAAAAGGTGCCTGGGCGATTTTCAGCTTGCTCATGGTCATGCAGCTAGCTGGTGGAACTTATTGCTGGGCCTAGAGTCCTAGAGTCCTAGAGTCCTAGAGTCCTAGAGTCCTAGAGTCCTAGCCTTCTGACTCTTGATTTAGGCCCTTTTCTGCCTCACAGTTTTGGCTCCCCACTGTGTTTGAAATGGAAATGTATTATGATACAGTATTAATAATTGAAAGAGGCCTTTAAAAATTTTGTACTAATGTATCTTATTTTAAGAGTAAAAATGTCGGGCTGGAGTGATGGCCTAGCGGTTAAGAGCGCCGACCGCTCTTACAGAGGACCTGGGTTCGATCCCCGGCAACCACATGGCGGCCGAGAACCGTCTGAAACTCCAGTTCCAGGAGAACTCCAGTTCCAGGGGAATCCGACACCCTCTTCTGACCTCCGCGGCGTTGCACGACACGGGTGCACAGACTTGCATGCAGGCAGTACATTCATACACATACAGAAATAAATAAAATTAATTAAAAAAAATAAATAAAAATAAAAAAAGAGTAAAAATGTCAGGTTTTTAAAAAGTATAGTGGTAAGAGATTTCCCTAAAATAGTTTCTTTTTATTAATGCTAATTAAATCATTTAAAAGGGACTCATATTAATTCAGGACTGCATCTTATCAGAGCTCCCCCACCCCCAGCTGTGCAAGGCTGACATAAAGGAAAGGCGGAAGACTTTTATGGAGTATTTATGGGACTGATGAAATAATGCATCTGCTGGCAGCTAATTGCAGCTCTTTCTAGGAACAGCAAAGCATGTGAGAGTTCTGGTCCCAGCAGGGATTCCTTTTCATTTTGAAAATGCATCTGATGCTCTTTTTGCTTAGAAAGTCTGACTGTGTCTTTTTTTCCTCCCTCCTGTGACTAATGTGGCCTTTTGACTACATGAATCACCTGATTGACCATCGGTTGATTTAACCCTAGCCAAGTGTTAGAATCACCCAGGGAGAACTTTTAAGAGTGTACTGATTGATGCCCAGGCCCTGCCCCAGGCCAATCCATCGAAAAGCTTCTGAAAGTAGAGTCTGGGCAATGGTCCTAGGCATGTGCTCACTAGTACACATATAGACAAGTTCAGGCTCAGGCACAAATAGCTTACATGGTTATTTTCAAATATAGCAGGGAGAGACACTGGGATCTGGCCAGCTGGTTAGATGGACGGCTCCTTTCTTACCATTACTCCACAAATGAGGGCCTCCCAGAGCAGAGTATTGCTAGATGAGCTGTTCTTGTTTTCAGTGGAGTGAGGTGGAAAGGTGTAGAAATGGATATGTAGATGGACATCACTTCACCTGAATTTAAAGAACTATTTTATTATTTTTATTTTTTGTGTATGAGTTTATTGCCTGAATGTGTGTTAGTGCACATCACTTCACCTGAATTTAAATAACTATTTTATTATTTTTATTTTTTGTGTATGAGTTTATTGCCTGCATGTGTGTTAGTGCACCTGTGTCGTGCAGTGCCCCAGGAGGTCAGAATGCATTGGATTCCCCTGGAACTGCAGTTACGGACAGTTGTTAGCCACCATTGTGGGTACTGGGAATCAACTCCAGGTCCTCTGCAACAGCAGCCAGTGCTGTTAACCACTGAACTATCTCTCCAGCCCCAATTCACAGGTCTTTTATTCCTTGAGTTTCTTGAACACTTGGTGAAGGATGTTCCAGAACGTTCGAACCCAGGCAAATGTGACTCCACTACCAACATTAAAATGCATTAAAACTGTGTGGGAATATGCAGGCCACGTGTGCATGAAAACAAAATCGGAGAGGTTTTGCGTTAGCTATAGTATTTGAATTTGGGGTGTAATTTTCTTTGCCTCTTTGCATTGTACGGTAATTATAACACCTCCCCATCACCCTCAACTTTTTGTGCTTTATAGATCAAGTTGTGCCAAGCTGGAGATAGAAATTGCCAGTGAAGAATGAGTTGAATGCTACTTTAAAGCTGAAGGTGACTTGAGGGTGAAAGAGAGGACAGACGTAGATGACTGCTGGGAAATATTGAACTGCTCATTCTATCTTATGGGATGGTCAGACAGGCTGTCCCTCTGCTGTGTGTGTGTGTGTGTGTGTGTGTGTGTGTGTGTGTGTGTATGATAAAAAAGAAGACCGAGGCAGGCGGATCTCTGTGAGTTCCAACAGGCCAGCTGGGGCTACAGGGAGACCCTGTCTCAAAAAAAAGAAAAGATTCAGGTGCTGGGATAGTAGAGCACTTGCCTGCTGTATAGGAAGTCCTCGGTTTGATTCTTAGCATTCTATAAACTGGGCACAGTGGTTCATGCCTATAATCCCAGCATTGGGGAAGTAGAGGCAGATCATCTTCAGGTACCTAAGGAGTTTGAGACCAACCTGAGCTACATAAGACCCTGTCTCAATGACAAAACAAAACAAAGAAGTTTCAGTCTTTTCTGAGTCTCACCAAGAACCTCAGTTAAGACCAGTAAAACAGGGGCTGGAGAGATGGCCTAGTGGTTAAGAGCGCCGACTGCTCTTGCAGAGGACCCGGGTTCTATCCCCAGCACCCACATGGTGCTGAGAACCATCTTTAACTCCAGTTCTAGGGGAATCTGATACCCTCTTCTGACCTCCGCAGCATTGCAAGACACGGGTGCACAAACCTACATTCAGACAGTACATTCATACACATAAATAAATAAATAATAAAAAAAGACCAGTAAAATAATACCCATATTTATTGGTGGCTTGGTATGTGCCAGGCACTGGTGGAACCCTGCTGGAGGAAGTACATCGCTGGGGGTGGGGTTTGAAGTTTTATAACCTGGATCCACTTCCTGTTCTTTCTCTCTCTTCCAGACTGCTGCTGCAGTGTGATAGGCTGGCCCCACGCTCCTGCCAATGTGTCTTCCCCACCACCATGGGCTGTATCTCTCTGGAACTGAGAGTCAAAATAAACCTTCCCTCCCTTAGGTTGCTTTCGTCAGGGTATTTTATCACAGCAGTGGGGAACAAAATGAACACACCTTCCTTTCCTCATCAGCTCTAAACTTCTGCATTTATGGGACATGCCCCAGCAGACAGGCTGTTGCTGTTGGTAACAGCCTTATCAACAAATGGCAGGACTCGAGACCCTTCTAAACACTTATATTTAGGATTTAAAACCAGAAGCTCTCATTTGCTACTATGATATATATATATNCTGGGCTCCTGTGGGTCATTTTAGGAGATGAGGACAGTGCCGTGTGTGGGTGAACGCAGCCTGCGGCTGGGCCCTGATTTCCCGTCCCTGTGGGGCCTGTCTGTGCTGACAGCTCACTCTAGTGCCTGAGCTAATCTGGCTCTGGAAAGGAGGTTTGTCCACAGCCCTGGACTGAGTATCTGATGGGGCTTAGCCTAAGTCATAATGAGTGGCTCTTGGGCTGTTGGACTCCCTCTGGAAGTCTTGTAAGCCCTGCCCCTGGGCTGTGGGGCTGTGGCTTTGCAGTGACTTTCTCTTAGACAGTCTGCCTTGTGGTTCTGCCTGTTACGCCAGCCTTCCCTTAGACTTGGGATTTGTTTTTCTCTCATTCCTCAGCCGGATTCCTGCTGTATACACTTTTAGCCACTAACAGGAGAGATCCATAGCTCGGTGCTTCCTGCTGGGTCGTCCGCATCAGTGCTCAGTGATTGCAGGGCCTGGCCCTAGTCTACTACTTGCTTCAGCCCTGCCTGACCTTCAGTGTGTTGTCCTCATGGGCCTTATGTCCTGGCTGTCCTCACTGGTGCAGTACCTAGGACTGGGTGGCCTGTTTCTCTTCTGCTCATAGGCTGCTGCAGGCTCAGCCTGTCCCTTGTGAGCTGGCCTTGAGTGACCCTGCCGAGCTACATCAGCTACCCTCCTGAGGTGCACTTTGGCTCCGAGGTCTATGCTTGGGTGTGTTTGAAGTTACTAAGCTTTCTGGGTAGATGTGTCATTGCACACTGTCATAGGTTTGTTTCTTTTCTAACTTGAGGTTCTTCTCAAAGGATCCTCCAGTCATGCCATGTACTGGAGCCTGTCCCAGATCTCAGTTCATCCAGCCTGGGTTCTGTTCCTGTGCCTCACTGTGGCTGGCTGAGTAATGCTTGCCTATAACATCTGGGTATTAGACAGAAACAGGGGCTGGAGAAGATGGCCTACGGGTTAAGAGCGCCGACGCCGCTCTTGCAGAGACCCGGTTCTTACCCAGTACCCACATGGCGGCCGAAGAACCGTTCAAACTCCAATTCCAGGAGAGCTCCAGTTCCAGGGGGAATCCCGAGCCCTCTCTGACCTCCGCGGCGCGTTGCATCGACACGGGTGCACGGACCTGCATGCAGACAGTATATCATACACATACAGAAATAAATAAAAATTTAAAAAAAAAAGACAGAAGAAACAGGAAGAATTACTCCCCTTGGTGTCCCCTGGGTTATTATCATACACTTCCCGAGGACTCACTGAGGGTAATGGGTAGAATGTGAAGGGTCTCTAGAGCAGCTGAGGGCATCCCTTCATTCATCCAGATAACACTTGTTGAGTACTGACTCTGTGTTAGCCTTAGTGCTGGGATATAGCAATAAACAAAGCAGTGGACACTTTGTTGGCCTTCGCCTGTGATCTGCTGGGGGAGGGTGTGGGCAGACAGTTATCAAATGAATAAATTATCAGGTGATACTGAGTGCTCTGAAGAAACAGTGCCAGTGTGTGGTGGCGAGCCTGGTCAGGGAAAGCTTCAGAAAGCTTCTCTGATGTGTGACCTCGCTTCTGGGATAGAGTGGACAGAGGGGATCACAGGTGACAGTGCCACTAGTCATGTGTCACATCAGAGCAGGCTCAGTTAATGCCATTTGTACTTCCTGTTGTATGCTGAGATCTGTATGATCCCTCTCTTCTCCTTTAAAATTTTGAGAGTTTTATTATATCACCCTGACTAGCCTCGAATGTATGATGTAGGCCAAGTTGGCCCCAAACTCACAGATGTCTTCCCGTGTTCGTCTCTCGAGCCTTGTAACCTTGAGGGCTGGGATTAAAGGTCCACCAGGCTTGGCTCTGTGATGGTTCTTTTTATTATTTGTTTTTTATGCAATGAAGCATTTTTCCTCTGTGTGTAATAATATCACCACATGGATGCAGTGTTGCCGTGGAGGTAGAAGAGGCGTTGGATTGCCCTGGAGCTAGAGTTAAAGACAGTTGAATGGATGCATTGTTAGCTGCCATTTTGAGTGCTGGGACACTGAACCTAGGTCCTCTGGAAGAGTACAGGTGGTCCTATCCACAGAATCGCCTCTGAGCCTCCCTTGTATGGTTCTTTAGATGAATTTAGGTAATTTTGGACCTGGTATTAAATAATATTGGCTCACATGAGGAAAAGTCCAGAGAGGATGGTGAGAGGTCCTCATGCTTGAGGCCCTCCATAGGCGACAGAATTGTAACAGTGTTCAGTTGTGGTGCCTTTGCTCTTTTCGTGTTTTCTCACTGAGAGTGGCAGGAACTCGGGAGGAAGCAGCACCCAGCAGCTCAGGTGGCAGACTCTGCTTCACCATGACCTGTCCTGCTTAGACACTGTCATAGGCTTGTGGGGAGATTCTTATAGGATCCTCTAATTATGTCACTTAACTGGTGTCTGCTCTAAGTTCAGTGTTGATCTCCCAGCCTGTGCCCCACCCAGGCCCTGACTACAGCTGACTAGTGCCTGCCCCAGTGACATCTCAGGAACTTAGTTTATTAGTGGAATCATGAAGTTTGTAAGTTTTCTATCCAAATACTGTGTCTGCTTCTGTGATTCTCAGCAGGATGCAGGCAGATCCTGGTATTATGGTATTTGGAAGCTAGGAGGGACTCACAGATCACCTAAATTTTTCCTCTGTGAAAAAGGTGCCTGGGCGATTTTCAGCTTGCTCATGGTCATGCAGCTAGCTGGTGGAACTTATTCTAGGCTGGCTGGCCTAGAGTCCTAGAGTCCTAGAGTCCTAGCCTTCTGACTCTTGATTTAGGCCCTTTTCTGCCTCACAGTTTTGGCTCCCCACTGTGTTTGAAATGGAAATGTATTATGATACAGTATTAATAATTGAAAGAGGCCTTTACAAATTTTGTATAATGTATCTTATTTTAAAGAGTAAAATGGTCGGGCTGGAGTGATGGCCCTAGCGGGTTAAGAGCGCCGCCGCTCTTACAGAGGACCTGGTTCGATCCCGCAACCACCCATGGCGGCCGAGAACCGTCTGAAATCCAGTTCCAGGAGAATCCAGTTCCAAGGGAAGCCCGACACCCTCTTCTTGACCTCCGCGGCGTTGCACGACACGGGTGGCACAGACCTTGCATGAAGGGCAGTACATTCATACACATACAGAAATAAAATAAAATTAATTAAAAATAAAAATAAAAAAGAAAAAAGAGAAAAATGGCAGGTTTTAAAGTATAGTGGTAAGAGATTTCCCTAAAATAGTTTCTTTTTATTAATGCTAATTAAATCATTTAAAAGGGGACTCACTATTAATTTCAGGACTGCATCTTATCAGAGCTCCCCCACCCCCAGCTGTGCAAGGCTGACATAAAGGAAAGGCGGAAGACTTTTATGGAGTATTTATGGGACTGATGAAATAATGCATCTGCTGGCAGCTAATTGCAGCTCTTTCTAGGAACAGCAAAGCATGTGAGAGTTCTGGTCCCAGCAGGGATTCCTTTTCATTTTGAAAATGCATCTGATTGCCTCTTTTTGCTTAGAAAGTCTGACTGTGTCTTTTTTTCCTCCCTCCTGTGACTAATGTGGCCTTTTGACTACATGAATCACCTGATTGACCATCGGTTGATTTAACCCTAGCCAAGTGTTAGAATCACCCAGGGAGAACTTTTAAGAGTGTACTGATTGATGCCCAGGCCCTGCCCCAGGCCAATCCATCGAAAAGCTTCTGAAAGTAGAGTCTGGGCAATGGTCCTAGGCATGTGCTCACTAGTACACATATAGACAAGTTCAGGCTCAGGCACAAATAGCTTACATGGTTATTTTCAAATATAGCAGGGAGAGACACTGGGATCTGGCCAGCTGGTTAGATGGACGGCTCCTTTCTTACCATTACTCCACAAATGAGGGCCTCCCAGAGCAGAGTATTGCTAGATGAGCTGTTCTTGTTTTCAGTGGAGTGAGGTGGAAAGGTGTAGAAATGGATATGTAGATGGACATCACTTCACCTGAATTTAAAGAACTATTTTATTATTTTTTATTTTTTGTGTTAATGTTTATTGCCTGAATGTGTGTGTTAGTGCACATCACTTCACCTGAATTTAAATAACTATTTTATTATTTTATTTTTGTTTGTATGAGTTTATTGCCTGCATGTGGTTAGTGCACCTGTGTCGTGCAGTGCCCCAGGAGGTCAGAATGCATTGGATTCCCCTGGAACTGCAGTTACGGACAGTTGTTAGCCACCATTGTGGGTACTGGGAATCAACTCCAGGTCCTCCATACAAGCAGCCAGTGCTGTAACCACTGAACTATCTCTCCAGCCCCAATTCACAGGTCTTTTATTCCTTGAGTTTCTTGAACACTTGGTGAAGGATGTTCCAGAACGTTCGAACCCAGGCAAATGTGACTCCACTACCAACATTAAAATGCATTAAAACTGTGTGGGAATATGCAGGCCACGTGTGCATGAAAACAAAATCGGAGAGGTTTTGCGTTAGCTATAGTATTTGAATTTGGGGTGTAATTTTCTTTGCCTCTTTGCATTGTACGGTAATTATAACACCTCCCCATCACCCTCAACTTTTTGTGCTTTATAGATCAAGTTGTGCCAAGCTGGAGATAGAAATTGCCAGTGAAGAATGAGTTGAATGCTACTTTAAAGCTGAAGGTGACTTGAGGGTGAAAGAGAGGACAGACGTAGATGACTGCTGGGAAATATTGAACTGCTCATTCTATCTTATGGGATGGTCAGACAGGCTGTCCCTCTGCTGTGTGTGTGTGTGTGTGTGTGTGTGTGTGTTGGTGTGTGTGTATGATAAAAAAGAAGACCGAGGCAGCGGATCTCTGTGAGTTCCAACAGGCCAGCTGGGGCTACAGGGAGACCCTGTCTCAAAAAAAGAAAAAGATTCAGTGCTGGATAGTAGAGCACTTGCCTGCTGTATAGGAAGTCCTCGGTTTGATTCTTAGCATTCTATAAACTGGGCACAGTGGTTCATGCCTATAATCCCAGCATTGGGGAAGTAGAGGCAGATCATCTTCAGGTACCTAAGGAGTTTGAGACCAACCTGAGCTACATAAGACCCTGTCTCAATGACAAAACAAAACAAAAAAAGAAGTTATACTTTTATCTGATCCAAACTATAAGTAAGAAAGTAAACAGGGGCTGGAGAGATGGCCTAGTGGTTAAGAGCGCCGACTGCTCTTGCAGAGGACCCCGGGTTCTATCCCAGCACCCCACATGGTGCTGAGAACCATCTTTACTCCAGTTCTAGGGGAATCTGATACCCTCTTCTGACCTCCGCAGCATTGCAAGACACGGGTGCACAAACCTACATTCAGACAGTACATTCATACACATAAATAAATAAATAATAAAAAAGACCAGTAAAATAATACCCATATTTATTGGTGGCTTGGTATGTGCCAGGCACTGGTGGAACCCTGCTGGAGGAAGTACATCGCTGGGGGTGGGGTTTGAAGTTTTATAACCTGGATCACTTCCTGTTCTTTCTCTCTCTTCCAGACTGCTGCTGCAGTGTGATAGGCTGGCCCCACGCTCCTGCCAATGTGTCTTCCCCACCACCATGGGCTGTCTTCTCTGGAACTGAGAGTCAAAATAAACCTTCCCTCCCTTAGGTTGCTTTCGTCAGGGTATTTTATCACAGCAGTGGGGAACAAAATGAACACACCTTCCTTTCCTCATCAGCTCTAAACTTCTGCATTTATGGGACATGCCCCAGCAGACAGGCTGTTGCTGTTGGTAACAGCCTTATCAACAAATGGCAGACTGGAGACCCTTCTAAACACTTATATTTAGGATTTAAAACCAGAAGCTCTCATTTGCTACTATGATATATAATATAAATATATATAATATATATATATATATATGTAGTTGTTGTGCCACTGCCTGGCATGCAATTCCCCAAATTTCTTGAATCTTCAAAGTGGTTGTTTTTCCATGCTAATGAGTAGCCCCCAGGTAACTTCAGGAGCAGGGAGGTGGGCACGTGGAAGCTACCAGTTTCTTTTCCCATCCCTGGTGTTGTGTATCTCTTCATCTGTATCCTAAAGAATAGACTTTATAAGAAAAACTGGTAATCCTGTTTTCCTCAGTTGAGCAAATTAACTGAACCAGAGGAAGGGGTCATGGGGATCCCAGCCAACTTCAAGCCAGAGGACTGAACTTGTGACTGACCTTGAGGTGGGAGGCAGTGTCTGGGACTGAGTACTTAAAATGTGGGATCAGGTGCTGCCTCTGTGTTGTCAGCATTGAGCTGAATTAGCAGACACACAGGTGGTGTCTCCTGCGGTTCGTTGGTGGGTGGTGAAACATCCCACACTTTTACCTAGTCACAGTGTGTTGAGGACTGAATGAGAGGACCTGGAGTCTGTTTATCCCTGTCTGCTCAGTTACTGAAGCTGCCTCAGCAGTGTTATTTTGGTAGCAGTGCTGCCACTTTCTCTGCCACTGGGCTGAGCACAAATAGAACCTGAACACTTCCAGGAATTGCCAGCTTGGCACTGCCTACAAGGAGTTAAGGTTTCTTTCATTACATCAAAATAAAGCGTAGGACTAAAGACTAAAACCTGTCCAAAAACATCTAAGAAGTCACACTTCCTTTTCAACTCACATTTACTGTTTGGAAAAGCACACTATTTTATTTTTTTTAATCAGAGGGAAATGCCCTTCAAGGAATCATATTCATCTCTACTCCTTATTAACCAAACCGAAGAACAAGTACAAACACAGCTGCCATCAAAATTAAGTAGAGCAAACATTCCTGCAGCGAGCAGCAGCCTACAAGTCTGAACTCCGCTTGTAAAGAGGGAATTCTTCCTTGCTAGGCATTTGCTGGAGCTGCACCACCAGACAAGCGGGTTGCTGCTACCTGCTGGACAGAGCACGACTTAAGGGCGGCCGAGTGGGACTTGATTACGGCAGCGCTGGAGCCAGCACACTGTCTCTTAGTTACAGTCAAGTCTTATTTTGATTCTCAAGGCAGTACTGCAACTCACTGATTCTGCTCCTTGGTCCCTACATGGCCTTGCATTAGATCCTGGCCTCCTCTTCAAAGGACTAAATGAGAGTAGGAGAAAGGGAGAGACTAGATAGGAATGAATCTCAGGACTACAGGAGGGAATTCTGGGACAACAGGTTGGAAAGAGGTAGGTAGAAAAAAACCCTAGGACTGTGTGTGTGAGCCAGGCTGGGGAGCAATGAAGAATGACTGTTAGGAGCTCTGGAACAGCCCTGGGCTATTTGAATTGGGGGGGGGGGGTGAATTTTGATAGGGTGTTTATTTTGTTTTTTGGTTTTTTTTTTGGTCTTCTTTTCGAGACAGGGTCTCCCTGTAGCCCCAGCTGTCCTGGAACTCATTCTGTAGACCAGGCTGGCCTTGAACTCACAAAGATCTGCCTGCCTTTGCCTCCCAAGTGCTAGGATTAAAGGTGTGCACCACCATGCCCGGCTTGATAGGGTGTTTTTATAGTATATAAATTAGAAAGCTTTGAAGTCAAAACACCTAGATTCCTAGTTTGGCTCTACTACCTTATATGATCTGGAACAAGTTATTAAACATCTCTGTGCCTCTGCATAATAAAGGTACCACCTGTCCTGTCAAGTTTCAGTCAAGATGAAATGGACATCTGTAATCCCAGCACTTTGGAAATGGAGTCAGGAAGATCAGAAGTTGGGTCCAAAGGTCTCAACTTGCCAATCCCATCTTAGATTTTGAGTGACTAGCGTCCCTCACCCCCCTCTTTTTAATTTTTTTTTAAAATTTATTTCTGTATGTGTATCAATGTACTGTCTGCATGCAGGTCTGTGCACCGTGTCGTGCAATGCCGCGGAGGTCAGAAGAGTCACCCCCCCCCTTGAAGGTATCTCGGGGCTGTGAATCATCAGTCAACTCATTAGCATGGAAAAAGACATTAACCATTTGGACGATCTGAAAACTTTTGGGACTTGTATGTCAGGCAGTGGAACAACAGATATTTTTATATTAACATAGTGGAAAACCAGAGCTTATAGTTTTAAAGCCTAAATATAAGTGTTTAGAAGGGTCTCCAGTCTGCCATTTGTTGATAAGGCTGTTACCAATGGCAACAGCCTGTCTGCTGGGGCATGTCCCATAAGTGCAGAAGTTTAGACCTGGAGTGGACCTTTGAGACCTTCAGTTTATAGATGAGGAAAGGAAGGTGTGTTCATTTTGTTCCCCACTGCTGTGATAAAATACCCTGACGAAAGCAACCTAAGGGAGGGAAGGTGTGGTGGTTTGGATGAGTGTCCCCCATAGGCTCTAGGTATTCAGACATTTGTCTCCAGTTGGTGGTGCTGTTTTTGGAGGTCTTGGAGGGCGTGGCCGTGCTAGAGGAAGTGCGTTGCTGGGGGCAGGCTTAGTGAGCTTAACAAGCCTTGTGCTCTACAGTTGCCTCCTCTCTGTTTCCTGTGCTCTTTGCGAGATGTGACCCTTGGTTTGCTGCTCCAGATCCAGCCGCCATGCCTCCTGCCACAATGGACTGTAATTCCCTGGAACCGCCAATCGTAAGCTCAAATAAACTATTCCTTTTATAAGTTCCTTGGTCTGGTGTTTTATCACAGCAACAGAAAACTGACTAATACAGAAGATTTATTTTGACTCTCAGTTCCAGAGAGATTCAGCCCATGGTGGTGGGGAAGACACGTCGGCAGGAGCGTGGGGCTGGCCTATCACACTGCAGCAGCAGTCTGGAAGAGAGAGAAAAAGAACAGGAAGTGGATCCAGGTTATAAAACTTCAAACCCCACCCCCAGCAATGTACTTCCTCTAGCAAGGTTCCACCTCCTAGAGGTTCTGTAAGCTTCTCAAGCAGTGCCTCTGGCTGGGGACCATGTGTTCAAACACAGGAGTGTATAGGGGACATTTCACATTCAGGCCATTACAGAAGAACTACAGCCAAGTCGAACATTATGCATATGGATTCCTTAGTTCAAGCAGTAGGGCTTTGTGCGAATGTAGACGAAAAGAAAAACGTCTCTGAAGCACACTGGACAGGTTTACCATGTTGTAAACAATGGCTAAAGTTGCCAGGTTCTGTAAGGGCAGGAATCAGGTGGAAGGGCACGCTAAGGCAGGGGATGACCATGTGTGCGAGTGCCTGCAATGTGCATCCCAAGCTTCAGACTAGGGACCATGCTTGAACTGTAAGTGCTTCTGCTAGTTCCCAGAGTCGCCCAGAGGGGCCAGGCAGTCCAGAAAGAAGCAGGGAAAGCTGATCACAGCAGAGGATGTGTGTAGTACATCAACTCCTTTTGTGTTGAGCAGCCTCATACCCGTGGACCTGGCAAGAAATGGTAATCTTTAAAGAAGGAGAATGCTTGACCTTTTTATAGCAAGGCCCAGGTATAGGGCCAAAGGTGGTAGAGAAAACACCGGAGAGCCATGTTTGGAGTAAGATAAATCTCCCTAAACCTTTCAAAATCAGAACACATCAGGAAAAGTAGAATGAAAACATTGATGTTGAAAAGTTATGGTACTGGTCATATATCTTAGAAAAACTTTTATCTTTTTAAAAAAAAAAAACTTCATTTGGAGGTGGTTGGAGAGATGGCTCAGTCTTTAAGAGTGAACATTGCTCTTGCAGAGAACTGAGGTTAGTTCCCAGCACCTACCTGTAGACTTCAACTCTGGCAGTCCAGCAGCCTCTTCTGGCCTCTGCAGGGATTGTACCCCTGGGCACAAATATCCATACAGAATCGAAAATAAAAACAAAATCTTAAAAAAACCCCTCTTATTTGGTAAACTGTTAAGAAAAAAGAAAAGAAAACCCAAAATAACAAAAATACAATGTGGGGCTCAATGGTTAGGAGCTTTGGCTGCTCTTGCAGAGGACCTGGGTTGTATTCCCAGCACCCATGTGGTAGCTAACAACCATGTTTAACTCCAGTTCCAGGGAATCTGACGTCATTTTTGGCTTCTGTGGGGATTGCACGCTTGGGTATATTTAAATGCAGGCAAAACACTCATACACATAAAACAAAAATTAAAAAAAATAAAAATATAGAGAATGAAAACATTGGGTACATACATGCGAGTCCTGAGGCAGGAGTCAGAAAGTAAGTCATGCCAGCCGGGGTCAGGTGATCTTAGGCAAGAGCTGGAATTGGAAATAAGAGTAAGCTCTCCATAGTGATTAAAAAGAGTGATTTGGGGGCTGGAGAGATAGCCTACCGGTTAAGAGCACCGACTGCTCTTGCAGAGGAGCTGGGTTCGATCCCCAGCACCCACATGGCGGCTAAGAACCATCTGTAACTCCAATTCCAGGAGAACTCCAGTTCCAGGGGAATCCGAGACCCTCTTCTGACCTCCATGGTAATGCACAAACCTACATGCAGACAGTACATTCATACACATACAATAATAAATAAAATTTAAAAAAAAAAAAAGAAAAAAGTGATTTGTTCAAAACTCCACAGCTTTGCTACCATGTGGTGTGAACTTGGACAATTTATCTAATGCTTCAATCTCCTCATCTGTGAGGTGCAAATGGTAATATTAGTATGTAACTCAAAAGGCTGTCATGAGAAGAAAGTGATTTCACATACCTAATTCATGGGCTGTGTGTGTGTGTGTGTGTGTGTGTCTGTGCACATATGGCACATGTGGCTGTCAGAGGACAACCTTTAGGAGCCTTGGGTTCTGGGGATCAAACTCAGGTCATGAGGCTGCATGGCAGGTGCATCCATGGAGCTATCTAGTCTACTCCCCTTTGTTTAGTTTTTGAGCTTATCTCTTCCCTTCCCGTCACTTTTATATTACTCAGCTCTGTGTTGGTGCTGTAGGCAAATATACCTTTGCAGGTCTTTCGTGTTTGTTTTGTTACTAGTTGGCTGAGGGTTCCCTTTGCTCTACCCAGACAGAAGTCATGGGGGGCCAGGGCGGCCTTTGCAAGTGCTGGTTCCCAACGGGTTTTGCTTCCCTCAGGGTTTGGCAGCAGGGAGCAGCCACAGTTGTACCCTGCAGTGTTACAGTCCTGCAGGCTGGAGTACCAGGCTCTTACCCTTGGTGGCAGCGGCCATTGTCACAGCTCAGCCTAAGGCCTGAGACCCTTGGCCCTGAAATCTTGCTGGCTGGCTGGAACTCTTGGGGCGGCTGTTTCTCCTCTCTCTCTTCCCTGGAGGCGTGCCTCTGCCCTCCCATTCCTCTTCGCACTGCCCATCTTTCCTTCTTTGGCTCTGGTTGCGCAAGCTTTTCAGCAGCGGCCTTTTCCTCGGCAAGCAGTCCACTGCCCTGTTGCTCGCACAGCCTGGCCTGCTGACTGCTCAGACTGCCTTTGTGCTGTCGCTTTGTGTTAGCAGCTCAGGTCCCTCTACTGAAAACAGTCAAGAAGAGACTATTTGAGAGAAGCCTTTTTATTGGGCTTGTCACTGCAGCCCTGGGAGTGTCTCCCAGCCCACTCGCTGAGCCTCAGTAGCTTGCTCATACAGGCAGAGAAGGGTGTTTGGGCCGATCACAGCTCTCCCGTCAGTCATTAAGGGTTGTGTTTTGGACTAGTCATGGCCATTATTTGAGGCAATCACAGCCTTGCTTCTCAGCCACAGTCATAGAGGCTTATGTTGTGAACCAATCATGGCCTTGCCTTAGTATAAATCCCAGCAGTCCCTCTGCTCAACCACCAGGGAAAGTGCTCCCCTCTGCCCGAGGTGGAAATCGCTCCAGGGTTATAGAGTTCATGGAGGCTTGTGATAGCAAAAAGTCTCACACAAATTGTTTCAAACAGCCCTGCGTAGGGCTGTGGCCTCAGGAGATGGGGACTCAGTTGTAGTCTTTGCACAGTTGTCTTGAGACCCTCGTGGTGTGCTCAAGATGGCTGCACTCGTGCTGGCATAATCCAACTGGCTGTTAGCTTCTTAGTCTTTTGGCTCAAGGCAGTCAGGACAAGTCCCAACAGCTGCTACTTAGGGATTCAAATCGCCCCTCCCTGTGTTTGCTCCTTCATAGGAATGAGCAGAAGGACACTTAAAGAACTTACTAGTAACACTGCCAGTCATTTTTAAACAGTGTTTTAATGGTGCTGAACACCTTTCCAACACCCAGGGAGACGTTGGTCCCCTTTGCTTGTCTCAGTTTAAGTCTTTTTATTTCTTCATGTGCCAGTCAGTCCACTTAAGAGACAAAAATCATCAACAATTTGAACTTGGAGAATTTAATGTAAAGAATTAAAAAATTATTTGAAAATTTCATACATGTATACAGTGCATTTTAATCGTGGCTACTTCCCACTCCTTCCTTCCAACTTTTTCTGCTACCCTTCCTTAATGTATCTCCCTTTCAGCTTTTGTAACCCACAAAAGTCTGTTTAGTGCTGCCCATATGTAGATGGGTGTGTGGGGTCAGTGGCCACCTCCAAATTTATGAGGAATTTCTCATGAAAAGTCAACTCATTAGCTACTGAAGGAGTGACAGAGAATCTAGGGAGTACAGGAACAGCTGGAAGACACATTTTTTTTTTTCTGGAACTGAAGGAGAGTATAAGATATAATCTAAGAATTTGTAGCCCCCAAAACACACACACACACACACACACACACACACACGCACACACACAAACAGACACACGCACGCGCACACACACGCACACATGCACGCTCACATGTACAGGCACACGCACACACATGCACACACGCACACACGCACACACGCACGCACACACATGCACAGACACATGCACGCACACACACGCATGCACACACGCACACACATGCATACATGCACGCACACACGCACACACGCACATGCACGCGCACACACACACACGCACTGAGAGTCTTGCCTCTCTGGAGATGAAGTGACTGCCCCATGATGTGGTCTCTAAGAGCAGGCCTTCTGGTAAGGGGATGTGGATGGATTGCAAAGGTGTCTGAGGTAGAATAGCAAAGAGTTCCCTGGAGAGCAAACACAGTTGGGCTCCCAGAGGCTGCCAGCAGGACATCTTAGTGGGGACAAAGCCTCCCAAATGCAGAAGAAAAGGCCCTGACTTTGCCTTGGCCCATGGGGACACTTCTCATTCAACTTACAACATCTGGTTTTAAATAAAAAGGATTCTCAAGTGACATACACATTTGATCCCAGCGCCCAGCACTGGAGAGACAGGTGGATCTCTGTGAGTTCAGGGCTAGCCTGGTCTACATAGTGAATTTCAGGCTAGTTGTGGCTATAGGGAGACCCTGTCTCAAAAAGACACCCCCCCCAAAAAAATTCCCACTCTATAGCACTAGCTCAGCTTAAACTTGTGATCCTCCTAACTCAATCTCCTGAATAATGAGAGAAGAGGCATGTGTCACTACACGTGACTAGTCTATCTTTTGATGTTACAAACTGCTGTAAAACTTACGTCTTGAAATTTTTGATGGTTGTACTCATCAGTGCATACTTTGGGCAGGTCTCACTTGTGTTTCACATCATATCAGTCTAGAAGGCATGGCTTGAGTTGCAGGATGATACATTCAGGGTGGGTCACTCAGTTGTCTGATAAATTATTGTTTATTGGTTCCCTGTCCATATGGGCATCTCTACAGATGACTGAGGTTGCCTTATGGTGGTTAGATTTCAAGAGCAGAAGTAAAAGCTGCTAGTTTCTTAGGCCTATAGTACTGGAATGGTAGGTTACTGTCTTGGTCCATTTTGTATTGTTAGAATACTTGATGCTGTGTACTTTATAAAGAAAAGAGGTTTATTTTGGTTCATAGTTCGGAGGCTGGTAATCCATAAGATATAGTACCATCAGCCAAGGACCTCCTGGATACATTACAGCATAGCTATAGAGGAAGAGGAACTGATTGTATGTGGAAGCAGTACATGTTTGTTCAAAGAAGCAAGAAGAGGCTTAGGAGGGGCACGTTATAGCAGCCTAATCTTTTATTTTTTTTATTTTTTTATACGTTTGGTATTTTTGAGACATGGTCTCCCTTTAGTCCCAGCTGGCCTGGAGCTCACTCTGTAGACCAGGCTGGCCTTGAACTCACAGAGATCCGCCTGCAGTGCTAGGATTAAAAGCGTGCAGCCTAATCTTTTAAGAACCAATCAGATCCCAAGAGAACTACAGTAATCTTTTCCAAGGTGGTACTCCCAGTAACCCAATACCTTTTACTAGAATCCACATCTTAAAGTTCTAACACCTCTTAGCGTAATCACAGCAGGGACCATCCTTCCAGCCTGTGAACCATGAAGGACTAACCACATGTAAACCGTGTCACTCACTGTTGTATTCTTTTTTTTTTTTAAATTACTTCTTTATTTTTTTCGTTTTTTTTTAATTTTTTAAATTATTTTTTTTTAATTTTATTTATTTATGTGTATGAATGTACTGTCTGCATGCAGGTTTGTGCACCCATGTCGTGCAATGCTGCGGAGGTCAGAAGAGGGTGTCAGATTCCCCTGGAACTGGGGTTCTCCTGGAATTGGAGTTTCAGACGGTTCTCAGCTGCCATGTGGGTACTGGGGATTGAACCCGGGTCCTCTGTAAGAGCGGTCAGCACTCTTAACCGCTAGGCCATCTCTCCAGCCCTATTTTTTTTTTTCGTTTTTTAACAATAAGTAATAATTTATGGGTACAAGCATCCTTCATGTAAAACCAATTTGCAAGCAGTTGTGCCCAAACCCACATGGCCCATGGGGGGGCTTGTATGTTCAATCAAGTTGATCAGATGAGTGTCCAGACTATATTGCTGTAGTTTCATCATTCACCCCAATCGCAGCCCTTACATTCTATCACACCCCTTCTTCTGCAGATTGTTGTATTCTTTAGGTTAAGCTGACCCAGAAGCTGGATTTAAAGATGGAGTATACTTTTCTGTGGGTCATGTTAACTATTTTGGGTGCCGTACACTTCTTGTTATATGTAGTAGTTACACATATAATGTGTAGGTTTATTTGGCTTCACTGTCGGATTCTACCAATGATTTAGAGAATTAGTATAGTTCTTGAAACTCTTCTCCAAAATTGAAGAAGAGTGAATACTCCCACATTCGTTTTTTTATAAGGCTTGACACAAAAGCCAGACAGAGATACAAAAAAAGCAATCTTGAAACCACTATTCCTGCTGAACAGATGTGCAAATCATTAAGAAAATACCAGGAAATTGAATCCAGCAGAATATTAAAAGATCACTCAGCACAATTAAGAAAATGTAAAGATGGTATATCTGCAAACAAGTAATAGTGATATGTATATATCATATTAGTAGAATGAAAGACAAGTTGATCATCTTAGTAGATACAGAGTCCACGTTTGACGAACTTCAGCCTCCTTTCATGATAAAAAGCTCTCGCAGATTTGGAATACAAAGAATATGCTGAAACACAATAAGGCCAGGTTGACAGACCCAGAGCTAATGTCATACTGTGGGAAATAACTGAAAAATTTCCCTCTATAATCAGAAAGAAAATAAGGATATCTACTCTCAACACTTCTATTCAACACAGTACCAAACGTCCTAGCCAAAGCAATTAGGCTAGGGAAAGAAATAAAGCGTATCTAGATTGGAAAGGAACAGGTAAGTTGTCCCTGTATGCAGACAGTATGATTTTTTTAATTTTATAATTTATGTTTTATTGTTATTTAACATTTTCCATACATCATATATCATTTCTCAATCCAATTTAGAGTCACTTCCTTTTCCATGCCCCCCCACCCCACCTGAGTTCCTGCACGCTGCCATACATGTCTTGCATCTTTTTCTGAGTCTTTCCAGACTTTTTGTTTTGTTTTGTTTTTCAGTTCTTTTGTTGTTGTTGTTCTCTCCAACTTGTATTGCTTCAATATATATATATATCTATATATACATACATAATTATATACATACATACACATATCACCTGAATTGGAAGATTTCCTTTTCTTTTCTTTCTTTTATTTATTTATTTTTTTGCTAAAAGACGTCATGTTTTCCTTAAGGAAGTGTTTGAAGGTTCCTCCTTGGCAAGCCCAAACAACCATCAATCTTGCCCTTGTGCTACACACTGGGGTCTTTCCCTCCCATGGTCACCCAAATGAGGTCCAGTAAGCACACGTCCTGTCTTGATCTTCCTGTACTGACTTCCATGATACAGCCTGGATAGTCTAACAATGGCAGTCTATTCTCTGACAAGGCTGAAATCCCAGTATCTGCTTAGTCCACAAGCTGGATATCTCAGTAGTTCCCATCTGGCATTGAAAGTTTGGAGGATTCTTGGAGAGACATGAGTCTTCAGTCCATATTGGAGGGTTAAAAAGCTGTGTCTCATGGCAGACAGCTTGATTTTATATGCAGAAAATGCTGATGATTTCACCCAATAAAAAACTTAGAACTAAAAAAAAAAGAACTCCGTTAAGGTTCAGGTACAAAGTCAAGATGCAAAAATCAATGAATATTTCTGTATATTAATATAAACTCCCCCTCCCTAATCAAGACAACTCTCTCATTGTCCTAGTTTGTTTTCCATTGCTGTGACAAAACACTCTGACCGACATCAACTTGGGGAGGAAAGGGTTTATTCAGCTTACATCTCCTGGGTCACAGTTGATCACTCAGGGAGCCCAAGGTAAGAACTCAGGGCAGGAACCTGGAGGCAGGAGCTGAAGCACAGGCCATGGAGGAATGCTGTCCACTGGCTTGCTCCTGGCTTGCTCTCTACTGGCTTGCTCTGTGGCTCATGCCCAGCCTGCCTTCTTATACTGTCACTGCTCAACAATCAAGACAATACACCACAGATGTGGCCACAGGCCAATCCAATGGAGCCAATTCCCCAACCGAGGCTCCCTCAACCCAGGTGTGTCAAGTTGACACCAAAGCTATCCAGCACACTCATTTACTGTAGTTACATAGAAAACCAAAACAACTCCCAATCTCAAAACAACTCCCAGAATTTAGGAATAAACTTAAAGTGGTCAAAAACTTATACACTGAAAAATCTAAAACACCAATGAGAAGAATTTAAGAAGATATAAATAAATGAAACAATATTCCAGTTCAAGGATTAGAAGGATTAGTACTTAAAATATCTATACTATTTAAAGTCATCTATAGATTCAGCATGATCACTATTAAAATTACAGTGATAATTTTATAGATATGAAAACAAAATTCAGAAAGTCAGATAGAGCCACAAAAGACACTGAATAATCAAAGCATTCTTGAGCAGAAAGAACAAAGCTAGAAGAATTATTTACCCAGTATCAAAATATACTACAAAGCCATAGAATCAAAATAGAATGGTACTGGCATTAAAAAAGACACAGAGATAAATGGAACAGAAAGGAAAACCCTGAAATAAGCTCATGTACTTAAGACCAATTGATTCTCAACAGAGATATCAAGAACACACAGTGGGCAAATAATAGTCATCAACAAGTGCTATTGGGTCACCTGGTTAGCTATTTTCAGAAAAACGAATTTAGACTCTTATCTCATACCATATAAGAAAGCAACCCAAAATGAATTCAAGACTGAAACTGTCAAGCTGCCAGGAGAATCTAGGATACTGGTCTGACGATGATTATTATTATTTTTTAATATGATTCCAAAAACACAGATAAGAAAAGCAGAGGTGAACATGGAATTTCATTAAACTAAAAGGACAAGAAAGGGCTAAGAACAAAGGGAATAGTCCATAGAGTAAAGAAGTAACCTAGCCGGGAGTGGTGGCACACACCTTTAATCCTAGCACTCAGGAGGCAGAGGCAAGGCAGATCTCTGTGACTTCAAGGCCAGCCTGGTCTACAGAGTGAGTTCCAGAATAGCTGGGGCTACAGGGAGACCCTGTCTCAAAAAGACCAAAAAAAAAAAAAAAAAAAAAAGAACCTTTTTTTTTTTTTTTTTTTTTATTTTTTCTAATCTTTCTTGTTTTCACATAATTTATTTTTTATTTTTTTAACAATCTAGACCCATGTCCCCCTCCATTTCACCCACCCACCAGAGCTCATGTATTTCTGCCAATAGTGCTTTTTCATCTCTTTCTCCAGTCTTCTCAATATTCCTCCATGAGGAAGTTGACTTGTTTTTTGAGCAGAATTCTCACTGTTTCAGTCAGTTTCCTTTGATTTAGTCCTTTTCTGTTGTGGTTGTTGTGAAATATGCATTACTAACTACTACCCACTGCTTTGGACAAAGCGTCAGGGGGCAATATACAAGAAATACTTACAGTAGGTAATTGGCACTAGCATCCACAGATTGAGGGATACCATGTTCGTTGTTTGTTTTTCTGGGACTGGTTACTTCACTCAAGCATATGAGAGGAAACACTTATAAATTGTAGATCTGCTAAGGGGCTGATATCCTAAATATGTAAGGAATCTTTAACTCAACAGAAAAACCAAACAAAGCACACTGAAGTCTGGAAAAATGCAAGTACTTGAATAACATGTCTCGTAAAAAAGATAGACAAAAAAAGCTGCAACAAATATAAAAAATGCACAGCCTCAGTAATCATGAGGTAGTGCAAATCAGAATCACAGTTAGTTACTATCTCGTACTTATTAGGGTGGCTGTTATCAAAAAGATGAAAGGACCTGGGTATGGTGGGCAAATACACTCCCTCCAGGACTGAGATGTAGGCAGGGAAGATCAGAGTTCGAGGCCAGCTTGGCCTAAAGGGAGTCTTGGGCCCTTTGGCCTGTGAGATGGCAGAAGGACCCTCACCGGAACTTGAATGCGGCACCTTGATCTTTGGATTTCTAGTATCTAGAGCTGTGAGAAAGAAGTGAATTTCTCTAGTTTATAATGCCAGTCTGTGGTGTTTTGTTACAGTAGCACGAATAGAGGCGTCATGCTCTACATAGTGATTATATACAATTTTTATTTGTTAAAGAACTAAATATTTAAAGAGGTGACCATTATTTGTAATAAACTAGTAACTAAGTACAACATGGAAAAAAAAAAGGAGCTGCTTTTCTTTTTAATCTCTAAGTTCGAGTTTTTCTACTGTTGGGAAGATATCTTTTCCTCAAGTCATCCTAGGTTTGTGGCTGAGGCATCAAAAATCACGTGAGAAAAGTATACCACTTTCCACTTTATTAATTTTATGACAGAAGCCTTTATAAGAAAAGTAAAGCACAAAGAAATAGTTTACGTTTCTATATGGTTGTTATTTTGGTGAAATGAAGCCAGTTGTTGAGAAACAGAATTGGAAAAATAGTATAATCTGATGCTAATCAACTGGGGGACACTTAGCAGGGTCTATTTATTCATATTTTCCTCTGTGACCTGTGACTTCAGAGCTAAGAATCAATCCTCTTTTCTTTGGGATATAGCCAGGGTCGTCTCACAAGAGGGTCTTATAGTCTGTTTCAGGGAAGAAGGAGACAGAAGGCAAGTGAGAAAGCCTGCCTTGACGGTTGGTTCTGAGAGTTCAAGCTGCTCTGTATCAGACTAGTGGAACCCCCCCCATCATTACCATAGGAAATTTCCAGTTGAAAAGCTCTGCTAACTCCAGTCATTCCCAGAAAGTTATTTGTTTGACACTAATGTTTAAATCTGGAATTTTTTACACAGTGCCAAATCCAAAAGAAGAAAATTTAAAAAATTATTGAAAATTAATTTTTATTAAAAATACTTTTATTTTTAGAGAGTAGAACTCGGAGTCAACTCAAAGTCTTTTCAAATTATTACAAGGCCTGTGTGCCTGTTTCAGTTAGCAAGGGGGTGGGGTGGGGAAGGAATGGACTTAAATAACCTTCTCCAAGGGCCTCTTAAGGAACTGTGGAGAGCATTTTCACTCTGCTGTTTGAAGTATTTATTGTTTATCTTTCAGCGAGTATTCTATTTCAAAGTGTTTCATATATTATTTATATAACCAGAAGATTTTCAAGTGTGTTTCCTGTTTGCATGTTTTTCAATGATAAGTTCAGAAGATTTTTCTATATTTTCGCACAACTGTTCAGATTATAGACAAATTACATTTTTGCCAATGGCTTATTAGAAAATATTCTTCAGCCCTAGTCTGATGTGTGGGTGTGGGTATCGGATCCGTAGGCTTTTTCCTCTTGGTCTCTGGAAAGCTGGCGGACTTTGTCCTCATTAAATTCGGTAGAATGTCATTTCAAAGAGCTCTTAAAAGGCTTTGCAGAAAAGCCGGGCGTTGGTGCGCACACCTTAATCCTAGCATCGGGAGGCAGAGGCAGGGGCGGATCTTTGTGAGTTCAAGGCCAGCCTGGTCTAAGAAGTGAGTTCCAGACAAGCTGGGGCTACAGGAGACACTGTCCAAAAAAGACAAAAAAAAAAAAAAAAAAGCTTTGCAGAACAATTAGGTCCTCTTCCCTCTCACTCCTTATTAGCTGGTTCAGTACCATAAATGATTGTAGGAAGCAGGAGAAGCTGTTAGTCCGTGGAAATAGCACAGCACAACAAATCTACACTCCCGGCTTCAGGTCTATGTGCATTGTTGAAGTCTGCTGTAGGAGTGAAGTGGGTCCAGAAATGAGTCAGGTGTGATCCCTGCCCAGAAGGTGCTCCAAGGGAGCAGGCTCATGCAGAATGCTTCACACAGAGCCTGGTGTGGGTCAGTCGAGTTTGTTTGCAGCAATAATCATTGGCTTGCGATGAGTGATAACAATGAACCAAGACGGATCACACACAATAGTCACCAGTGTCTGCAAGCAGTCAGACAGCCTGCTTGTAGGGGCAGGACCAGTGATACGGGTTAATGTTTGGTTCAGTGTGTGGTTAAAGTGTGAGATTCAGATGTATATATTAGTGGTCAGAGTTTTTAGAATTGATTGAAGCTGAAACCCAGTCAGGCCACGTAATTTGGTCATTCTGTTCAAATTGCTGTGGATAGCTGGGCATGGCGTGTGCTCATTTAACATAGCACTTGGGAGGCAGAGCCAGTTGGATCTCTCTGAGTCAAGCCAGGCCTGGGTCTACAATAGCCTAGTTCCAGGCCAGCTGGGGCTACCAGGGAGACCCCGTCTTCAAAAATACAAAAACAAAACAACAAAAAAAAAACCACAACTGTTCTAGAAGGGCTTGGAGGGTGGCTCAGCTCGTGTTCACTGTTTAAGAAGATACGCTGCTCCTGAGGAAGACCACAGTTCAGGTCTTAAGCACTCACAGGGTGGCTAAAAACAATCCCAGTAAGTCCCAGTTCCAGGGGAAGTTGTTGCCCTCTTTCTGGCCTCTTTTGGGCATGGCCAACATGGTCACTTATCATAGCATGCAGACCAAAACATTCATAGAGTGTAAAATAAAAAATAAGTTTAAAAATTTTAACAAAAGGAAGAAAAAAAGAAGTGGCTAAGAGAAACTAGATTTGTGGTACATGCCTATAAATCCCAGTTTTTGAAGAGCTGAGGCAAAAAGAGGATAAGGCAATGTTGTGGGCAGCCGGGCCATATAGCAAGGTTTATTTCAGACAAAGCTAAAGATGAAGCAAACAGCAGCCCCCAGCACATTTGGCTCCCGTTCACCTCACCGTAACATCGTGCGAGTCTTCCCCTCTTTTCAGGCCTGCTGGATTCTCTTTCTTGGGTTTTCATAAACATCTTCTTCCATCTAAACATGGTGAGCCACTGCTATTTGGCTTCTGCCCCTTATAGAAGTGACCTTTGGTGGAGTTCACGGACATTTTTCAGGTGGCCCCTGGCTATCTCGGCAGCATTTGACAATGCTACTGTGTTTTATTATTGCTGTTGTTTTCCCTCCACTCCATGATCATGTCGTACTATTGCAATGTGTGTGATGTGTCCTCTGTGTCATGGTCATATGACATGCATTCACATTCAGAGGTCCTGAGAGTTAAGGTTTTCATGTAGGAATTTTGGGGAGACAAAATTCATTGTATGATACTGTTTTGCTAATGGAGCCACAGGGTAGGGACCATTTAGACCCCCAAACTGTAGGAATAGCAGTGCTCAGTGCCAGCCTGGGAGAACTGCAGGCATGCAACTTTACCCCATGAGAACCGTGCTTGGTATGTCCTGCAATGATGCCATGGGGATATGGTGCAAATCTTTGGGAGTCACCCGATCCCCCCAATTGTGTGTAGAGTCGGATATGGAGAGAGAGAAAAAGATATTCCGAGATTTTTAAGGTTTAAAATTTTCTCTGTTGGATTTTGGACTTCCTTGGGACCAGTTGCTCCTTCCTTTGTGCTTCTTCCCTCCTTTCTTGCAGAAATGTCTCTTCCGTGCTTGCCTCACCATCGTATTTTAGGAATAGATAACTTGTTATGATCTCAGGTTCAAGGTGCAAATGAATTTGCTCCTTTATGAATCTTTCTTGAGTCCTACCATGTCTGATTCTGATGAACCTCTGGACATGGACTTGACACGGACTCTTGAATTGGTGCTGGATAGAGTTAAGATAGGATAGAGTGAATGAATGTTGGGGACTGTCTTTGATCCCCATACTATGTATGATTTGAGTTTGTTTCTCTGTAGTGTCCTTGTTGGAAATTTAACCTCTGACTTCATATGTGGGGCTTTTGAATGGAAGTTTAGAATGGAGGAAGTCAGGAGGATAGGTGGTCTCCATATGATGTGATTGGGTGAGTGCTGTTATAAGCAAGGAAGAAAGACCCAAGGCCTGGGAGATGTGCTCTGAACAACACTTTCCGACCTTCAGTTCAATGCTCAAGAAGCACTAAGAGGCCATTATTGACCAGATGCCAAGCAGGGGCTAGTGTTATCCATTCTTATCTCAGTGTTATCTTCTCGTCCCAGACCGCCAACTACGAGCCAACAAAACTTCTGTTCTTTATGAATTAGTTGGTGTCTTAGTAACTGTCAACAAAACTGGGTCACAATCACAAATCTTAGAGTCTGTGAGAAAGGACTTCTCAAAACAAGGGATTTCAGATCGACTGACCTGTGAGTATGTCGCTGGGGGGGATTGTCCTTGAATGGTTTAATGGATGTAGGGGGTCTGAATCACTGTGGGTGGCATCATCCCTGGGCAGGTGGTCTTGTGTGTATAAGAAGGCTAGCTAAGTGTGAGCCCGTGGGTGAGCCAGCAAGCAGTGTGCCTCCTAAGCGCAAGCCCGTGGGTGAGCCAGCAAGCAGTGTGCCTCCTAAGCGCGAGCCCGTGGGTGAGCCAGCAAGCAGTGTGCCTCCTAAGCGCAAGCCCGTGGGTGAGCCAGCAACCAGTGTGCCTCCTAAGCGTGAGCCCGTAGCCCGTGGGTGAGCCAAGAGCAAGCAGAGTGTGCCCTCCAAGCGTGAGCCCGTGGGTAGCCAAAGCAAGCAGTTGGCATCCTAAGTGTGAGCCCGTGGGTGAGCCAGCAACCAGTGTGCCTCCTAAGCGTGAGCCCGTGGGTGAGCCAGTAAGCAGTGTGCCCCTAAGTGCGAGCCCGTGGGTGAGCCAGCAAGCAGTGTGCCTCCTAAGTGCAAGCCCGTGGGTGAGCCAGCAAGCAGTGTGCCTCCTAAGTGCGAGCCCGTGGGTGAGCCAGCAAGCAGTGTGCCTCCTAAGTGCAAGCCCGTGGGTGAGCCAGCAAGCAAGCAGTGTGCCTTCCTAGTCAAGCCCGTGGGTGAGCCAGCAAGCAGTGTGCCTCCTAAGTGCAAGCCCGTGGGTGAGCCAGCAAAGAAGTGGTTGGTGCCTCCTAGTGGCAAGCCGTGGGTGAGCCACAAGAGTGGTGCCTCCTAAGTGCAAGCGCCGTGGGTGAGCCCAGCAGCAGTGTGCCGTGTGCCTCCTAAGTGCAAGCCCGTGGGTGAGCCAGCAAGCAGTGTGCCTCCTAAGCGTGAGCCTGTGGGTGAGCCAGCAAGCAGTGTGCCTCCTAAGCGTGAGCCTGTGGGTGAGCCAGCAAGCAGTGTGCCTCTGTGGCTTTTTCTTCAGTTCCCTGCCCTGACTTCTCTCAGTGATGAACTGTGACCTGGATGATTTAAAACAAATAAACCCTTTCATCCCAAAGTTGGTTTTGGTCAAAGTATTTTGTCATAGCAACAGAAAAATAACTAATAGACCTGGTCTCAAATAGTTTTTGTTCTAAAATGCACAGAAAATAGGTTGAGAAGCCTATTGTTTATGCTCTTATCCTATTCTCTGCTTTTCCTGGACATCTCTCTTTTGACCTTTAGTGACAGTGATTCTTTGGCATTTCCCTGTGGTTGCTGTTTAATGTTTGCTAACTACCAGGCACTGGCTGTTTATTTTAGCAGACGTAAGGGCAGTCTGGTCACTTTCCAGGTAATTTCTAACTTGTCTGTCTGGTTATGAATCCATTTTAGTATTGCTATTGGTAACTCTTGTAATATGAATGTGAGGTTGGAAAAGCATGTTTGTCCTCCTCTCAACACCCCTCCCCCCCCCCCCCCCCCCCACTTTTTTTAATAAGCTGAAACATTCACTCATTTGCATGTCCCTGGTTAAATTATAGAATTGGGGGGCCCACTGATTAAGGACCCGTTGGGCCAGCTGTCCAGGGGCTAAATCGTTTATTTAAAATGGGGAAATTCTAAAGAATAAAAAGTTTGAAAAATTGTAAGAGTTGGCCCTTCTGGAACTGATTTGCCCAGGAACAACTGCACAGAAATAAAATATATTATCCTTCCCACATAGTGCAGCAGACTTCCAATACCAGAATGGCCTTTGGCTGATTTAAAAAAAAAATTTTTTTTTTGAGCCGGCCCGGGGAGGCCGGGCTTGGTGGTGCACAGCCTTTAATCCTAGCACTTTGGGAGGCAGAGGCATAGGCAGAGAATCTTGTGAGTTCAAGGCCCAAAGCCTGGTCTACAGAGCGAGTTCCCCCCCCAGGACAGCTGGAGCTGGGGCTACAGAGAGACCNAAAAAAAAAAAAAAAAAAAAAAAAGAACCTATGGGATGGGAGGAAACATTTATTTTTTTTAACTTTCTTTTTTTTCACATAAATTTATTTTTATTTTTTTAACAAATCTAGACCCATGTCCCCCTCCATTCACCCACCCCACCAGAGCTCATGTATTCTGCCAAATATGCTTTTCATCTCTTTCTCAGTCTTTCTCAATATTCTCCATGAGGAAGTTGACTGTTTTGAGCAGAAGTTCACTGTTTCAGTCAGTTCTTTGATTTAGTCCTTTCTGTTGTGGTTGTTGGTGAATATGCATTACTCCCAACTGCTTTGGACAAAAGCTCAGGGGGCAATATACAAGAAATACTTACAGTTAGGTAATTGGCACTAGCATCCACAGATGAGGGATACCATTCGTTGTTTGTTTTTCTGGGACTGTGTTACTTCACTCAGCATGATGAGGAGGAAACACTTATAAATTGTAGATCTGCTAAGGGGCTGATATCCTAAATATGTAAGGAATCTTTAACTCAACAGAAAAACCAAACAAAGCAAACAGTGACAGTCTGGAAAATGCAAAGTACTTGAATAGACATGTCTTAAAAAAGATAGACAAAAGCTCAACAAATATAAAAAATGCACAGCCTCAGTAATCATGAGGTAGTGCAAATCAGAATCACAGTTAGTTACTATCTCGTACTTATTAGGGTGGCTGTTATCAAAAAGATGAAAGGACCTGGGTATGGTGGCATACACTCCAGGACTTGAGAGGTGTAGGCAGGAGGATCAGGAGTTCGAGGCCAGCTTTGGCCCAAAGGGAATGACTCTTGGCCCTTTTGCCCTGTGAAGATGTGGCAGGAAGGACCTCACCGGACATTGAATGCTGGCACCTTGATCTTGGATTTCTAGTATCTAGAGCTGTGAGAAAGAAGTGAATTTCTCTAGTTTATAATGCCAGTCTGTGGTGTTTTGTTACAGTAGCACGAATAGAGGCGTCATGCTCTACATAGTGATTATATACAATTTTTATTTGTTAAAGAACTAAATATTTAAAGAGGTGACCATTATTTGTAATAAACTAGTAACTAAGTACAACATGAAAAAAAAAAGAGCTGCCTTTTCTTTTTAATCTCTAAGTTCGAGTTTTTCTACTGTTGGGAAAGAAAAAATATCTTTTCCTCAAGTCATCCTAGGTTTGTGGCTGAGGCATCAAAAATCACGTGAGAAAAGTATACCACTTTCCACTTTATATAAATTTTATGACAGAAAGCCTTTATAAGAAAAGTAAAGCACAAAGAAATAGTTACGTTTCTATATGTTTGTTATGTTTGGTGAAATGAAGCCAGTTGTTGAGAAACAGAATTGGAAAAATAGTATAATCTGATGCTAATCAACTGGGGGACACTTAGCAGGGTCTATTTATTCATATTTTCCTCTGTGACCTGTGACTTCAGAGCTAAGAATCAATCCTCTTTTCTTTGGGATATAGCCAGGGTCGTCTCACAAGAGGGTCTTATAGTCTGTTTCAGGGAAGAAGGGAGAGAAAGGCAAGTGAGAAAGCCTGCCTTGACGGTTGGTTCTGAGAGTTCAAGCTGCTCTGTATCAGACTAGTGGAACCCCCCCCATCATTACCATAGGAAATTTCCAGTTGAAAAGCTCTGCTAACTCCAGTCATTCCCAGAAAGTTATTTGTTTGACACTAATGTTTAAATCTGGAATTTTTTACACAGTGCCAAATAAAGAAGAAAATTTAGAAAATTATGTATGTGCACATATAAAAATACTTTTAATTTTAGAGAGTAGAACTCTGAGTCAACTCAGAGTCTTTTCAAATTATTATCAAGGCCTGTTGCTGTTTCAGTTAGCAGAGGGGGTGGGGTGGGGAAGGATGGACTTAAATAACCTTCTCCAAGGGCCTCTTAAGGAACTGTGGAGAGCATTTTCACTCTGCTGTTTGAAGTATTTATTGTTTATCTTTCAGCGAGTATTCTATTTCAAAGTGTTTCACTATATTATTATATAACCAGATATTTTTCAGTGTTTCCTGTTTGCATGTTTTTCAATATTAAGTTTCAGAAGATTTTTCTTATTTTCCACAAACTGTCAGATTATAGACAATTACATTTTTGCCAATGGCTTATTAAAAATATTCTTCAGCTAGTCTAGATGTGTGGTGTGGTATCGGACAGTAGGCTTTTTCTCCTTGGTCTCTTGGAAAGGCCTGGTGACTTTTCTCATTAAATCGTAGAGTGTATTTCAAAGAGGCTTCTTAAAAGCTTTGGCAGAAAGCCGGGCGTGGTGGCGCACGCCTTTAATCCTAGCACTCGGGAGGCAGAGGCAGGCGGATCTTTGTGAGTTCAAGGCCAGCCTGGTCTACAGAGTGAGTTCCAGGACAGCTGGGGCTACAGGGAGACCCTGTCTCAAAAAGAAAAAAAAAAAAAAAAAAGCTTTGGCAGAACAATTATGTCTCTTCCCTCTCACTCCTTATTAGCTGGTTCAGTACCATAAATGATTGTAGGAAGCAGGAGAAGCTGTTAGTCCGTGGAAATAGCACAGCACAACAAATCTACACTCCCGGCTTCAGGTCTATGTGCATTGTTGAAGTCTGCTGTAGGAGTGAAGTGGGTCCAGAAATGAGTCAGGTGTGATCCCTGCCCAGAAGGTGCTCCAAGGGAGCAGGCTCATGCAGAATGCTTCACACAGAGCCTGGTGTGTCAGCTGTTGTCAGCATCATTGGCTGGAGATGAAGAACCAAGGCACACAAAGTCACCAGGTCAAGAGGAAGACTGCTTGTGGGGACAGTGATAGGTTAAGTTTGTTCAGTGTGTGGTTAAGTTGGAGATGTAATATTAGTGGTCAGAGTTTTTAGATGATGAAGCTGAAACCCAGCTCAGGGCCACGTAATATTTCATTCTGTTCAAATGCTGTGGATAGCTGGGCATGGTGGTGCATGCCTTTAATCCTAGCACTTGGGAGGCAGAGCCAGGTGGATCTCTCTGAGTTCAAGGCCAGCCTGGTCTACAGAGCCAGTTCCAGGCCAGCTGGGGCTACAGGGAGACCCCGTCTCAAAAATACAAAAACAAAACAAAACAAAAAAACCACAACTGTCTAGAAGGGCTGGAGAGGTGGCTCACTGGTTCACTGTTTAAGAGCACTGCTGCTCCTGAGGAAGACCCAGGTTCAGGTCTTAGCACTCACAGGGTGGCTAACAACAATCAGTAATTCCAGTTCCAGGGGATTTGATGCCCTCTTCTGGCCTCTTTGGGCATTGCACAACATGGGTGCACTTACATACATGCAGACAAAAACACTCATAGATGTAAAATAAAAATAAGTTTAAAAATTTACAAAAGGAAGAAAAAGAAGTGGCTAGAGAAACTAGATTTGGTGGTACATGCCTATAATTCCAGTTTTTGAAGGCTGAGGCAAGAGGATGGCAAGTTTGGTGGGCAGCCGGGGCCATATAGCAAGGTTTTATTTCAGACAAAGCTAAAGTGAAGCAAGCAGCAGCCCCCAGCACATTTGGCTCCCGTTCACCTCACCGTAACATCGTGCGAGTCTTCCCCTCTTTTCAGGCCTGCTGGATTCTCTTTCTTGGGTTTTCATAAACATCTTCTTCCATCTAAACATGGTGAGCCACTGCTATTTGGCTTCTGCCCCTTATAGAAGTGACCTTTGGTGGAGTTCACGGACATTTTTCAGGTGGCCCCTGGCTATCTCGGCAGCATTTGACAATGCTACTGTGTTTTATTATTGCTGTTGTTTTCCCTCCACTCCATGATCATGTCGTACTATTGCAATGTGTGTGATGTGTCCTCTGTGTCATGGTCATATGACATGCATTCACATTCAGAGGTCCTGAGAGTTAAGGTTTTCATGTAGGAATTTTGGGGAGACAAAATTCATTGTATGATACTGTTTTGCTAATGGAGCCACAGGGTAGGGACCATTTAGACCCCCAAACTGTAGGAATAGCAGTGCTCAGTGCCAGCCTGGGAGAACTGCAGGCATGCAACTTTACCCCATGAGAACCGTGCTTGGTATGTCCTGCAATGATGCCATGGGGATATGGTGCAAATCTTTGGGAGCCCCGATCCCCCCAATGTGTGTAGGAGTCTGGATATGGAGAGAAAGGTATTCCGAGATTTTAAGGTTTAAAATTTTCTCTGTTGGATTTTGGACTTCCTTGGGACCAGTTGCTCCTTCCTTTGTGCTTCTTCCCTCCTTTCTTGCAGAAATGTCTCTTCCGTGCTTGCCTCACCATCGTATTTTAGGAATAGATAACTTGTTATGATCTCAGGTTCAAGGTGCAAATGAATTTGCTCCTTTATGAATCTTTCTTGAGTCCTACCATGTCTGATTCTGATGAACCTCTGGACATGGACTTGACACGGACTCTTGAATTGGTGCTGGATAGAGTTAAGATAGGATAGAGTGAATGAATGTTGGGGACTGTCTTTGATCCCCATACTATGTATGATTTGAGTTTGTTTCTCTGTAGTGTCCTTGTTGGAAATTTAACCTCTGACTTCATATGTGGGGCTTTTGAATGGAGTTAGAATTGGAGGAAGTCAGGAGGATAGTGGTCTCATGATGTGATTGGTGGCTTTATAAGCAGAGGAAGAAAGACCCAAGCTGGGAGATTTGCTCTGAACACCATTTCCTACCTTCAGTCATGTCAAGAAGCACTAAGAAGGCCATTACCAGATGCCAAGCAGGTGCTAGTGTTATCTTCCCAGACGCCAGAGCTACGAGCCAAACAAACTTCTGTTCTTTATGAATTAGTTGGTGTCTTAGTAACTGTCAACTTGTCACATCTTAGAGTCTGCTGAGAAAGGACTCTCAACCAAGGGATTTCCCAGATCAGACTGACCTGTGAGTATGTCTCTGGGGGGGATTGTCTTGATTGTTAATTGATGTAGGGGGTCTGAATCCACTGTGGGTGGCATCATTCCCTGGGCAGGTGGTCTTGTGGTGTATAAGAAGGCTAGCTAAGTGTGAGCCCGTGGGTGAGCCAGCAAGCAGTGTGCCTCCTAAGCGCAAGCCCGTGGGTGAGCCAGCAAGCAGTGTGCCTCCTAAGCGCGAGCCCGTGGGTGAGCCAGCAAGCAGTGTGCCTCCTAAGCGTGAGCCCGTGGGTGAGCCAGCAAGCAGTGTGCCTCCTAAGCGTGAGCCTGTGGGTGAGCCAGCAAGCAGTGTGCCTCCTAAGCGTGAGCCCGTGGGTGAGCCAGCAAGCAGTGTGCCTCCTAAGCGTGAGCCCGTGGGTGAGCCAGCAAGCAGTGTGCCTCCTAAGCGCGAGCCCGTGGGTGAGCCAGCAACCAGTGTGCCTCCTAAGCGTGAGCCCGTGGGTGAGCCAGTAAGCAGTGTGCCTCCTAAGTGCGAGCCCGTGGGTGAGCCAGCAAGCAGTGTGCCTCCTAAGTGCAAGCCCGTGGGTGAGCCAGCAAGCAGTGTGCCTCCTAAGTGCAAGCCCGTGGGTGAGCCAGCAAGCAGTGTGCCTCCTAAGTGCAAGCCCGTGGGTGAGCCAGCAAGCAGTGTGCCTCTGTGGCTTTTTCTTCAAGTTCCTGCCCTTACTTCTCTCAGTGATGAACTGTGACCTGGAATGAAAGCCAAATAAACCCTTAAGTGTTTTTTTGTTGAGATATTCTGTCCATAGCAACAGAAATATAACTAATATACCTGGTCTCAAATATTTTGTTCTAGCAACAGAAAATAGGTTGAGAAGCCTATTGTTTATGCTCTTATCCTATTCTCTGCTTTTCCTGGACATCTCTCTTTTGACCTTTAGTGACAGTGATTCTTTGGCATTTCCCTGTGGTTGCTGTTTAATGTTTGCTAACTACCAGGCACTGGCTGTTTATTTTAGCAGACGTAAGGGCAGTCTGGTCACTTTCCAGGTAATTTCTAACTTGTCTGTCTGGTTATGAATCCATTTTAGTATTGCTATTGGTAACTCTTGTAATAATGAATTTGAGTTGGAAGCATGTTCCTCAACTACCCCTCCCCCCTTTTTTTAATAGCTGGAAACTTCACTCTTGCATGTCCTGGTTAAATATAGAATTGGGCCCACTGATTAGGACCCGTGGGGCCAGCTCTGTCCAGGGCTAAATCTTTTTTAAAATGAGGGAAATTCTAAGAATAAAAAGTTGAAAATTTTAAGATTGGCCCTTCTGAACTGATTTGCCCAGGAACAACTGCACAGAAATAAAATATATTATCCTTCCCACATAGTGCAGCAGACTTCCAATACCAGAATGGCCTTTGGCTGATTTAAAAAAAATTTTTTTTTTGAGCCGGGCTTGGTGGTGCACGCCTTTAATCCTAGCACTTGGGAGGCAGAGGCAGGCAGATCTTTGTGAGTTCAAGGCCAGCCTGGTCTACAGAGCGAGTTCCAGGACAGCTGGGGCTACAGAGAGACCCTGTCTCGAAAAGACAAAAAAAATAAAAGAAAAAAAAACCAAAAAATAATTTTGTTTGGTTTGGTTCTTATAAGGGTTTGGCTACAAAGTATTCCCCACAGGCTCGTGTGCATTGAGTGCTCGATCCCCAGATGGTGGTGCTATTTTGGAAGGTTCTGGGGATTTTAGGAGGCAGGTTTTCATTGCAGTACATGTCTTGAAGGTTTTACTGGGTCCTTTCTTTTTGCTCTTTCCTGTCCTTTATGAAATGGGCAGCCTTTGGACCACGCTTTCTAGTCTTATTCTGCATAATCTCAGGGAACCACCAAACTGTGGACTGCGCCCTCTGTAACCATGAACTAAAATAAACCCTTCCTCCCTTATGGGTATTTGTCAGGTATTTGGTCCAGCTATGCAAATGAAAATGCAAATTTACCAAATGAGGGCTTCTTCCATTCTCTTCCAGGTTAATTGATAGCCATCCTTTGGGCCAGGTCAAGCTGGTATCTCTTTGCTCTTCCTTTCTTTCAGGTACAGTGGAGTCATGGTGGATTATTCCTCCTCCTCCTCCTCCTCCTCCTCCTCCTCCTCCTCCTCCTCCATCCTCCTCCCTCTCTTCCTTCTCCTGCTCCTCCTCTTCCTCCTGCTCCTCCTTCTCCTCCTGTTCCTTCCCTTGGACAGATGGTAGCTTTCTATCTTTGCTCCTTTTAGAAACTGAACAGTCTTAAAGCTAATTTGAAGTCTTTTTTTTTTTTTTTCTTTTGTAACAGAAAGAAAAGCTATTTAGTACATTACAAGGGGCAATGGGCTAGGTAGTGACAAAGTATTGCCTATAGCTTAATTTTTGTTTCTTTCATTGCTACCTCACCTTTAGGGTACTAAGCATAGAAGTTGGGAAACTGTGGCCTCAACTGTTCACTACCTGTTTTGTGTGGTCTACAAGCCAAGAACAGGTGTGCGTGCATGTGTGTGTGTGTGTGTGTGTGTGTGTGTGTGTGTGTGTGTGTGTGCTTTGTTTTTGAGATAGTCTTACTATGTAGCCCAGGCTGGAGTCTACTTCATAATTCTAATTGAGCCTCTCACATGCTGGGATTATAGGTGTACACTATCAGATCTAGCTTCTTTCCCAGCACTCTGGAGGCAGAGGCAAGCGGATCTCTGTGAAATTGAGGCCAGCCTGGTTTATATAGTGAATTCCAGGCCAGAGAGGGCTACCGGGAGACCCTGTCTCAAAAAGACCAAAACCACCACTAACAACAATAACAACAATAACAAAACATATATCTAACAACAACAACAACAACAACAGTAAAACAGAACTAGCTTCTAAGAAGGTTTCCATGGTTTTCTTTCTTTCTTTTTTTATGTTCTAGTCATCAAACCCAAGGTCTTACACATGCTAGGCAAGCTCTCTTAAATTTCAAGTCTAAATTGGTTGAAAAGGAAAAAAAAGAGGCCCAGTGTGGTAGTGCATACCTTTAGTCCCAGCACTCGGTAGGGCAGAGGCAGGTGGATCTCTGTGAGTTTGAGGCCAGACTGCTGTACATAGTGACTTCCAGGCCAGCTGGGGCTACAGGGAGACAAAATGAACAAAACAAAGCAAAAGAAAGGGAAAAGAAAAAGAATATTTCATGATGTCTGAAGGTCACATGATAATGCACATTAGTGTCTGTAAATGAGATGTTCTTGGTGCCCAGGGATGCTTATTTGTTTGCACACTGTCTCTGGCTGCCTACACACCAGCAGAGCCAGGCAGCTGCCAAAGAGCTCCCATGGCCACAAAACAAATACTGAGCCTCTCCAGAAATCCTGTGCAGGCCCTAAACAGTGAGAAAGGCCTGAGAGTCCTATGGTTCTCCTGACAGCTAGAAGCAGCTTGGTTCACCTTTCTTGTCCTGACGACTGGAAGTGAAGGGACAGAAGGAGGCCAGTGGAATTTTCCATCTTGATAAACAACTCCACCTTGCAAAATAGCAGCCCCTCCCCAGGTTAGTGAATAATAGGTTAACAAATAACAGGCAGGCAAAATAATAGGAAGCCACAGTTGGTTGCAGTTCCGGTAAGGAGACACCCTGAGGGCCAGTTTCAGTAAAAAGCTGCCCTGAGAGCCAGTTCCAATAAGAAGCCACCCCAAGGGTCTGACCCCCAGGACACCTGCATAACAACATACTAAGTATTTCCCCATTTTCAAAAGTAACCATTCTGTGTAAAGGTCACTTTGAGTGACCAATAAAGAAATAACTCATTGCTGTTGCTGTAATCTGTTCTGCTCAAAATGTATAAAAGCCGAGTACTGGGTTTGTTGGGGTACAGGCGAACCCCAGTGCGCCAGCAAATTAAACCTCTTGCTTTTGCATCGAGATTTGTCTCTGCGTCTCTCACTCGGGAGTCTCCCAAGGGTAAGGCTTGTTTTGGGTCTTACCTCTGGGGGCTCGTCTGGGATCAAGACCCTCTGTGTGGGGACACCTAGACAGACTTTGGAGGACTAAGACTGGGCCCCAGCAGGTACCGCGGTTGTGTCTGTCTTGTTTGTCCTGTCTGTCTTGTCTGACGTTTGTTTCTGTTCTGACTTTCGGTTTTGCTCGCAAGCAGTCTGGGAGGCCGTTGCCTCCATCTGTAAGGAATCTGAAATACCTAGGAACAAACCTAACCAAAGACACCAAAGACCTCTACAACAAAAATTTTAAACCTTTAAAGAAAGAAATTGAAGAAGACATCAGAAGATGGGAAAACCTCCCATGCTCATGGATTGGGAAAATTAACATTGTAAAAATGTCCATTTTACCGAAACTCTTGTATAGATTTAATGCAATCCCAATCAAAATCCCCAAGAGTTTCTTCACAGGCTTGGAAACAAAAGTTTTAAATTCATTTGGAAAAAAAAAAGACCTAGCCGAATAGTCAATAAAAACCATGAGTGAAGAGAGCAATATGGAGGGGGATCTTCTATACCATACTTCAAAACTATATACCAGGCTGATAGCCATACAAACACCATCCTGTACTGGTACAAAAAAAAGACCTGTTGTACCAATTGGAAAAACCGAATATCCAAATCTGAGCACATACAATTTCAGCCATCTTATATTTGAGACAAGGGGGCCAAGTAAAGACACAATGGGAAAGACGGCACTTCAGCAAGTGGTTGTTGGCAAAACTGGATCACCACTTGTTAGAAGACATGAAATTAAACCACCTACCTGCTTCGACCCTGTTACAAGTGAACTTCGCAGATGGATCACGAAGAACCTCAAGTGTGCAACCCCAAACATCTGAAGGTGATAGAAGAAAAAAAGTTGGCAGCAGGACTACATGACGATAGGGCATAGGAAAATGACTTCCTAAAACAGACAGCAATCTGTGCAAGAATTAAGGTCCGACAAATTGACAAATGGAGACCTCATAAAACTCAAAAATTCTGTACATCAAAAGAAACAATCAGAAGGAAGTGCAGAGAAATCCCAGAGTGGGAAGAACCTTCCCTGCAGATACATCTGACAAGCATTGATTTCCAAATATATAAACTACTCAAAAAACAAGAAAAAGAAAACAAATGACCACCTCCAACAGATTGGCGCAAAGAGCTGAACAGAGCGTTCATCAGTGAGGAATTAGAGATTCGTGAGAAAACACCTAAGAATGTTCAACATCACTAAGTCATATAGGTAAATGCAAACTCAAAACCACTTTAAGATTACTCTTACTCCATAAGCACTGGCTATGATCAAGAAAACAATGATACAAGTGCTGGAGGTTAGGTTGTGGGGAAAAGGGGAACACTCATCCATGCGGGTGGAATGTAACTTGTACGAGCACATGGAACAAGCAGTGGAGAAACCCTTGGAAGACTTGGAATGAACTTGCCACAAGTACCCAGCCATATCAATCTCTGGGCATGTACCCTCAAGACTCTATGCCCCCACAGAGATACTTGCAAGGCTCATGTTTATTGCAGCTCTTTACAATAGCAATGGAGCTGAAGCCAACCCAATAGCCCCTCAACTATGAGTGGATTAGAGAAAATATGGTATCATCTAACAATACTGCATAGATGGAGTTCTATGCAGGCTGGTAAGAGAAGAGAACATCATGAGCTTTGCAGAAAATGTTGGAGCTAGAGACATATCATGCTGAGTTGAAGGTAACACAAGGTCAGAAAAACAAACGATGAATGTATCCCTAATGTGGGCTGCTAGTGCCAATTACCTAGTTTTTGTAAGTATTTCTGTGTAGGGCCCCCCCTGAGCTTTTGCCCAAAGCAGTTAGGCATAATGCATATTGGGAAACAACAATAACAAAACAAACAACAACAACTACACCAACAACAACCGAGAAGGACTGCCAGTCAAAGAACTGACTGGACAATAGTGAACTTCTGCTCAACACAGTCCACTTCCTCATGGAGATATTGATGCGAAAGACTGAGAAAGAGATAACAAGCATGTTTGGCAGAATGCATGAGCTCTGACGGGGTGGGGGAATGGGCTGGCGAAACCGGGTTCTAGATTTGTTAAAAAAATAAAATTAATTTATGTGACAAAAAAAAGTCAACCCTCCCAAAAAAACCCTGGGGGGGGCCTTGGTGGCTCATGCCCTTTAATCCTAGCATTTGGGGGCTGAGAGATAGCCTAGTGGTTAAGCGTGCTGACCTGTTCTTGCCGCGACCTGGGTTCGATCCCACAGCACCCACATGGCAGCTAGAACCGTCTTGTAACTCCAAATTCCAGGAGAACTCCAGTTCCAGAGGAATCGCGCGACAACTCTTCTGACCTCCGCAGCATTTGCCACAACACGGGTGCACCAACCTACATTCAGACAGTTACATTCATACACATACAAAAAATAAATAAAATAAAAAAAAAAAAGTCCTTCTAGCATTTGGGAGGCAGAGGCAGGTGGATCTCTGTGAGTTCAAGGGACAGTCTACATAGCAAGGTTCCAGGCCAGTAAACCTGTTTCTCAAATTAAAAAAAAAAAAAAAAAAAAAAGGAATCGGGATGGTACCTTCAGTCTGGACAGGGGGGTCGTGCTGACTCTCCTGTATCGGGCTTGAACTTGAGAATCTTGGCCAAGCTGCCTGGGGACCAAGTCTGGGAGGGACCAGTCAGTACCTGGTACCAGAGTTACTAGGCACTGACGTAGTGAATTTTTGTGTTGTATCTTCCATTCATTGGCAGGGACGGTTGATATCTGTGTTAATTGTTTGTGTTAGTTTCTGTGGACTTGGCCTGATGATCGTTTTGGACATGGGACAATCTACCTCTTCTAATCCCCTGCTCCTGTCTCTCCTGTGCAGGCAAGCATGCACACAAAGGGCTCATGCTTCGAGCTCCAAGCAGCTAGAGCTTCCACGGCTCCACTCCCCTAGAAATACAAGATCCATCATAGTAAGATGCCAGGCAGCTGGCCCTCCTTAACAGGACTGTAAGTTAAGGTGGAACAGGCATTTAATGAAATCAGCCCAGCATTTGGGGGCTTGGAGGGCAAAAGTGTTTTAATGGAGCTAACTAAAAATGTCTTAAACTAAATGATTGTGTGTACATGTGACAATGAAAAATTAATGGTTTCACAGCCCTGCACAATGATGGACAAATTTAGATTTATGTGTGCAGCAGATTGGGGAACTGAGAACTTTCCGTGCCTTGACATCAAGTTATTCTATGAGATTTTAAAAAAAAAAAAACAAAAAAGGGAATCTCTCATTACATTAAGTCATAGTCTGTGCAAGCTGTCTGTGTGTGACTGTTCTCCCATGCATTTGAGATTCGTGTCACTGTTTTCCTTTCTGGTTGGTTTCTGTTAAAGTGGCCACTTCAAACTCATTTCATTCCATATTCTGCACAAAAACAAAAATTAAGTTTATTTTTGGCATGCCTCTTAAATGTTTTTCAAAGCCTAATTTGAACCTAGATTTATTAGGTTCCCTACGGAAGAAAATTCCCTAAAATACTGGTTTGATCTTTAAATGTTTTTATTTGTTTATCTGTTGACTGGATTGATCTCCCAAAATTAAACTGTGTAAAGTTGAGTGTGTTCTCACTTCCGTTTTCCTTTCAAACTTTGTGTTTACCAGACCGTCCGTAAAGGCGCTGCGATTTGTTAAACTTATGGTTAATAACAAATGTCTGTTCTTCTTTTTCCTTCCTTAGCCTGCTTTTTTTTTTTTTTTGTAAATTTTTATTTATTTATTTTTTTATGTGTATGAATGTACTGTCTGCATGTAGGTTTGTGCACCTGTGTCATGCAATGCTGAGGAGGTCAGAAGAGGGCATCAGATTGCCCTGGAACTGGAGTTAAAGACGGTTCTCAGCCGCCATGTGGGCGCTGGGGATCAAACCTGGGTCCTCTGTAAGAGCAGTTGGTGCTCTTAGCTGCAAGGCCATCTCTCCAGCCCTTAGCCAGGCTTTTGACAGTTGTGCTGCCATAAATAATAGCACATGGCTTCCCTTGGATACCTGTGAACTACAATTTCTTCTCTCTGATGAAACAGTCTAAAATGTTTTTTGGTATTGTTCATTGCTTAATTGTCTTGGTTTTGTACTGCCTTGGTAGGACTGAATGTTTCCTGACACCTTATTCTTTAGCTTCTTCCTTGGTGAAACTGTCTTTAATTATTGTATTGTGACTTTAGTTATGGCTAGCCTTCAGTACAAACTGGATATATAATTCTGTTTTTCATCACTTGTTAAAATATTTCAATAAGTTTAAGTTTTAAAACCTTATGTATGAGTATGGGTATAAAGTACTGTTTGCTTTTAAGAATTCTATAATGTGGTTATAGCACATACAAGAAATTGTTCCACGCTGCAGACTCTCAGTACTATGCAACATGTGGACAGTCTATAAAAATTGATTTTATGACTACCAATCAGTCTGATATTCAAGGTTAAAATAAAAGATATTCAAAAGTTAAAAAAAAATTCTCATAGACTTGAGTATTAAATAGGTCATTTGGATTTCAGAGGTTCAAACTGCCCTTTGAAGGTTTGTTTGTTTGTACTGTCCCCCCACCCCCAAGACAGTTTAAAATTTAAGGTAAGGTTAGAAAAAATTAATGCGCAATTTCTTAGTGAATAAAGGTGTAGCTGCTAGATAAAATATCCAAATTCACATGCTGATGTTTTAAAAAAACAGCTCACATGAAAAACCATGTTGTGTTAATGGGTAACTGTTGAGTTTTGAGAACACTGTATATTTTCATGTGAACCAAAATTATTTACTTTGTAACTTATTCAGTTTGGCAAGTGCTTTTGATCTGAGGGGATCAATAGCATGCAATAAAATTTGGGGGAAACTTTAGGTCCTTTAAAAGAATTAATAATCATTAGCTACATCTATGTTAAAAGTGTTTATTCTGGCTGGCTTAGAAAATGCTACAGTTGGCAAAAATTATAAACATAGCGTTAACGCCCTATGGATGTAATGGATTAATAGAATGAACATTTGTTAAAAATCACTTGGTAAGGATTATAAACTCTATTTTTCACTTAAAGTGAAACATACTTTTTGTTTTCTTTAAATGTGTCACAGATCTAGTCTTTAGTTTCTTGTATGTTTATTGTGACTCGCTGTTGGTACATTAGCTTCTATAACTCTGCTATATATCTGTTATACTTGGCACATGTTACTTTTAATATTTTTAAGAAAAATTAGGTTTCACTTCTGGGGACCACATGAGAACAGTCTGAATAAAATCAATTCTGGTGAGCTTGATTTAAGCATTTCCTGCCTTCTGTAGGTATGTGTTAATGCCCTCCCCTCCTTTTTCTTCTCAAAGCTGTAATTTAAAATCTGGGGATAAGTAATGTGGTCATCATTTAAGATAGTCCTAGAAGGTATTGTTTTTAGCCTTTTTATTATCTTAGGTTTGTTTCCTGGACTATGTTAAAGAACAGATTGTGTGCTTTACTGGATAGGTTTAATGCCAACTTGACACACCTGAGCTAAGAAACCTCAATAATTGCCTTCATTGGACCTGAGCCCATTGTGGGCAATGCCATTCTTGGCCATATATTTCTATAGTGTATACAATAGGTTAAACATGAGCCAGCAACACAAGCCAGTAAGCAGCATCCCTTCCTAGCCCTTGCTGCAGTTACTACCTTTAGGCTTCTGTCATGAGCTTTCACTATTAGTCAGAATGTTTTGCAACAACAATTAAGAATTTATAAAGAATATTTAAGTCAATGTTCAAGCTTTATGTGTTATATAGGAAAGCATTCAACTGACCCTCTTGGAGGTTTAACAACCATACTTAAAGCTCCAATCTGATTTGGCAAGAGGGATTTAAAGGGACAATCTTTAGGCCCTTACCCTCTAAGGTCAACTTAAGTCATAGGGTCCTGCATTGGCACCTTTGTACATGTTCTATGGCAGTACATATGTTCTATGTTCAGGATCACCAGTCATCCTGAGCCAGGGAGGTCTTGGAGATTCACTTTAGAGGACTTCTTCTGGCCAGTGTCCAGTCAAAGGAGAAAAGTTGGTATAGAGGAGAAGCTCCTCATGCTTCAAAGGGAAGCTCTGGTCAAGCAAGACCTGACTTTGTCCTCATGTAGATGGAACTGGTAAAAGGAGCCAGGCACAAGGCCTAAATGACCCTTAAGGACCAGAATCTCAACTGATCTTAACACCAAAATTAATTTAATTTATCCAAGCTAACTGTCTGGTTTTAAACACCCCAACAGGAAACTATGATCAAAAAATACCATAGAGATAGGTGAAAAAAATCTACTGGGCCATGCTAAAAAAATAACTCAGAAATAAGTCATGGTTAAGCTGGCTCTGAGTATTCTGGAGCCCTGAGTATTAAAAATACTTTTTCCAAATTCCTCAGAATAGAGTACAGGTCCTCTCTTCTTCTGGAAATTCTAGACAGGGACCCTCCAATCACTAATGTACCCACTAGGCCTCGTGTTGGCACTGTGAAGTCATTGCTCTGGTACACTCACATAAGACTTAACCAACCAACCCCCCCCCCCAAAAAAAAAAAAGACTTAACCAGCTTGTCTTTTCAGTTATAGAAAAACTATACACTAACTCCTGGCCACTATTGATCTGGACCAAAATACCTGGCAACTAGAATGGCCCAGATGGGAGACCAGATTCTAACCCTCCAGCCTGACACCTGTTCCCTCAAGACTTCATCCCTCCTCAGCTCTGAAGCAGATACAGAAGAGAGAGAACAGCGTCCCATTCCCTTGTAATCAAAAGACTGGAATGTTAGGTCTGAGTTTCCCAGAATTCCAAGGGACATGCAGGTGTCCATTTCCTCCAGAGGCTGTCAATCTTATGACCGTTCCCCTTAACTGAAGTTCCACCCAGGCCCTATAAAGAAATGTACCTTAGTAGCCATCTTGTTTGCTGACTGCCCCACCAGGTGCCCACAGATGCCATGCCTCAGTTAACTTTGTACTCCACTCTGTTGGGACCATTACTCATTCTCTTGCTGATTCTGACTTTTGGACCCTGTATCCTAAACTGCCTGATTACATTTGTCAAGGATCATATGACACAGTCCAGATTATGCACTTAAGGCAAAACACTCCCCCTTAAGGACTGACTCAAGGCAGGAATTAAATTTAACTGAGATACAATCTGCTGCTCCAGGATTGGAGCAGTTTCAAGAAAAAGGGGGGAATGAAGGGACAGAAGGAGGCCAGTGGGATTTTCCATCTTGATAAACAACTCCACCTTGCAAAATAGCAGCCCCTCCCCAGGTTAGTGAATAATAGGTTAACAAATAACAGGCAGGCAAAATAACAGGAAGCCACAGTTGGTTGCAGTTCCGGTAAGGAGACACCCTGAGGGCCAGTTCCAGCAAGGAGCCACCCTGAGGGTCTGACCCCCAGGACACCTGCATAGCAACATACTAAGTATTTCCCCATTTTCAAAAGTAACCAATCTGTGTAAAGGTCACTTTGAGTGACCAATAAAGAAATAACTTGTTGCTGTTGCTGTAATCTGTTCTGCTCAAAATGTATAAAAGCTGAGTACTGGGTTTGTTCAGGGTTCTGCCTTTCCCTGCTGTACATGCGAACCCCGGCGTGCCGGCAAATTAAACCTCTTGCTTTTGCATCGAGATTTGTCTCTGCGTCTCTCACTCGGGGGTCTCCCAAGGGTAAGGCTTGTTTTGGGTCTTACAGAAGCAGCTTGGTTCACCTTTCTTGTCCTGACAGCTAGAAGCAGCTTGGTTCACCTTTCTTGTCCTGACAGCTAGAAGCAGCTTGGTTCACCTTTCTTGTCTTGGTGCCTAACGTGGTACTGGACTAAAATTCATGCTTAGTGTGAAAATTGTTTAGAGAGTCAAGGCTGGAAAGACCTTCTTTAGGGCAAACTTTGCTATGAAAGTATATCATGATCTCTGTCATTTCTTTTGAATTAAGTTTTGCCAGAAGAGATTTGTCATACGGGGCCCAATGAACCTTTTCTTTCTTTACCAAAATTGTATGTAAGAGAAAAGAATTAAGTAAACCAAACAGATAAAATGCCTTTGTGCTGTGTACACTCACACAAGGATTTGATTTCAGCTTATCCTGTGTACTTACTCATGGTTTTTCAGCACTGGGCTGTGAGATAATGTTAGCATTTAAGTGCCAACCACAAGAAGAGTTAAGCAAGTTAAGAGTTTGTGGTGTAAAGCCTCGCCTTTTGTTCCAGTCCAGTAGGTATTTTGTGTGTTCCCTCCAGCCTTCCATCTTGTCTTTGTTTTCACCTCTCTTCAAGGAAATCATTTGTCATTGAGTCACAAATCTCCTGACATGTAATCCCAAGCAAGGGTAAGAATTTCTTCCTGTTCCCAGAGACAGCCATTGTGCTGCTCCTGTGCATCCTTAAAAGTGCAGCTGTATTAGGTTTCTCAGTCCTGAAGGGCATTAGAAAGATTACGTCAGAAACTGAAGTGAGAGTCCTTCTCCTTCATGGGGTTTGTAGTCCATATAGGGGAACAAAGGTGTGTGTAAGTTTATGTGAATGAACTTCCTTCATTTTGTTTTTCTTGGTACTAGGGATTTGAACCCAGGGCCTCACAAATGCCCTACCAACCTATCAGCCCTGTTTTAGCCCTTGCATGTGAATTTCTGACCATTTAACAGAAGCCTACAAAGAAGTACTAGTGAGCTGGGGGTGGTGGTGTACACCCTTAATCATGGCACTTGGGAGGAAGAAACAGGTGAATCTGTGAGTTTGAGGCCAGCCTGGTACAGACTTCTGGGACAACCAGGACTCCATGGTGTGACCTTGTCTCAAAAAAAAAAAAAAAACAAAACAAAACAAAACAAAAGTAAAAACAAAACTGAAAAGAACAAGAAATACCAGTGAATGGAGTTCCATCAGAACTTGTACACATGTGTGCACCCTCCACATAACACATGCACATGCCCAAGCACACATATGTACATGTATGAGTGTGTGCATGCACAAACTCACTCTCTCTCTCTCTCTCTCTCTCTCTCTCTCTCTTGTCTACAGAGTCCAGGGCTGGTTTGACTGCTTCGCATGACAAGAAGCCAAGGTTCTCATGTCTACATTCTGGCATCGTTAGCATGACTTCCATTCTTGGGGCTCATAAATGGCTTCAGCACTTGTGGGGGGGGGGGTTAGCCCTAGGCGAATAGGAGGGAGCCCTAGGAGGGAAGAGGCCAGTGACAACAAACCTCAATCAAACTCTGGCCTTCTAGGAATACTAGTGTTGGTGGGAGACCTCCTACCTCTGTAGATTCCAGCTTCCTGCGGTAGTGACCCAGCTAGTAGGTCTAGCATACCTGGGCTTAATTTGGAAGAGAGACGGTCCATCCATCAGCCTTTTCCTCCTTATGTAACTAGCTAGTTAATGTCTCTTCAGTTTCCAGTTACCTGAAAGTGTTCCTTCTCTCTCCCTCTCCTTTCTTCCCCCTCTCTCCTTCTCTCTATTTTAATTCCTTTTTCCTGTCTCTCAAAAATCTCCATTTTTCAGGGTCCAATTCAAGCTTTTGTAATCATTTTTCACCATCTTTGGCTGTAGTTATCTGTAATCTTCTGTAACTCCCCTAACTCTGTCTCACCATCCGTTGTCAGCCCTTCTAGTTAAGCCACAGCCATCAGAACTGTGCAAAGTAGGTTACTGAATGAGTTCAATGAGGGAAAAACAGAACATAGATTGTTTATTTGGCTTGAAGGATGAACTGGTGTGTTTTAAACAAAAGCACAATAAAAGGTAAGAGGGAGGGGATGAGTGGATGGTGTTCATATCTGGGCTGGGCATTGGAGAGGTGGTGTGGGAAGATGAGTTACTTTTTTTTTTTTTTTTTGGTCTTTTGAGACAGGGTCTCTGTATACCCAGCTAGCCTAAAACTTACTAGGTAGACCAGGCTGGCCTTTAACTCAAAGAAATCCATCTGCTTCTACCTCCAGAGTACTGGGATTAAAGTAGTACACCACTACATCCAGGTCAACTTTTCTTATTGTTATGACTAAATACCCGAGAAGAAGCTACTCAAGGGAAAAGGGGATATGGTTCCTTGTGGTGGGGAGGGTGAGCGGGCAGACGAGCTTATAGCTGTGGTAGGCAGGGTTCCGGCAATCTTACATCAGCTGTGGAGAGTCAGAAAGTAGAGAAGACTGGTCCAGACCTGGTCCAGTCTATAGTCTCCGAAACCCCTAAAGGTCTTAAAACTCCGAGATTGCCAACACTAGCCGGGAACCAAGTGATCCGACAGGAGCCTGTGGGGGAGACGGCACCTCTGATCTCGCGGCTTAGGCTCTGAGGGGCATCTCTCCAGCTTCTGTCAGCTGCCTCACATCTACCAGCTTTCTCCAGATCTTGGGTGACGTGGACGGAGACCTTATTTCTTACGTTAATGGCAAAAAGCTTACCCGAGATGTTTCTAGGCGGCTGCCATGCTAGTCCTGACCATGATAGATTGGCTTTGGGAACTGCAGGACCCGAATCTCGCCGGGCGTTGTATGTTTGGCTCTGCTTGATGTGATTCTCTCCGCTGTGCTTTCCCGTGAGAAAGGAAAACAATTCAGCCTATTCTGTGCCTCCTCCTGTGGTTCTTGCTGCCACGCTTCTTTTTTTTTTAATTTAAAAAAAATTTATTTATTTTTGTATGTGTATGAATGTACTGTCTGCATGCAGGTCTGTGCACCCGTGTAGTGCAATGCCGCGGAGGTCAGAAGAGGGTCTCGGATTCCCCTGGAACTGGAGTTCTCCGGGAATTGGAGTTTCAGACGGTTCTTAGCCGCCATGTGGGTGCTGGGGATCGAACCCGGTTCCTCTGCAAGAGCAGTCGATGCTCTTAGCTGCTAGGCCATCTTTCCAGCCCCGCTGCCAAGCTTTTTAGAGCATTGCCGCCTGATCCCGCTACAGGTCTGTTTCTCCATTCCTGTGTTGCTCCCTTTCCTACTGAAACAGCTGTCCTGAAGCAAGCACACCTGACAGGTGCTCCGGGTCCTGTGACGGGATGCAGCCTCCTGCTTTTTAGTATATTGGCAGTGCTCTGCAGGACTCTAGAGCAGTGACCGTCATTCCCTTAGACAAAATCATATACTTCGATAAGCCATTTCACAAATAGCTTAATCATTTATGCTGTTTTGTTCAATCCACTCAGGAAATGAAAGCAGAGGTTTAAATTGTTTTGAACAGCATTTCATACCTAACATAGTTCGGAACCAGCCAGTGCAGATCACTGACTGAATGCGGTGTTCTTGAGTGTAGAAGAGAAAGGATCTAGCCAAGGAGTGTGATTACTTTAAAAAATGGCCAAAAAGACTGTTTCTCTCTTGTTTATTAAAGAAAACAGGTGTCAGGGCTGGAGAGCTGGCTCAGTGGTTAAAAGTACTGGCTGCTCTTGCAGAAGACCAAGGTTCAAATTCCAGCACCCACATGGTGGATAACAACCATTCTTTTTTTTTTTTTTTTTGTCTTTTTGAGACAGGGTCTCCCTGTAGCCCCAGCTGTCCTGGAACTCACTCTGTAGACCAGGCTGGCTTTGAACTCACAAATATCCGCCTGCCTCTGCCTCCCAAATGCTAGGATTAAAGGTGTGCGCCACCATGCCCGGCTAACAACCATTCTTAACTCCAGTTCCAGGGGATCCAATCCTCTCTTCCGTTCTTCATGAGCACTACATGACATGGGTGCACTTACGTATGTGCAAGTATAACACTCATGCAAATAAAAAATAAATAAAAATGCAAAAAAGAAAACAGATTCAAGTAGGTGTCCCCTTTATTTTTTATATATATATATATTATTTTAAATTTTATTTATTTCCGTATGTGTATGAATGTATTGTCTGCATGCAAGTTTGTGCACCCGTGACGTGCAACGCCGTGGAGGTCAGAAGAGGGTGTCGGACTCCCCTGGAACTGGAGTTCTCCTGGAATTGGAGTTTCAGACGGCTCTCGGCCGCCATGTGGGTGCTGGGGATCAAACCCGGGTCCTCTGCGAGAGTGGTTGGCACTCTTAACCGCTAGGCCATCTCTCCAGCCCCGGTGTCCCCTTTAAAAAGAGTTAATTTTTGCAACTAGTTGAATGCAATTGTGGTATAATAAAAGAAATAGAAATCAGCCGGGTGTGGTGGCACACACCTTTAATCCTAGCACTCAGGAGGCAGAGGCAGGCAGATATTTGTGAGTTCAAGGCCAGCCTGATCTACAGAGTGAGTTCCAGGACAGCTGGGGCTACAGGGAGACCCTGTCTCGAAAAGCCCAAAAAAAAAAAAAAAAAAAAAAAAAAAAGATCATTTGATCTAGGGTCAAAGTTTGGCTAATTTCTGTTGTTCTGCACCCCTGGGCAGGTTGTGCTGGCATTCTAGGAGTGAGTCACTATTCACAGTAGGGTGTTTTATTGGTATTATTTTAATATAACTTTTTGCTTTGAAATGAGTTAAGGCAAGAAGTTGCAATAATAGTGCAGAGTCTCAGGTACCCTTCACTCAGCTTCTACATTGATAAACCTTCAGTTACCATGTTATGTTCTCAAAACCTGAAAACGGATCTTGGTCCAGTCCTGGAAACTCAAGGACAGACATTTTTAGGATCTTAATACATGCATTTATGTACGTCTGTACACATGTGCAGGTAATTCTATGAAATTTCACATTTAGATAAACATGTGCTTTTGGTTTATGAATACTCATTTGTTGTGAAACTATGTGGAATGTTCATGTAAATAAGGAAACAAAACTGGAAAGTACTTAACAGGGGAGTCTAGTTTGATACTCTGACTGAAAGCTTTCTGGATCAGGAAGTAGAAAGTCAGGTTCTGATTCCAGTCCTACAGTTAGCCAGCTCTACTTCCTTAACGAAGTCCCGTGCATGCTCAGAGCAGCACCACCTAATCTCTGATAGGAGTGAAGCCAAGCAAGAACTCGATCTCCCTGTTTTCTTTCCTAAGCCTCCTCTCAGCTGCTGCTTTTCAAATGGCCCACTGCTCCCTGAGTCGTTCTGGCCTGGGAATCATCCTACTGTCCTCCTTGTCTTCACTGGAAATGCCTGTTCCCAAAGTGAGCCTTCTGACGTGTGTATTCATCGATATGCCCACCTCTCTAGCCCTTGTCTGGGTTAATACGGTAGCCTGCACATGTGCTCCACTACCAACCACTGTCCATATAGCAACCAGAATTTTTAAAGACCAGGCCATGTTATTCCTTTGCTTAAAATTCCCCTCCAGTGGCTTCATATTATAGTGAGAGTAAGTTGGAGCTGCTCACTACAGCCCTGTATGATCGGAAGGCCTCTGCTGTTCTCAGGGTCATCTGTCATTTTCCCTCACTGCCTGGACTCCAGTCACATAGGTCTCTTCATTGCCTCAGTGTTGAAGTCAGCGTCTCCTTGTGGCCTTGGTCTAGCCGCTTGCTCCCTGTTTCATGTTTGGGTCTGCTAATTAGCCCAGTCTGGTACTTGCTGTGAGACCTCTCCCTCAAGGTTAAGGTTATGCTTATCAGCCTGTAGTAGTGGCCCTCCCAACTCATGTTCCATCATGGCATCTTGGTTTGCTTTCTCCACAGCATTAAGACTATATGAAATATCCTGGGTACTTGAATGGACTTGACTGTGACTAGACCACTGAGTGAACCCTCTGTATACTGTAAGCTTCTTGAAAAGTTGGGCTGTCCTAAGTTCCTGGTTTGCCTGAGTCAAAGAAGTCATCAATAATTATTTGTTGAGCAGGTGTAATAATGGACCATATAATAACAGAAGTTCTTGAAATTGAAAAAAATAAAGTGATTAAATGAAATAATTCGATGTTTAAAATTATTTATCTTTGTATTTTGGATTCTTGGAAGAACATCATGATGGAATTCCTATATACTATAGATTTCTTTTATGTATTTTTTTTTTTTTTTTTTTTTTTTTTTTTTTTTTAGTGTTTTCGAGACAGGGGCTCCTTCCCTGTAGCCACCAGCTGGTCCTGGAACTCGCCTCCTGGTAGACCAGCTGGCCTTAGAACTCACAAAGATCGGCCTGCCTCGGCGTCCCAAGTGCTAGGGACTAAAGGTGTGCGCCACCAGGCCCCCCGCTTTTTTTATGTATATTTAAAAGAATATATAAAAATATATTTTATGTTAGTGAAAGGTTGGTCTGTTCTGAGGCAGGACCATTTGAGATGGGGCTAAGGTCTCTGTGACCTGGTGACAGGCTCCTGTCTGCTGGAACATGTTAGACCATGAGAGTGATTTGAAGATGGAAATGTGAAGTACCCTCACTCCCTCCATAAGCTGTGTTTGCCCATGTAGTGCCATGTTGTCTCCCCTCCCCCTTGCTGGGAGTTGAACTGAGGGCCTCGCACATGCTAGGCACTGAGCTGCATCTCCAGCCTCAGCAAGTGGTTGTTTTTTTTTTTTTTTTTTTTTTTTCTGTTTCTTCTTTTTGTGTTTGTGTTTGTTTTGTTTTTTTTGTTTTGTTTTTTGAGACAGGGTCTACCTGTAGCCCCAGCTGGCCTGGAAATTCACTCTGTAGAAACCAGGTGGGCCGTGAACTCACAGAGATCCTCCCAGATCCTCCTGCCTCTGCCTCTGCGTCCAGAATGCTGGGATAAAGCATATACTCTATACTACCACACCCTGGCTTTCAGTGGTGGTTTTACATGACAAAGATGAAGGTTTGACTTTTTTGGCCTTATAGAAGGCACAAGAAACTTAGTATAATGTGGTTTGACATTTAGCCACACTTGCTGTCATCAAGCAAATAATATGCTTTGGTTTTCCTGTTCAATTCAAGATAAATCAGTAATGGATGGGGCAGGGAGATGGAAGTGGGGGCACTACACTGCTAATGCGCCAATGCTCTCACATGTAAACCAGAGAGCTGGTTATGTGTCTGCTTCTGCCCCCTCCCTCTGCCTCTCCTCCGCCTCTTAAATTCTTGTTTAACTCCATTTAATTGATTGGGCCAGAGGCACACATATAATACAAAGTGTAATCTATTTGCTCTTGATGCATCACAGCTGTCTGTACCGGAAGTGTGATGCAGTCGAGGAATCAGAAAGGTGTTTTTTCTTTCGGTCCCAGAACAATGGTCCAAAAATCCTGGGTAAATGAATTGCTGCGATTGCTGAGTGGTTTCTAAGGAAAGGAAAATGGCCTGAAATGGCTTAACCTTTCATTAAAATAAAATTATCACATCAAAAGGGTAATTTTAATTTTTCCCTAATAAAAAATTCTGGTAATAAGTAAGGGACACTTTGGCTTCTTAAATATTGCATTGCGAATGATTCATTTTCAAATTTCATTTTCAAATTCAATCACAACAACGTACTTTAAAGAAGTTTGGAAGATGAATAGTTTTCCTTCGTTACAAGTATTTTTTCTGGGGGCTGGAGAAGAATGGCTCAGTGGTTTAAAGGAGCGCGCCCCCAAGAACCGACTACTCTTTTCTGTTGCCAGGACGGGGGGCGGGTTTGATTCCCAGCACCCACATGGTGGCTAAGAACCCTCTTTAACTCCAGGTCCCCACCAGTTCCCGTTTCCCCACCAGCCACCAATCCCCATTACCCTTCCAAAACTCGATAAACTACTCCAGTTCAGGGGAACCCGATGATGCCCTCACCTTCTGACCTCCGCGGCATGCAACGACACGGGTGAAACCACCGACCTACAACAGGAGGCAGTACAAAACAAAAAACCTCATACACAATAAAAAAAAAAAAAAAAAAAAAAAAAAAAAAACCATTTTGTTTGTTGGTGTGGGTTGGTGGGTTGGTTTTGGTTTTGTGGTGTGGTTGGGTTGCCATTTTGTTTTTTTTTTTTAAATTGTGGAAGGCCCATGCATTTTCTCTATTTCTCTGCTGCCGATGCTGCCTATCTGTCGGTCACGTTTTGGTGTGTGCGCGCATTGGATTGCTCCTCTCGGCTCCTCTCGACTCTGGTCTCTCTACCCTCTGGTCTCTCTCTGACATAAAAACTGCGCTGCCGGTGCGGGTTTGGGCGAGTCACACTGATTGGCTGGCGGGACGGTGCGCGCAAAAGAAGAATACGCAAGCGTGCGTCCGCGCGTCTGCATAAACATCGTTTGCCTGAGCTCATCCTCAAGCTCACCTCGAGCTCGTGCGAACCCCGAGGAGGACAAGGCAACCAGGGCTACGGGCTCTCGAGCGCCTCCGTGAGTGAACCGTCGCGGTCACGATCAGTCTAGCGCGTAGTGTGTGTCTCTGGGCAGAAAAGGCGATCGCCTGGCCCCACTACCAGGCGGAAAGCTGTCGAACGCAGATAGCGCGAGCGCCGGCCCGAAGGCGAACGGCGTCCTGCCTTAATCTCCTCAGTAACTGGGATCACAGGCAGATACTTTCTCAATTCCAGGCGCAAGGTAGTAGTTTTTTTCCCTTCTCTTCTTTTTTCTTCTTTTGTTTTCTTTTTTGCTAAGCAGGATCTCCTCCTCGTAGGGTGCCCTGTAGCCAAGCCCATCTGTACCTGGAATCTCTCTCTGTAAGAACCAGGCTGGACTTGAACTCACAAAGATTGCCTGGCCCTGCTTGCCTCCCAGTGCGAGGGTAAAGGAGTGGCGCCACCACCACCCCTTAGATTGTTTAAAAATTTATTGATTATTTTTATGTGTATGAATTACTGGTCTGCATGCGAGGTTGGTACGCCACCATGTGGGTGCTGAGGGAATTGAACCAGGTCCTCTGCGAGACAGCATGCTCTAACGAGCTGCTCAACTGCTGAGCCCTCAAGGTGAGTAGCCCTCAAGGTAGTAGTTCTATTTAAAAAAAGAAAAATCAGTGTTTTTGAGGTAGCAGGTCCCATGTAGCCTTGCTGGCTTTGAATCTCCCCTAATGTAACAAGTAATGCACCTTCAACTCCTGATCTTCTTGTCTTCCTGTCTCCAAAGTCTGGGATTATATGTACTACTCTCTCTCTTAAAATTGAGTTTTAAAAAGCATGTGGGTACCAAAAATGGTGTTTCTTGTGTGGGGAACTGTCACTGTGGCCGCAAAAGTCAACTTGATGAACGTCCATGTTTGTATGGGAGAAGCCAAACATGGATTTGAGGTCCTCTGGAGGGAGGAGGAGGAAGGGTACAGCTGTCTGTGCTGTATTCCTAGAAGTCTCTGATGGGTGGGGCCAGAAATGACTTGTTAGGAGAAAGGATCCTCATACCCACAGAGGTATGAGGTGCCTGCCCATCTCAGAGACCTTTCATCTTCATAGTAGAGCTTCTTTGGACACCAAAAAGGGGCCTAAAGAAAGGACTTGATATGAGGATAAATTTCAGAAAACTTCCCTACTGTGTGTGAAAGCAATCATTTAGTTGTATCTTTATGTTATGATTGTCATGTTAATTTCTGTCTATATCCTAACTATGTTTTTTAAGTAGTATAATAAATTATTTTCTGCATATGGGTTGATTGAGCCAGAAACTACATATGACTTGCCTAGAAGAACAAAATTTGTGAGTGGTATATTCATGTCAACACTATGGCTTGCCTTGGGGTAAAGTTCAGGTGACTTTTGGTGAACTTATAATCGCTATCAGGATGATTGATTCAGGGAAGTTTCAAATTCATAGTCACCTAAATCTTTCGTTTTGTGTTGCCTGTGAATCACAAATACTCCTGGCTGAGCAGCAGCCACTGGATATTTAGATAACCCTGGCCTGTTTTGCATCTGTCTTTTTTATGACTGAACTGGGAGGGAAGAGGCACTCTAGGAGTGTTATGAACCTAGTAGTGCTATGCGTGAGTGAATTCTTTTTGTTTGCTTGTTTTTTGTGATCTACTATATAACAAGCTGGTCCCCAAATTAGTATATTAAAACCATGAGTAAATGTTGCTCATTGTTTCATGGAACAGGAATTCAAAAAGGGCTTAGAGGGGCAATTCCTCTCTGAGGCACTTGCCCTCAACTGAGGTAGCCAAGGCAAGAAGATCGCTCTATTCCCCTCTAGTCTTAGATGATGGCCTCTCGGCCTCTCACTGCTCTCCTCGCGCCTGCACTGGGAGACAGTTGAAGCTGGGCTCTTTGGCTGTGGGTGCTATCCCTGGTTCCTTGAAAAATTGTTGTTTGTTTCTCTTCATTTTTGTATTCGTGTGGGAGTGCCAGTGCCGAGTCAGAGAGGGGTAATCATGATTTACATTGGAGTTAGAGATAGTTTGTTAGCTGCATGTAGGTGCTGGGACGAAACCCCGGTCCTCTGCAGGAGCGGCCACGTTGCTCTTAAAAAACAAAATCCACTGGTAAGAACGAATACTCTCTAGACCTAAGCTGTGGTTCTTGATCTACTAATAATTGACATGCGAACTCAATCTGTTAAGATGCAACACTGTGAACTTACGGTTGCTCATTACAGTGAAGTTTCTTAACAAGTGTGTGGCAAAAGTTTCAAGTAAATAATTTAAAGTAAGTTTTTTGGGTGAACATATACCTTACAGACTTCCAGAACAGTCTGCTTGCGTATTATATTCAAGGAAGTTGCTCAGATCAACCAAGACTTAGGGGCAGGGTTCCAGCAAAGATGGAATTATGTCCATCTTCCACAGAGAAGAAGCAAGGACTTTTGATGCCATCTTTAATGGCTGCTGAGAGGATCACCAATATCAGACACAAGAAGCAATTTATATTGATTACCCCAATTTGTATTCCTCTTGAACGTTTCAGCAAGAAGCTAAAGTGAATTAATAGCTCTGTTGTAAGGGGATCATTTTAACGATGGTGCAGTGTTCACTTAACAAAAACCATCAGATAAGGTTCATCCTGATCACTTGGTGAATGGAACCTGAACAAGTGGCCTGGCTATAACTTCAAAATATCTAAAAAGTTGTCAGTCTTCTCTGAGTCACTGTATAAACCAGTTTGTCCAGAGAGTCAAAACAATTCATATGTCTTACATCTGGGGAAGACTCAACTCCTCATCAGCATCTCTCAAAAGGATGCATGAGCATTCTCTTAGGGGCCAGACCGGGCTGGCTTATACAGAGGAAGAATAGTGCCAGATTCTTGGCGGCTGAGACACAGGTGAGGAAATTGAAATGGTGTGTACAGGATGAATAGAAATCCATTTAATGTAAACAGACTAACAAGAAAAAGCACAAGAAAAAAAAACCTGTTAGATCCATGTTATGAGGTCATGGATTATAGCTGAGGAAGAGTTATGAGAGAGGACACTGAAAACAAGTCCAGAGTGTTAGCTGTTACCTGTAAGTCCCTCTGAAGTATAAATCAATCCATCACCTGCCTCCCTCTCTAATCTGCTTTGCTTTCCTGAGGCCATCCGTTTGGTGTTGCTATGAATTAAAACACCTGAGGTTGTTGGTACTATTATAAAGGCCAGCAAGTCCTGACTTAGCTTATGGTTCTAGACAGGTGTAAGACATGACCCTGAACAGCTAATCAGCTTTGGTGAGGACCTCATGGCAGATTGCATCACACAGTAGAGTGCAGTTTGAGAATGGGATTCACCTTCCTGCTAAAAGATTGATGCTCATGAAGTCAGAGATAATTCCAAGATTTTCTTTCTCTCATTTCTATGAGAACCAATCTATCCTAGCAAGACTTGCAATAACCTCTACCTTCTGGTAGGCTTAAATATTAAATAACTTTACCAACTTCATGCCAGAGACCAAGTTTCTAGTGCAGTGACACTCAGGTGACAAATCCTGTCTAGACCATAGCTGGCCCCTCTGTTGCTCACTCACCGGCCTGCTTCTATGAGTATGCATCCATTCAGGGGCTTGGCACTTGCTCTTCCTCTGACTAGAAAGCTCTCTGCCTAGCTCTTCACAGGGCTTCACTCCCATGTCCAGCAGCTCCTTGGTTATTACATGTCTTTCTCTTCTCTTATACCTCTTCTATGAATTCATCACTGTTGGTCTTTAAGGAGAACATTGCTGCCTTCTTCATTTATGTGTGTTCTTAGCTCCTAGAACAGTGGCTGGCACATAGCTGGTGCCTAGTAGCATACAGTTTACATACAGTTAAATGGGGTGGTGAGATGCTCAGCAGTAAGGCTTGCCACACCAGAGCCCGATGTACCTGAGTTCCAATCTCTGGGACCCGCATGGTGGAAAGAATGACTCTCACAAGCTGTCTTCACCCTCACTCCATGTGCCCTAGCATATACCCTAGTTCCCACAAAATAAATTAAAAATGCAATAAAAAGTAATATATATGTGATTATGTGAGGTGAGTTGATAATGCAGAACCTTAGAATGTTTATGTTTGGTCTTCTGCAATAGAATCCTATAAACTGGATAGTTCACAGACAGCAGCATAGACCCTGGCCTGTGCATCTGTCATTTTTTATGACTGACTGGGAGGGAAGCAGGCACTCTAGTGAGTTATGACCTTAGTGCTAGGCGTGAGGATGCTTTTTTGTTTGCTTGTTTTTTTTTTTTTTTTTTTTTTTCTGTTTCTTTGTTTTTTTGTTTGTTTTGTTTTTTGTTTTGTTTTTGAGACAGGGTCTCCCTGTAGCCCCAGCTGGCCTGGAATTCACTCAGTACACCAGGCTGGCCTTGAACTCACAGAGATCCTCCTGCCTCTGCCTCTGCTGGGATTAAAGGCATATACTACCACACCCTGGCTTTCAGTGGTGGTTTTACATGACAAAGATGAAGGTTTGACTTTTTTGGCCTTATAGAAGGCACAAGAAACTTAGTATAATGTGGTTTGACATTTAGCCACACTTGCTGTCATCAAGCAAATGCCTTGGTTTTCTTTTTCATTCAAGATATCAGTAATGGCTGCAGGAGATGGAAGTGTGGGCACTGCTAATGCTCTCATTTAAACCAGAGAGCTGTTTATGTTGTCTGCCTCTCCTCTTAAATTCTTGTTTAACTCCATTTAATTGATTGTCAGAGGCACACATATAATGACAAAGTGTAGATCTATTTGCTCTTGATGGCATCACCAGCTGTCTGTTCCTGAAGTGTGATGCAGTCTAGGAATAAGAACTGTGTTTTCAGACATGGGTCATCCTGGGGTAATGAATTGCTGCTGATGCTGAGTGGTTTCTATGAGAAGGAAATGGCTTACCTTTCATTAAATATTATCATCAAAGGGTAATTTTATTTTTCCTAATTAAATTCTGGTATAAGTATGGACACTTTGGCTTCTTTAATATTGTCATTGCTAATGAATTCATTTTCAATCAAACGTACTTAAGAAGTTGGAAGATGATAGTTTCTGTTAAAAGTATTTTTCTGGGGCTGGAGAGATGGCTCAGTGGTTAAGAGCACCGACTACTCTTGCAGAGGACGCGGGTTTGATTCCCAGCACCCACATGGTGGCTAAGAACCCTCTTTAACTCCAGTTCCAGGGGAACCCGATGCCCTCTTCTGACCTCCGCGGCATTGCATGACACGGGTGCACCGACCTACATGCAGGCAGTACACTCATACACATTAAAAAAAAACCATTTTGCCATTTTTTTTTTTTTTTACATTGTGGATGCCATGCAATTTCTTGAGTTCTTTCCTTTTGTGCCAATGGTGAGTGTGAGTTCAGTGTGAATTATGAATCCATGTGAGTGACAGTATGATTAGATACACTCCAAGGTATCTCTGTCTCTGTCTCTCTCATTCTCTCTCTCTCCATGGCCTTCCTATGTAGTCCAGGTTGGTTTCTGGCTTACTATCTCCTTGCCTTAATCTCCTCAGTACTGGGATCACAGGCAGATACTTTCTCACCTCTCCAGCGCAAGGTAGTAGTTTCTTTTTCTCTTTCTTTTTTTTGTCTTTTCAAGACAGGATCTCCCTGTAGCCCCATCTGTCCTGGAATTCTCTCTGTAGACCAGGCTGGACTTGAACTCACAAAGATTGCCTGCCTCTGCCTCCCAAGTGCTAGGGTTAAAGGAGTGCGCCACCACACCCAGATTTTTTAAAAATTTATTTATTATTTTTTATGTGTATGAATGTACTGTCTGCATGCAGGTTGGTAGCCACCATGTGGGTGCTGGGAATTGAACCTGGTTCCTCTGCGAGAGCAGTCGGAGCTCTTAACTGCTGAGCCCTCAAGGTAGTAGCCCTCAAGGTAGTAGTTTCTATTTAAAAAAAAAAATCAGTGTTTTTGAGACAGGGTCCCATGTAGCCTAGGCTGGCTTGAATCTCCCTATGTAGCCAAGAATGACCTTCAACTCCTGATCTTCTTGCTTCTGTCTCCAAAGTGCTGGGATTATATGTACTACTCTTCTCTTAAAATTGATGTTTTAAAGCATTGGGTACCAAAATGTGTTTCTTTTGTGTTAACTGTCACTGTGTTCCTCAAGTCAACTTGATGACTCCATGTTTGTATGGAGAGCCAAACATGATTTGAGGTCCTCTGGGGGGAGGAGGAGGAAGGGTATCAGCTGTCTGTGCTGTATTCCTAGAAGTCTCTGATGGGTGGGGCCAGAAATGACTTGTTAGGAGAAAGGATCCTCATACCCACAGAGGTATGAGGTGCCTGCCCATCTCAGAGACCTTTCATCTTCATAGTAGAGCTTCTTTGGACACCCAAAAAGAGGGCCTAAAGGAAAGGACTAGATATGAGGATAATTTCAGAACTTCCTACTGTTGAAAGCAATCATTTAGTTGTATCTTTATGTTATGATTGCTCATTTAATTTCTGTCTAGTATCCTAACTATGTTTTTTTAAGTAGTATAATAAATTATTTTCTTGCATATGGGTTGATTGAGCCAGAAACTACATATGACTTGCCTAGAAGAACAATTTTGTGAGTGGTATAATTCATGTCAACACTATGGCTTTGCCTTGGGTAAATTTCAGGTGACTTTTGTTGACTTATAATCCTATCAGTATGATTGATTCAGGGAATTCATTCATAGTCACCTAATCTGTCTGTTTTGTGTCCTGTGAATCAAATCTCTGGCTGGAGCAGCCACTGGATATTAGATAGACCCTGGCCTGTGCATCTGTCATTTTTTATGACTGACTGGGAGGGAAGCAGGCACTCTAGTGAGTTATGAACCAGTAGTGCTATGGCGTGATGATTCTTTTGTTTGCTTGTTTTTTGTGATCTACTATATAACAAGCTGGTCCCCAAATTAGTATATTAAAACCATGAGTAAATGTTGCTCATTGTTTCATGGAACAGGAATTCAAAAAGGGCTTAGAGGGGCAATTCCTCTCTGAGGCACTTGCCCTCAACTGAGGTAGCCAAGGCAAGAAGATCGCTTTCTTAGATGGCCTCGTCTCTCAGCTCCTGCCTGCACTGGGACAGTTGAAGCTGGCTCTTGGCTGGGTGCTTCCCTGGGCTCCTTTTAAAAATTTTGTTTGTTTCTTTCATTTTATGTACATTAGTTAATGCCTGTGGAGACCAGAGAGGGGGTCAAATCTCCTGGAACTGGAATTACAGATAGTTGTTAGCTGCCATGTAGGTGCTGGGAACTGAACCCAGGTCCTCTGCAGGAGCGGCCAGTGCTCTTAACCACTGAGGCATCTCTCTAGACACTTAGCTGTGTTCTTGATCTAAGTATTGACATGCAATCTCTGTAAGTGGCTTAGGTTTCTCATTACATGGAAGTTTCTTAAAAGGTGTGGCAAAAGTTTCAAGTTTAAGTTTTTTTGGTGACATACCTTACAACTTCCAGAACAGTCTGCTTGCGTATTATATTCAAGGAAGTTGCTCAGATCAACCAAGACTTAGGGGCAGGGTTCCAGCAAAGATGGAATTATGTCCATCTTCCACAGAGAAGAAGCAAGGACTTTTGATGCCATCTTTAATGGCTGCTGAGGGATCATATCAGAACAGCATTTATTGAGTACCAATTTGTATTCCTCTTGAAGTTCAGGAAGCTAAAGTGTAATTAATAGCTCTGTGTAAGGGGATCATTTTACAGATGGTGCAGTGTTCACTTAACAAAAACCATCAGATAAGGTTCATCCTGATCACTTGGTGAATGGAACCTGAACAAGTGGCCTGGCTATAACTTCAAAATATCTAAAAAGTTGTCAGTCTTCTCTGAGTCACTGTATAAACCAGTTTGTCCAGAGAGTCAAAACAATTCATATGTCTTACATCTGGGGAAGACTCATCATCATCATCTTCCAAAAGGATGCATTGAGCATCTCTTAGGTGCCAGACCCTGGCTATACAGAGAAGAATATGTCAGATTCTTGCAGCTGAGACACAGGTGAGGAAATTGAAATGGTGTGTACAGGATGAATAGAAATCCATTTAATGTAAACAGACTAACAAGAAAAAGCACAAGAAGAAGAAATAACCTGTAGAGCCCATGTTATGAGGTCATGGATTATAGCTGAGGAAGAGTTATGAGAGAGGACACTGAAAACAAGTCCAGAGTGTTAGCTGTTACCTGTAAGTCCCTCTGAAGTATAAATCCCTGCCTCCTCTCTAATCTCTTTGCTTCCTGAGGCCATCCGTTTGGTGTTGCTATGATAAAACACCTGAGGTTGGGTACTTTATAAAGCCAGCAAGGTCTACTTAGCTTATGGTTCTAGAGGTGTAAGAGCATGACCCTGACAGCTAATCAGCTTTGGTGAGGACCTCATGGCAGATTGCATCACACAGTAGGAGTGCATTTGAGAATGGGATTCACCTTCTGAAAAGATTGATGGATTCAGAAGAGATGCCAAGATTCCATTCTATGAGAACCAATCTAGTCCTGCAAGACTTGCAATAACCTCTACCTTCTGGTAGGCTTAAATATTAAATAACTTTACCAACTTCATGCCAGAGACCAAGTTTCTAGTGCAGTGACACTCAGGTGACAAATCCTGTCTAGACCATAGCTGGCCCCTCTGTTGCTCACTCACCGGCCTGCTTCTATGAGTATGCATCCATTCAGGGGCTTGGCACTTGCTCTTCCTCTGACTAGAAAGCTCTCTGCCTAGCTCTTCACAGGGCTTCACTCCCATGTCCAGCAGCTCCTTGGTTATTCATGTCTTCTCTTCTCAACCTCTTCTCTGAATTCATCACTGTTGGTCTTTAAGGAGAACATTGCTGCCTTCTTCATTATTGTGTTCTTAGCTCCTAGAACAGTGGCTGGCACATAGCTGGTGCCTAGTAGCATACAGTTACATACAGTTAAATGGGGTTGGTGAGATGGCTCAGCAGGTAAAGGGCTTGCCACCAGGCCCGATGACCTGAGTTCCATCTCTGGGACCCGCATGGTGGAAAGAACTGACTCTCACAAGCTGTCTTCACCCTCACTCCATGTGCCCTAGCATATACCTATTCCCACAAAATAAATAAAAATGCAATAAAAAGTAATATATATGTGATTAAATGTAGAGGTGAGTTGATAATGCAGAACCTTAGAATGTTTATGTTTGGTCTTCTGCAATAGAATCCTATAAACTGGATAGTTCACAGACAGCAGCTTGTAGCAGAGTTCTAGAGGCCAAGGAGCCCAGGAAGTACTACCAGACTTCACGTCTAGTACAGGCTGTGTCTTGGCCATAGATGTCACTTCTTGCTGACTATCTATATCACGGAGGGCCAGGCAGCTCTCTGGAGCCTCCTTTATAAAGGTACTAATTGCATGAGGGATGTGTCCTTCTTCCTAGTTCCCCTTCCCTATTTCTTGGTGGCTGAGTTCTGGTGTGAGGTAGGGTAGCTGCCATTTGTCTTGAAGCCTAAATATGAAGGTGGCACAGCACCTAACACCACTTCTGTTGACCAAAGTGAGTGACAAGGCTATCCCAAATTCAAAGGGAGGAGAACAGATTCCATCTCTGGATGAGGAGGACTGGTGGGCACGTACATGGAGAGCAAATGTGTTTCAATCGCATTTGCACAAAGGCCAGCCCAGCATGTCGAGGCACTCCCTGCATTATTTTTGTCAGCAAAATGTGGCACTATTAGCAGAGCCCTTGATCTTTTTTTTTTTTTTTTGAGACAGGGTCTCCCTTTAGTCCCAGCTCTCTTGGAGCTCGCTATGTACACCAGGCAGGCCTTGAACTCACAGAGATCTGCCTGCCTCTGCCTCCTGAGTGCTGGGATTAAAGGTGTGCACCACCACGCCTGGCCTAAGATGGATCTTAGACCCCATGTGGGCGCTGGGAATCGAACCTGGATCCTCTGCAAGAGCAGTCAAGTGCTCCTAACCCCTGAGCCATCTCTCCAGCCCCAGAGCCCCTGACCTTTGAGGGTTGTTTGGCCTCTTCAGTTTTGAACTGTAAATTGCTATTAAAAAAAAAAAGACATGGTGAAACATTTGAGGTATAATTGAAATGGCCACTGACCACATGGCCTGACTTTCAGCTTTATTTGTCCTTTCTGCCGGGTTGTACTGGTTCCTCAAGGCCATATGGACAGTGGATCAGATTTCAGAGGAGTCTGAGAGGTATCCTGGAGTCTTTTCTGATTCTCACTCACTGAGTGCGTCAGCAAGATAAGTTAACAGGGAAGGAGGCGCGGACAGGGCCGGAGCAGGGCCAGCAACCTTGATGCTCTGCAGTGGAAGTGCGAAGACCACAGATGGCAGGCAGAGGCTGGGATTCCCAGCATGCATCGTTGGGCTCCGAACTGGCCTCTTGACTCCATTCGTGCCCCTACAATCCATTTCTCCCATAGCCACCAGAGGACCTTTTAAAAATGTAAATCAGATCCTAATATCCTTCAAAATACCCCAGGGGGCTTCATCAGACTTGTAAAGAAGCATGGACTCAGGCTGGAGAGATGGCCTAGCGGTTAAGAGCGCCGACCTCTCTTACAGAGGACCCGGGTTCGATCCCCAGCACCCACATGGCGGCTGAGAACCGTCTGAAACTCCAATTCCAGGAGAATTCCAGTTCCAGGGGAGTCCGACACCCTCTTCTGACCTTCACGGGTGCACAGACTTGCATGCAGACAGTACATTCATACACATACAGAAATAAATAAAAAAAAAGAATCGTGGACTCTGTTCATGGACTGGCTTCCGCTCAGCCTCTCCGGCCTCCCTCAGGGATTGGCTTCCGCTCGGCCTCTCCGGCCTCCCTCAGGGATTGGCTTCCGCTCGGCCTCTCCGGCCTCCCTCAGGGATTGGCTTCCGCTCGGCCTCTCCAGCCTCCCTCTTGCTGTTCTTCCCTCCCTCCGTGTTTTCTTTCTTTCTCCTCTTGGAGCCCTCTAGGTTTATCCTGCCAGGCCCATTCCATCTTGAGGCCTTTGTACTTGCTGTTCTCTCTCTGGAACACTCTGAACCTGGATATTCCTATGGCTGGTTCTTCATCCAGTCCACAGCTCAGAGGACCTCAGCCAGATCTTTCTTGACCCCAGAGTAAACTATACAACATATGGTCTTCTGTAGCCCTCCTTCTCCTTCCTTGCCCCTTCTCGGTTTCTTGTTCTTTTTAACACTGAAGCTCTTTCTCGATTTTTCTCATTCAGGTGAGTGGGTGATGGTGGTACATGCTTCATAGACGTTTTCATGAGGACTGCATTAGCTGATATGTAAAGATACCTGGCCTGTGATGCAGCATTAACTCTCATTATGTCCTTCTGGCTTTATGAAGTGTCCCTTAACTACAGCCCCTTTATTATCTTTCGCTCATCACTGGGCTGGGTCAGCAAGGCCTGTCTTTGCCTATCGAGATCAGTTCATCCACACTCCTAGAGTGCTGTCATAGTCATGTCCTGAACAACTCCCGGTAAGATCAGGAACTAGAAGGCAGCAGTGGTCACACTGAGCAGCCTGAGAAACGACATCAGAGGCTAGGCAGTTGACTGATCGTGAAAGGTTGTTTAATTGTACGCAATGGGTTTTGAGTCAAAACAATTCTGTTTCAGGACAATGAAAGAACTTGGGGATAATTTTTTGTTAATTTTTATTTTTTATGGAAACTTGAAACGTGACAAAATGAAATTATGAAGACAGACAAATGCAAATCTGACATTCAAGAGTGAGGAGTGTGAGTTTAGAATTTAGACTGGTTGGGAGGCTGAGGCAGGAAGACTGTGAGTTTGAACCAGACTGAGCTGTGGAGTGACACCCTGTTCACAAAAAATAAAGCAAAAATAGCCACAAATCTACACTGGGGACTTTATGTGATTTGTGGGCAAAGTTTTAGAATGACAACTGGGTATGGTTGTACACATCTTTAATCCCAGCACTTGGGAGGCAAACGCAGGTTGATTTTTATGAGTTTGACACTGATGTGGTTTACATGGCAAGTTCTAAGCCAGCCAGGGTTACATGCTGAGACCCTGTCTCAAAGTTTTAGATCATTCTTAAAATGATTGTTTGGGGGCTGAAGAGATGGCTCAGTGGTTAAGAGCACTGTCTGCTCTTGCATAGGAGCCTGTTTGATTCCCAGCACCCAGATGGCAGCTAACAACCATCTGTAACTTTAGTTCCAGGGGATCTGACGCCACCTTCTGCTTCTGTGGGCATTGCATGACAAGCGTGCACTTTACACACATGCAGGCAATACACTCAAACACATAAAATAAAAAATAATTAAAAAATTAAAGAAAGATTGTAGCTGGGTGTAAGAGTGCATATCTGGGGGGCTGGAGAGATAGCCTAGCGGTTAAGAGCGCCGACTGCTCTTGCAGAGGACCGGGGTTTGATCCCCAGCACCCACATGGCGGCCGAGAGCCGTCTGGGACTCCATTCCAGGAGAACTCCAGTTCCAGGGGAATCCGACACCCACTTCTGACCTCCGCGGCATTGCACGACACAGGTGCACAAACCTGCATGCAGACAGTACATTCATACACATACAGAAATAAATAAAATTAATAAAAGAAAATTTAAAAAAAAGAGTGCATATTTGCACTTGGAAGGTGTGAGGGTTGCTGTGAGTTTGAGGTCAGCCTGGGCACAGGATGAGATCCGAAAAGGAAAAAGGAACAAAGGAACAAAGGATGGCTTGTGGTGGGTAAATGTTGTTTGGTAGGAGGACACCCTGGGCACCCTGAGACAAAGAGTTCCGGAGAGATGAATTGACTTTTTTCAGATCATCGCTGAGTTTGCTGGCAGAATCGGAATGAAAATAAAGACCTTCTGATTCTAGTCTAGAGTTCTTTCTGTTCCAACAATGTTTTCAGTGTGGGAGCTTAGAGCATCTCAAATTCAATGCAAAATAGAATGTATTATTTTTTTTAAAGATAAGCTTTAAAAAATGGCACATTTGAAAACCAATTCTCAGTTGACCTTTGGGCATTCAAAAGCCTGTTGTCAGGCCTGTGGGTTAACTCTTCCTCCCAACACTGTCGGAGGCCTGTACAGTATGTAGTTGTAGATGCTTGGCAGCATGGTATTTTGCTTGTGTTATTTTCTAAGCTCTGCTTGTTTATGTGCAGAAGACAGCCATTCTTCCAGCAACGTGTGCTGACCAGTATGGTGGCCTTTAGTGCCATGTTGCTGATGAGCAGTGAAAATCTGACCCCTGCAAACTACTGTCCATAAAAGTAATCCATTCACTAGATTGCAGATACTTATGGGGAAAAAGAGCAGAATACTTCATGAGTTATTTTGAAACTTTCTTGAAATGATGTATTTTATATGTTATTTTACATAAAATGTTACATGTAGGAGTGTACATGGCATGTGGTGTTTGCATACATGTGTTTTGTTGTGCATGCCCATGAAGAGGCCAAAGGAGGACAGTGGGTGTCTTCCTCTGTGGTTTTTCACTTTATTTTTTGAGACAGAGCCTCTTTGAACCTGAAGTTTACCATCTGGCTAGGCTGGCTGGCCACAAGCTGTTGGGATCTTCTCCTCCCCCAGATGATGGGGTTATAGGCAACCATGACTATGCCTAGCTTTTCCATGGGTACTGAGAACTAAGTTCCTTTTGCTGTCAGGGTAAGTTCTGTTACCCATTAAGACATCTCCCCCAACTATTTGTTTGAGACAAGGACTTTCTGTGAAGCTCTAGGTAGCATTGAACTAGCTGTGTAGACTATGCTGGGCCTTGGACTAGCTGTGTAGACTATGCTGGGCCTTGGACTGGCTGTGTAGACTCTGCTGGGCCTTGGACTTGTGGCAGTCCTCCTGCCTTTGCCTCCCTGTATTCTGGGATAACATATAAAATTGAATTATTAGAATTAAATTCATCCAGTTTTCAATTAAAACGTGGCCACTAGAATAATTTAAGTTACACATGTGACTTGTGTTCATTAGAAGCTGGTGCCTGGAACTGGTGGACATCCCTATATACCTGAGGTCCTATCTTCAACTATATAGATGGCTCTCATTCATAGAAGAATGCTGCTCTATTTCTGAGACGATAAAGACAGTGGACAGAAAAGAGAGGTTTAGGTAAGCAAACCTTTCTAAAATAGTTGTCCGGAGATGCTATGGGCCTTTTTTAGATGTGGCAAACTCATTTCTGCACACATAATTCGAACAGAGGCTAGCTAGCTGTGCAGCGGAGGGATTTAGACTAAAATGACTCTTTCCAAATCTGAGATTCTATGGCTTGATGAAGTCTAATTGATTTAAATTTATAGATATAGGAAATAAATGATTCTGTGGGCAGGAGAAGAAAACAAAGTTTCCCTTTTCCTTTTAAACTTTCATGTGAATTTTTGTAAGATTAGGAACTGTGCATTCTTTTAAAAATATTTTTATTTTGTGTGTATGAGTACATTGTCTGCATATGCTATAAGTGCACCCATGTCATGCAATGCCCTCAGAGGAGTCAGATTCCCTGGAACTGGAGTTATGGACAATCGTTAGCCAATATGTGGGTGTTGGGAATTGAACCCAGCTCCTCTGCAAGAGCAGTCAGTGCTCTCGACTGCTGATCCATCTCTCCAGCCCAAGGGAATTGTGCATTCTTGATTACAGAAAGATGCTGGGTTCACTAAGCCTAGTGAATCTGGTGAACATTAGCTAGGAATGTGCCTGACAAGTAACAGACTCACAGCGGGGAGAGGGGGAGGGGGGTGACTGTGATCATATAACAACCTGGAGGTCATCTGTTTCTGGCCTTGAGCCACTGGCTCCAAGGCTCATGGCTGTCTCTGCTATAAGATGCTTACACCTCGCAACTCTGTGTGAGCAAGGCTGGAAGGGAAGGGAAGAGGTAGCTAAGCTGTCTTTCATTCTCAGGAAAAGCTGTAGTCTGTGAAGTCACCAGCACAGTTCTCCTTCTACTTCATTGACCAGAACTGTCACATGGCCACTCCTTGATGCAAAGGAGGCTGCAAAGTAGACATCAGCTCATCTGGCTTGTAGGATGGAGATGGTTCAAGAGAAAGAGGGAGGAAGGGCACTTGGGTTAGCTGAAAGGTGAAGGTCTGCTATAGATGGCCTCGGGTGCGACTGAGTCAGACATCAAATGGTTTGGAGTCAAGAGACAATGCCAGCCAGTCGCCACCAATCATTTACAGTAGTGTTAGCTGTCCCTGGTGAGTGCTGCCTAAGTTGAGTTTTAATAGACAGTTATTTATTTTAGAAATGAGAAAAATGTGAGGAGAGAAACTCATGCTTTTGATTCCTGCTTACGTTATTCACAGAGTAGGAAAAGGCTTCTAGCTTTGCCCTTCTTCCCCTTTCTAACTCTTCAGCAAAGTCAAGCATACTGGGTTTGTTTTCAGTTATCTGAAAATGTCATGAACATGACAGTTATTATCTGTCTTGAGAATACTTCACAAGAATGTTCCTAAACAAATACAAATGCTAAACATTCTTAACAGGCCTTTGATGCAGAGAGACCATACACAAGAAAACTTGAGGGTGAATTGAGAGGCTAAACCTTTGTTACATAGGAGACAAAAGCCAGGCAAAATTTAGTGTTAGAATTTTTATTAGACAAAACTTCATCAAGAATGGCATACATTTTAAGCTCTATTTAATGGAAACATGAGTTGATGGCACAGATAGACTTTCTAAATTTTTTGGCCTTGGAACCTCTGACAATAATAGCTCTTGCTCTTACTAGCCTCGCCCCTTCTTTGGTCAATGATAAAGAAGTAATTTTAGGGACTGGAGAGATGGCTCAGGATGTTCTTGTAGAGGACACAGGTTCAGTTCCCAGCACCCACATTGTAGCTAACAATTGCTATAACTCCAGTTCCAGGGGACCCGATGCCTTCTTTTGGCCTCTGTAGGCACTGTACACATATGGTGCACTTACATGCAGCTGAAACACTCATACACATAAAAGTAAATCTTAAAACATTTTTTTTTCAGATGGCTCAGTGTTAAGAGTAGCTGCTCTTTCAGAGGACTTGGGTTCAATTCCCAGAATCCACATGGTAACTCCAGTTCCAGGGGATCCAATGCTTTCTACTGATCTCCATGGGCATTGCATGGCACAGGTGCACTTACATGCATCCAGGAAATATACACATAAAAAATAATACATATTTAAAAAATCTTTTTCAAAAAGGAAGTAATTTTGAAGAGAAACAACTCTTTTTTAATTTAAAAAAATTTTTATTTTACTTATTTATTTATTTATTTATTTATTTATTTATTTATTTATTTATGTGTATGAATGTATTGACTGCATGTAGGTTTGTGCACCCATGTCATGCAATGCCGCAGAGGTCAGAAGAGGGTGTCAGATTCCCCTGGAACTGGAGTTCTCCTGGAATTGGAGTTACAGACGGTTCTCAGCCGCCATGTGGGTGCTGGGGATTGAACCCGGGTCCTCTGCAAGAGCAGTTGGCACTCTTAACTGCTAGGCTATCTCTCCAGCCTGAGAAACAACTCTTTAGATTAGCTCATTATTGAAGTTCATTATGTCTTACCCAAAGTCTGTAGTTTATATTAGGGCCCGTTCTTGGGGGCCTGTGTATTATATGGTTTGATCAATTGATAATGACATGTGGCCACCTTTATAGTGTCCTGCAGAGTATTTCCAGTGCCCTTTATAAATTATTCAGCCTTTTCCCTAACCTTGGCAGCAAAGAATCATTTTAAAAAATCCTTGAGAAAAGAAAGAAAATTTTGAGAAAGGGCCTTATTAGCCTAGGCTGACCTTGAACTTCTTTTTTTTTTTTGTCAATATTTTATTGCTTCTAGAATTTCATACAATGTATTTTGATCATATTTAGACCTCTCCCCCTCCACTCCCACCTTACTATCCCCCAATTTCATCTATTATTTGTCTTTTGTTACGATCTGCTACTATTATTTGTCTTTATTTTTTTAAAGGCCTATTAAGTCTAATCTGTGTTTCCCGAGCGTTCTTAGGTGCGGGTCCATCAGTTTACCAGGCATCACACCAGTATGGAAACTGACTCCCTCTCCCAGCATCTGTCTTTTGCCGACAGGTCCTCAGCTAGGCTGGGGCTTCCTGCCCTTCATAACCTTGAACTTCTTTGATAACTGAGATTCACCTTGAGTTTGTGATCCTTCTGCCTGCACCTCTTGAGTGCTGGGATTACTCATGTGTCCCACCACACTCAGTCTTTATGTAGGTCTTGAGAATCACACTCAAGTCCTTGGGCATGTATTCTACCTATTGAGCTTCATCCCCAGATTCAGGCATCAATCTTTTTACTGTCTCTATAGTTTTCTTTCTTTTTTCCTTTTTTTTTTTTTTTTGTGTGTGTGTATGAATATACTGTCTGCATGTAGGTTTGTGCACCATGTCATGCAATGCCTTGGAGGTCAGAAGAGGGTGTCGGATTCCCCTGGAACTGGAGTTAAAGACAGTTCTCAGCCAGCATGTGGGTGCTGGGGATCGAACCTGGGTTCTCTGCAAGAGCAGTCAGTGCTCTTAACTGCTAGGCCATCTCTCCAGCCCCTCTATAGTTTTCTTTCTAGAGTGCAATATAATTGGAATTATATAGTATAGAGCCTGCTTAGATTGCCTTCTTTCATGTGATAATAGGCATTTGCATGTTCCTCATTCCCTTTCTTGAGTTCATGGTTCATTTCTTTTTAGTGCTGCATTCTATTCTGTTATCTGGATACACTATGGTTTCCATGGTTTATTTATCTATGCATTCATTGAAGGGCATCTTGTCTTTTTTTGTTTTTTTTTACATTTTTGGCAATTATGAATAAAGCTTCTATGTACAATTTTTGTGGCATATAATTTCAGCTTACTTAGATAAGTACCAAGAAACACTATTGCCAGATCATATGATAGGAATATATTCCATTTTATAAGGGACTGCCAGATTGTCATCTGAAATGGTTGTACTGGTTTACATTCCCTTCAGTGATAAATGAGGGCTCTGGTGGCTTCACAGTCTTGCTACCATGTGGTTGTGTCAGTGTTTTGGATTTTGTACATTCTGGTAAGTATATGATGATATCTTATTGTGTTTTAATTTATAACTCCTTAGTGATATGAAATGTTGAACACATTTTCATGAGTTTACTTACCATCTGTGTATTTTCTTTTCTTTTTTTTTTTGGTCCTTTCAAGACAGGGTCTCCCTGTAGCCCCAGCTGTCCTGGAACTCACTCTGTAGACCAGGCTGGCCTTGAACTCACAAAGATCCGCCTGCCTCTGCCTCCCGAGTGCTAGGATTAAAGCGTGCGCCACCGCGCCCGGCCCATCTGTGTATTTTCTTTGATGAAGTATGTATACAAGTCTTTGGCCCATTTAAAAAAATAATAAAATTGCTCCTTATATCTGAGCCTTAATAGATTTTGGTATATTTTGGATAACAGTCCCTTATCACACATTCATATTTTCCTTTTAATTCATGGCTTGTCTCTTCTGCTCTTGACAGAGCAGACTTTTTAAAATTTAATTTAATTTAATTTAATTTTTTATTTATTTCTGTATGTGTATGAATGTACTGTCTGCACGCAAGTGTGTGCAACGCCGCGGAGGTCAGAAGAGGGTGTCGGATTCCCCTGGAACTGGAGTTCTCCTGGAATTGGAGTTTCAGATGGTTCTTGGCCGCCATGTGGGTGCTGGGGATCGAACCCGGGTCCTCTGCAAGAGCGGTCAGCACTCTTAACCGCTAGGCCATCTCTCCAGCTCCGACAGAGTAGTCTTTAATAAGGTCCAACTTATTGATTTTTTTTCTCCCATGGGTGCCTGTGGGAGTATATCTAAAATGTCACCACCATAACCGTCACCACCTAGATTTTTCTCCTATTTTTTAATTTATTTATAAACGAACATTAATTTATATATAAATTTATTTATTTATTTATTTATTTATTTATTTATTTATTGAGACAGGGTCTCCCTGTAGCCCCAGCCATTCTGGAACTCACTATGTAGACCAGGCTGGCCTTGAACTCACAGAAATCCACCTGCTTCTGTCTCCTGAGTGCTGGGCTATTTATTATTTTTAACTGGGTCACCCTTCTTACTGATTAGCTTTTTTTTTTTTTTTTTTTGGTCTTTTTGAGACAGGGTCTCCCTGTAGCCCCAGCTGTCCTGGAACTCACTCTGTAGACCAGAACTGGCCTTGAACTCACAAAGATCCGCCTGCCTCTGCCTCCCAAGTGCTGATTAGCATTTTTAAAATTTTTAAAATTTTATTTATGAGTGTTTTGCTTGCATGTTTGTAAGCACACCACTGCAAGGTCAGAAGACAGCATTGGATCCCCTGGAACTAAAGTTATGGATGGTTGTTAGCTGACATATGGGTTCTGGGAATTGTCCTCTGGAAGAGCAGCCAGTGCTCTTAACTGCTGAGCCATTTCTCCAGCCCCATATTTTTCTTTTATTTTCACAATGGTGGGGGCTGAATCCTCCTCACATATTCAGGTCAAGTGCTCCACCATTGAGCTACATCCACCGCTTTCTCCCATGTCCTTGGGTCCCCTCTCCTTCCCTCACCCTCTCATTTTTGACAGAGTCTTGCTGTGTATCATACATAGCTTCCAACTCAGGATCCTCCTTCCTCTGCCTCCCGAAAGCTCGGATCACAGACATTCACCGCCACACCTAGACAGAGTTGACAGTTTCGTGTTTTTGATTTAGGTTGGAATGATGATGTCTAGATTCTGGTTTTTAGCAGGTAGCTGTCCAGTTGTTTCAGTGTTTGTTGAAAGGGACATCTGTGCTCCGCTGGTCTGTGCTTGCTCCACTGTGAAAGATAAGTTGACTGCATTTTCTTGGGTCTATTTCTAGGTTCTGTGCTCACTCCACTGATCTATTTGTTCTTTTACCAAAATCTTACTGCCTCGATCACTGCCACTTTATAGTAAGTCTGAAAGTTGAGTAATGGCTGTCTTCCAACTTCGTCCTCCTTCAACGTTGATTATCTGTTCAGGATCTTGTCTTCTAAATAAACTTTAGAATCAGTTTGTCAGTATTTACAAAGTAACTAGTTGACTCTGATAGGGTCTGCGTTGACTCTATAGATACATTTGAGAATTGACGTTTTAATAGTCTTTAGTCCATGAACATGAACTGTTTCTCCATTTATTTAAATCTTTTTCTTTTCAGTTGTTTTGAGACAGTTTTCTTTTTTTTGGGGGGGTGGTCTCCCTGTAGCTCTGGCTGTCCTGGAATTCACTATGTAGACCAGGCTGGCCTTGAACTCACAGAGATCCCTCTGCCTCTGCCTCCCAGGTGCTAGGATTAAAGGCGTGCGCTGCCACCACACCCAGAGAGACAGTTTTCTTGTAAGAATCAGACTGGCTTGGAAATTACTATGTAGCCCAAGCTGACCTTGAGTTAGAGATCCTCCTGGCTCAGGCTTCCAAGTACTGGGATTACAGGCCTGTACCAACACACCGGCTTTTTGGTTTTGTGTGTGTGTGTGTTTTCAATCATATTTATGTTATGTAAAAATCATACTACCAAAGCCAAAGTCCAGTGAGGAGAGGGAGTTTAATCTACGCTATTGGGCTAACCCAGCTAGTGGGCTGTCCCATAGATCGTTCCATAAAGGAATAAACAGCTTCACTGAGTTTTTGGGGTCTTTTATACCCCTGTGACAAATGCAATCTACATCCTAGTTTACAGACAACATGGTTTACAGATAACATGCAAACACAAAGGCTACAGGAATGTGCAAGGTCTTTTAGTAACCAACTGATGTGTTTTTTGTACTATATTTTCATATCAAGTCCATATTTTATTAGATTTGTACTTAAGCATTACAGTTTTGGAAGTGCTAATGTAAATGGTAACATATTTTTAATTTAATTTCAAATTACACTTGTTCATTATGGGTATTTGGGAAACCTGTTGACCTTTGTATTTATTTATTTATTTTAAAAACAAATGATTGTGGTTATTGACTTCTTACATCAGTATAAATGGACACAATAAAATCAGCCTCACCCCATACAGGCAAGGAGGAGACAGGTGCCAGGGCCCAGACAAAATATAACTGTTATAAACAGGCTGGGCCTGCGTCTTCGTTTTATGTATGCACTGAGGGCAGGGACGTGGGCGAGGTGGGTGGTTCTGGCTTAAGGGCAAGAGGCAGGGACCCAACAACCATGGCACCTGCCTTCAGTGCCTTGGCGGGAAAGCAGCAGAGGGGGCTGGGTGGGCGATGGCGACATCCTGCCTGGGGATGGGGCCGCCTTCGTGGTGCTGGCTGTAGCAGCAGGGACCCACCCGGCCCTGCAGTCTGCAGGTGCTGGAGCCGGTGTTTTCCTATCTGGACCTGTCTGAGCTGCGGAGCTGCGCCCTGCTACGTAAACACCGGTACTGGCACTGGTACTCCTTCTTGCATGGCAGCAGAGCAGCCAGATTTGGTAGAACCTATGGGCCAGCAGTTTGCAGAGGAGGCTCTGGGCTCGGAAGACATCCTCTGTGCTCTTAAGAGGGTTATTCAGAAGTGTGTGAATCATTCATCTGGGTTTTCAGAGGAAAAAGACAAAGAACAAAAGGAAGAGTGCTTGCATCGGTTGAGAAAGAGCCTCCCTTGAAGCCTGCAGTCAAAGTGGGGAAACCCACCTCAGATGAAGTAGAAATAACAGTGTTACAACCATTCACAGCAGATTTTTGTGTAGACCAAATCATAGTCGTGTCATTAGAAGACCAAGAAAAAGCTTATAGCATCAAAGAAATTTCAAGGCATTAAATTCAGACCAAGGGAAATATGTTCAGCAACCAAAAAAAGTGAAAATGATTGTTCTTCACCTGACATGGATTCTGATAATGAAAACGAAGTGGGAACGTCAGCTGTTCCTGAAGATCAGCATTGGTCTTCTTCATCACTTTATTCAAAATGTATCACTAATTCCATTTGTCAGAAGACTTTAGGGCTAAAGATCAAAGAAGAGAAAATCTGGAAAGTGATGCAATGAAAGATCTCTGCAAAGATACTATACCCCTGAAAGTATTCAGCCATTGATTGCCCCTCGGTCCCAGAATCCACTGATGGAGGATATGGGCTGTTTAGCTGAGGCTCTGTGTTCAAAAAGAGAAGCTAAAGCAAGTACAGTCGCTAAGGGCAAAAAGTGTCACATACAGAGGAGCAAGGAAGGTCTGATGGGTGTGGATGGAGAGCCAGGGCCTGCGGATGGCTGTGGATGGAGATAGTCCTGAGTCACTTCTACTGAAGAAATATTAGGATTTTTGGATTTCAGTGCCAAGAAGAGGAAATACTGTAATTGATGAAATAAAAGTATTTTCAGGCTGTTAAAAAAAGTTCATTTCTAAACAAAGCAGCAAAGATGCAGGAAAAAAATTTGCCAATCAGAATCAGGAAAAGAAGTGACAGAGAGGAAGAAAGGATGACAGCCACCCAAGTGTCCAGCCACTGACTATCTCCGAGACTCCTCCACAGAAGGAGGATGTGCTTGATTTATCTGTGACTCCGGATCAGAGACAAAAGCATGTTACAAGAGCAGAATTGAAAGAGACTGACAAGGAAGTGACATTAACAAATAAGCCAAGAAGTCATTATTGTGGTGAAAAGGTCAAGCCTTTGCCTACTGTTAAAAGTGAAAGTCCACTTGTAATCAAAGCAGCAGTAAAAGTGCATGAAAAGACATGGCAGTCAGAACCAGGGAAAGAGGTGATGCCAAAAGAGGAATCATTCTAGGAGGCGTGATAACCACCAGAGCGTACAGTCATTAACTATCTCTGAGACTCCTCTACAGAAGGAGGGCATGGTTGATTTAACTGTGACTCCAGATCAACAAGAAGAAAAAGTTATAAAAGCAGAAACGAAAGCATGTCCCAGCAAAGAAGTGCAATGGACAGATGAAAAAACTAGACCGATTGGCCATGAAAATGTTTAGTTACTGAATATCTCTGAGACTCTTCCACATAAGGAAGTTGTGGTTCTTACCTGAGACCATAGACCAAACAAGAAAAAATATGGCAAATGCAGAAATGAAAGCAGAACCAGGCAAAGAAGTGACATCAAGAGAAGAGCAAAGAAAGCGTGAAAGAGTTGAGCCATTGGCTGGGAAGGAAGATGTGGGTCATTTAGCTGGGCCTGTAGAGCAAAGAAATAATATGACCAGAAGTGGAATGGAAGGTTCTCCAAAGGAATATTCTCAGTTTACACCAACTATAGAAAAGAAAGATTTGGTTCTAAACAGAGCACTTACAAGGATCTATGGAAGAGCATGCCAATCAGATCTCTGCAGAGAAGGAACATCAACTGAAGAACCAAGCAGGGATGCTGTATGCAAGGTGTTCCATCAGTGACTGATTCTGAGACTCCTGCATGGAAGAAGGATGTGATTCATTCAGCTTTGCCTGGATTTCAAAGAGAAAACATGGTGAGTGTTGCAAAAATATGAACCAGGCAAAGAAATGTTGTCAATGAGAGAGAAAAGAAGGCATGATAGCACTGAGAGAGTTTCATCACTGTCTAGGAAGAAGATGTAGGCCATTTAGCTGGGCCTGCGAATGAAGATGTGAAAATATGGCTAGAGGTGAAATGGAAGGTGCTCCAAAGGAATGTCCTCCTCAGCCACACCTACGACTGCAAGGAAAGATTGTTCTGAACAGAGCACTTCCAAGGATGTATGAAAGATCATGCCCATCAGCTTAAAGCAGAAAGGAAGGTACAGCAAAGAAATGAAATTGACATAGCAATAAAGTCATGTAATGACAGCTTTGCTGTTTGTCACACTGCAGCTGCTGCTGCGGCTTCTGATACTGGTCCTGAAAATGGATCCATTCTAGAAATCAAGTGCGAGAAGGCTGATAAACAGCCATTTCCTGTTCTAAAGGCAGAGCATGATGGGCTGAATAAGAAAATACCTGATGAGGGGCTGGAGAGATGGCTCAGTGGTTAAGAGCACTGGATGCTCTTGCAGAGGACCCTGGTTAGATTCTCAGCACCTACATGATGGCTAGCACCCGTCTATAACTCCAGTTCCAGGGTATCTGATGCCTTCTTCTGATTCCAAGGGCATTGCACGACATGGGTGCACTTAACACACATGCAGGCAATACACTCAAACACACAATAAAAAAAATAAATAAAATATTAAAAAGAGAAAATACCCAATGAAAAGAATAAGACTATGAAACATCAGTGCTATGGATGACTGTGTCAGGTATCTCAAGACAGTCTTTGAGGATTATGATTTGGCTAATTTTGTACCCATAGTGACACTGCTAATTAACAATTTCAAATGGACTATAAAGACAACAGCAGAAACACAAGATACTATGGAGACTCTAAGAGGAATCCATATTACCTCATTTTTTAGGCCACAGGGGCTGACAGTTACAAATCAGCCATCTGAACTGTTTAAGAAACAACTCCATGCTTCCAATAAAGCAGAACCACACACAAAAAAGTGAGCATCCCCATCTATAGAGAGGAGAAATTGCATACTCTATCACATGAGGAACTAAAGTTAAAGAATGTGCGGAAAGTTCAACTTTTCTGTGAAGAATCATTAGTGAGAGAGGAAAACATTAATTCAAACCATACAGAAAATTTATGCATATAATATCTCTACATAAGTCCATGTGTATAGCTAAAGGCTGTAGAATAAGAAACAGTGCCTGATGGAAGATACCTCCCTTTGAGTTGTTGGTTAGGGTAGTCCAAGAGACTGCTATCTCAGACATAGGACTTGGAGCAATGGAGCTGGAACTGACCTGGCTTCCAGGTCAGTGAGGTGGCTTCCTCCCCGAGGGCGAGGTCTCATAGTTTTGGAGAACATTGTGTAAGCTGCTAAGGGAGAACATCAATTGATGGTCCAGCCCCAGCTTCATGGTTTAATAATCACAACGATGACCAGCACAGTAAACTATTGGGGCAGTAGTGGCACTTTTATATTGGGAGTAATCAACAGCTACTAAACTGGACGTAAAGCCCACTATTGGGAGGGAACTCATGTATGGTACTGTAAACATAGTCAAATACACATGGCTATAGAGGTCATGGATCTTAGAAAAAACCCAAAAGGCTGTCACGTCCCTTGACAAATGTAGTTTCTTAGTACGTGCTAAACATGGATCTTTGTATTTACAGACAAGTATGCCAGTCACTACACATGCCAAAGAATTAAGTGCCTGTGAAATGCATAACCCTAAGTGACACAACTACAGTGGAACCTCTGCACCGAAGGCTCACAAAACCTAGTGGAACAAGGAGTGCAGAGAACACTAATGCATCTTTCAACTCCCATCAACGAAGCTCCCTCATGCAACAGAGGGCTTTAAATACGAAGGGCCACAAATAGCCGAAGCATAGAGAGTAAGAATTGCAGAGTGTGGGTCCTTGGACAGGACTTTCACCCATGTTAAACTTCGTCCACCCAGGGCCAGGGACCTTTGTGGAAGAGGGGGCAGAAAGATAGTAAGAGTAATGCTAGTAGGTGTGTGACCACATGGATACAGATCCTTGTAGGCTCCTGGGATCTTGTGGATTTGAACTTACAGCAATAGCGTCAGCATGCACAAGATCCATGCAAACACAGCAGACAAAAACCCAGCACAGAACCGTGGAAACGGGCAGCAGGCCCCAACCTTAGCCAAAGAACCATTGGGCAACTGATCACTGATGGGTGAAGAAGAGCTGATCTTCTTTAAGGGAGTGACTCTAGATAGGTTGACTAGACTCCAGTGGACATTAGGCATACTAACTTGACTTGATAGGCCTTAACATAAGTGACAGAATACAAGAAATCCAGTGGGGGTGGGCTGTGGGAGGGTGCCGATGGGGAAGAGGGTGTAAAGATGGTTAAGCTGTTGTATGAAGTACACAAAAATTCAATTAAAAATACAGAAATGAAAAAAGAATTGTTAGTGGAAGAGGTTCATGGGATTGTATGATATGAAAGTTAGCCAGATCATATAATTTAAAGAATTTTTAAAAAGTCTAGAATTTGGGTATAGTGTGTTCCATTCCTTTTCATGCTCTTTGATACAAGTTCTGTGGAAGATAGGATGTGAGGCTGAGGCGGAATGTGAAGAAACCAAGCAGACTCTGCCAGCCAGCCAAGTGCTTGAATGCTGAACACTCAACTGTATATATGATTTCATCTTTGGCAGGGTCCTAAGAAGGCGGGCAGGCAACCCTGCAAACCATGAGGGAAATTACACATTGGCTCCTGACGGAGCAAGCTCAGGATTCAGGGTGAGTGGTAGCTTGGGGCTTCAGTAGCCTGCTGGGGCCAAACAGGTTTAGGCAATAAGGAAGCCTAAAGGGTTGAGGAAATGAGGCCAGGTTTGGGTTTGCCCAGCAGAGCGCTTTACTGTCCCACAGCTGCATCCGCAGGGCTAGCCGGAAGAGAGGCCTAGGGTCCTCTCATAGGGGGAAAGGGAGTGGAACGTGGGGCTCAGGTCCTGATAGCAACTCAAGTCTTCTGATCACTGAGAATGTGATCTTAGCCGGCCAGGCAGCTCTGCCTTTTTGAAGAGCCAGGAACTGGGGAAACCACCCTTGCTCTGGACAGTGCAGCTGGTGTGGGAGAGGAAGTAGAGGTGAAGGTCTGGAGTTGGCTCTAGAGCACTAAATACCACGTGACCTCTCACCTCTACCCCACAGAGAACCCTGTGAATGTTCTACTCCAGTGAGCTGATCCCTGAAGTAAGTTCAGATGGCTTCTGAGAAGGCCAGCCCATCCCAGTATCCCAGATGAGGCATGCTGCCTTCCTACCCATCACAGCTGACCAAGACCCAAGGCCTATTCTTCATGAGCCGCTAGAAGGGCTTTAGAGGCAAGAGTTTCAAGGAAGTGAACAAGGCAACAGTCGTGGAAATAAATTGATAAATACAGTGGCCCCATAGGGAACAGCTGGGAAAACTGCTTTACCTTTGAGCACTGACCCCTGCTATACAGTCTAGGCATTCTTGTAGGTTTGGATGAGTGGAAGAGGGGCTACAGTTTGAAATGGGCCAGTGGTCCCTTGAAGTGGGCTTCTGGAACTCATGGTCTGTGTTCCCTGTGCTGCTCCACAGTTCAAAGCAATAGCTCTGAGTATTGCTCTGGCAAGGCCTGAGTTTGCTCACCTCCTGGTCCCTGGGCAGCCACTTGGGCCTGACAGTGCAGCCCTAGCCAGGGCCTCCATAGCTCCTGCCACATTGAAGAGATGTCTCGGGCTGAGTGATGCCACTTCGCTCTGCTGAAGGTGTCTTACAGCTGGCCACCGGTGGTAAAGCTGCACAGCCTGGTGTACACTCCCTGGAGCTCTACCGTGAACTGTTTACGCTGTTGCAGGCTCAAGGCCAGTTCTGAGCCCTGGCTCGAATACCCCTGGCCTGGTGCATTCCATGGGGTTGGGAGTCTTTTTGAGGGGATGGGGGCTGCAAGCTGTCAGGGCCTTGGAGGAGGCTGCTGACTTGTCTTTTTGAGACAGGGTCTCCCTTTAGTCCCAGCTGGCCTGGAACTTGCTATATAGACCAGGCTGGCCTTGAACTCACAGAGATCCACCTGCCTTTGCCTCTGGAGTGCTGGGATTAAAGGCATGCACCACCATGCCTGGCTCAAAATTGGTGTATTTATGTTCACTAGAAATTTTTAAATTGTTTTCTTTCTATTATTATTGTTTGATTCTTTTTTTTTTTTTTTTTTTTTGGTCTTTTTGAGACAGGGTCTCCCTATAGCCCCAGCTGTCCTGGAACTCACTCTGTAGACCAGGCTGGCCTTGAACTCACAAAGATCCACCTGCCTCTGCCTCCTGAGTGCTGGGATTAAAGGCGTGTACCACCAGGCCCAGCTTATTGTTCGATTCTTTTAGGGAGGATCTTGATATGTAGCCCGTGTTGGTTTCCAATTCATGCTCTTCCTGCCTCTGCCTCCTGAGTGCTGGGACTACAGGCATGCACTACCATGCCAGGCTTATAGTTTTCTATGCTTGTAATGTTTTTCTTTGGTTTTAATAGTAAGATAATGCTGACCTGAGACAAAGTATGAAGTATTCCTGGTGCCTCTATCCTCTGAAGGCGATTGTGGAGAGTTGCTATGATTTCTTACATTTTTGGTAGACTTCATCAGTTAACCAGTCTGGTCATGGTGCTTTCACTTATTAATCTGTTATTTTAGGACTACGGAGATGCCTTAGTAGGTAAGAGCACTTGCTCTGACAAGTCTGAGGACCTGAGTTTGAATCCCCAGCACCCACATTAAAACCTGGGCATGGCTGCTTGTGCCTGTGACCCCTGCACTGGGGGAGGGGATGCAGTGGAGACAGGCAGATCCACATAGCTCACTGGTCACGTGCATGTACCTGCACATGCATGCATGCACCACACACACATACATACATCATACACAGTGGATTTCATATTAATGTTAAATATTGACTTGGTTTATTTAATATGTGTCCACCTGGTCAGATTGTTCCTTTTGTTCTGATGTAAATTTTAGCAGATTGTGCCTTTCAGCAAAGTGGCTCATTTCATGTACATCATCCAATTTGTGGGCATAGAATTATCTGCTATACTTCTCTGCTGTCCTTTTAGGAATGTCCACGGTGATGTCACCTCATTTATTTCTGATATTCGTCATTCGTATCCTCCTTTATGCCTAGCCTGGCTAGAGCTTTTATTGATTTTGTTGATCTTTGTCGATTTCTGTTTTCAATTTTATTAATTTCTGTTCTAATTTTTGTTATTCTGTTTTGCTTACTTTAGATGTAATTTGCTTTTTATAATTTCTATTTTATTTGCATGAGTTTTGTGGCTCAAAATGAGGCTTATCTTGGTGAATATTTCATGTGAATTTGAGAGCAACATAGAGTCTGCTGTTATCTGAGGAAATAGTGGGTGGATGCTCAATTTATCCAGATGGTTGATGGTACTATGGAATTCAACCACGTACCTACTAATTTTCTGCCTGTTAGAATATGTATTTCTGATTTAGTTGTGTTCACTTCAAAATACAGTAGTACCTTCATCCATTTCTTGTACCATCAATTTTTGCCTCATATATGTTAATGCTTGTCAGGCACATGTATAATCTTTATGTAGCCCCCTTCTGTATATATTTTGATTAGTATTAGTATCTTTCCCATCCATTTAACTCCACATGTGTCTTTATATCTAAACCTCTAGTAGGCCACATATAGTTTGTTCTGTTTCTTGTCCCACTGTGCTGATCTCTGTCTTATATTTAATTTAATGGGCCATTGGCATTTGAGATATTTTTATATAGTTGGATTAATATTTACTGTATTCGTTACTGTGTTCTATTTTATTGTCTTTGTCTTTTTGTTCTTCTACATTTTTTCTGCTTTTGTGGTTTAATGTTTAATTTTACAGGATTCTATTTTCTTGTGCTACCATATCAATTATACTTTTAAAAAAGCTTTTTTTCATGTCCTAGATTTTATAGGATATTTTTACAACTAATCTAAGTGTGCTTTCAGATAACTCTGCGTGGCTCCATGACTAGGCAAGTCCTCATCCTTCCTCCTGTCCCTTTGTCATTGCTGTTACTTATTCCACCTATACATAAGCATATATAGCTATATATGCACCCATAAGCCTAGATAATCAAGTACATCCTCTCTCTCTCTCTCTCTCTCTCTCTCTCTCTCTCTCTCTCTCTCTCTCGTTTTACTTTGTAGCCCTGTCTGGCTTAAAAATTCTTATGCAGACTAGACTGATCTCAAACTCACAGAGATTCTCCTACCTGTCCATTCCAAGTGCAGGGTTAAAGGCGCATGCAACCATGCCTGGTCCATCAATTAGTATTTTGAACAAACTTTGTTGTAGCAATTAAGAATATGAAAAATAAGCCAGGCATGGTGGTGCACACCTTTAATCCTAGCACTTGGGAGGCAGAGGCAGGCGGATCTTTGTGAGTTCAAGGCCAGCCTGGTCTACAGAGTGAGTTCCAGGACAGCTGGGGCTACAGGGAGACCCTATCTCGAAAAGACCAAAAAAAAAAAAAAAAAAAAAAGAATATGAAAAATAATTCTTTATTTTACCTTTACTTACTCTTTCTTTGATGTTCTTCCATTTTTAAGGTAGATCTTATTTTCTTACCTATATTATTTTCTTTTTCTCTAAAGAAGTTCCTTTAACATTTCTTGCAAGGCACATCTATTGTCAGAAATTCAAGTTTTGATTTTGAAATTCCCTCCATTTTAAAGGGTGACCTCACAGGTTCTAGATTGTAGACTAGTGTTTTTTGTTTTTTTCTTAGCACTTTAAATATCTCCTTGCTTGTGTGATTTCTGACAGATAAGGTGGTTTTTGTTTTTGTTTCTCTGTAGCTAATTTTTTTTCCTTATAGTTTCTTTTAGGAGATTTTCCTTGATCTATAGCTTTAATATGATATGCCTAGTTGTAGTCTCAAAATCAATCTCTGTCTCTCTCCTCTGTGTTTGTGTATGTGTGTATATGTTTGTTGACATCCTCTGTGTGTGTGTATGTGTGTTGACCTTCTATGTGTGTATGTGTGTTGACCTCCTATGTGTGTATGTGTATATGTGTGTTGACATCCTCTGTGTGTGTATGTGTGTTGACATCCTCTGTGTGAGTTTATGTGTATGTATGTATGTTGACATCCTCTGTGTGTGTATGTATGTATGTGTGTTGACATCCTCTGTGTGTGTGTCATATATGTGTATTGACATCCTCTGTGTGTGCATATGTATGTTGGGATCCTCTGTGTATGTTTGTGTGTATATGTGTTGACATCCTCTGTGTATGTTTATGTGTGTATATGTATGTGTATTGACATCCTCTGTGTGTGTATGTGTGTTGACATCCTCTGTGTGTGTGTATATGTGTGTATGTGTGACATCCTCTATGTGTGCGTGTATGTATATGTGTGTTGACCTCCTCTGTGTGGGTATATGTGTTGACCTCCTCTTTGTGTGTGTGTGTATATGTGTGTTGACATCCTCTGTGTGTGTATATGTGTGTTGACATTCTCTCTCTGTGTGTGTATGTGTGTGTATGTGTGTTGACATTCTCTGTGTATGTGTATGTATGTAAATGTGTGTTGGCATCCTCTGTGTGTATATGTGTGTTGATCTCCTCTGAGTGTGTGTATATGTGTGTTGACATCCTCTGTGTGTATGTGTGTGTGTATGTGTGTTGACATCCTCTGTGTGTATGTATGTATATGTGTGTTGACATCCTCTGTGTGTGTATGTGTGTTGACATCCTCTGTGTGTGTATGTGTGTATATGTGTGTTGACATCCTCTGTGTGTGTGTATGTGTGTTGACATCCTCTGTGTGTGTGTATGTGTGTTGACATCCTCTGTGTGTGTGTGTTGACATCCTCTGTGTGTGTATGTGTGTTACCTCCTCTGTGTGTATGTGTGTTGACATCCTCCGTGTGTGTGTATGTGTGTTGACATCCTCTGTGTGTGGTGTATGTGTGTTGACATCCTCTGTGTGTGTGTATGTGTGTTGAGATCCTCTGTGTGTATATGTGTGTTGACATCCTCTATCTGTGTGTATGTGTGTTGACATCCTCTGTGTGTGGTGTATGTGTGTTGACATCCTCTGTGTGTGTATGTGTGTTGACATCCTCTGTGTGTGGTGTATGTGTGTTGACATCCTCTGTGTGTGTGTATGTGTGTTGACATCCTCTGTGTGTGTATGTGTGTTGACATCCTCTGTGTGTGTGTATGTGTGTTGACATCCTCTGTGTGTGTGTATGTGTATTGACATCCTCTGTGTGTGTATGTGTGTTGATCTCCTCTGTGTGTATGTGTGTTGACATCCTCTATCTCTGTGTATGTGTGTTGACATCCTCTATCTGTGTGTATGTGTGTTGACATCCTCTATCTGTGTGCATGTGTGTGTATGTATGTTGACTTTTCTCCTGCCTAGTGTTCTTGGAGATTAATGCATTTGCAGCTTTGTGTCTTATATTTGGGAATATTCTCAGTATTATTTCAAGTACTTCTGTTCCTGCCTCTTCTCCATCTAGAATTCATTCCTCATACACACATCACATGTCTGTGGTTGTCCCACCTTGGGTATTCAGTGTTTTTCAGTCTTTGTTCTTTTTGCCCTTCAGTTTTGGAGGGTTCTAGTGATAAATCCTCAATAGGATAGTAGACTATCACTGATAGTCTTCTCAGCTGTGTCTACTACAGAGTTCACCAAAAGCATGCTTCACTTATGCTACACTGCGTTTGAGCTTTAGCCTTCTTTCTTCCCTTTGTATTTCCATCTCTCTGGTTACATTGGCCATTTGTCTTACATGCTGACCTCCATTAGAGTCCTTGGCATATTAATGTTGCTTTAAGTTTCCTGTTGTAATGATCTCTTTATTTTTTATTTTATTTTATTTTTTTTAATGCCGGCGTGGTGGCGCACGCCTTTATTTTTTTAATTTTTTTATTTTTTTTGTATGTGTATGAATGTACTGTCTGCATGCAGGTCTGTGCACCCATGTCGTGCAATGCCGCGGAGGTCAGAAGAGGGTCTCGGATTCCCCTGGAACTGGAGTTCTCCTGGAATTGGAGTTACAGACGGTTCTTAGCCGCCATGTGGGTGCTGGGGATCGAACCCGGGTCCTCTGCAAGAGCGTCGGTGCTCTTAACCGCTAGGCTATCTCTCCAGCCCCCCATAATTCCCTCTTTCTACAGAACCCCATCAGTTCCCTAGAGAATGACTAGTGCTAACAGGACTGTGTCTCCTTTCTATGAAGCCAGAAACCACCCTAAGCTTACTCTGAACCAGGCACTGTGGGTTTGAATCCAACAGTGTTCACTTCGACTTACCAGGCGCTCAGGAGGGGTATTGTGGTCTTTCCTGCTCAGAGCACAGAGGATAGGTAGCCTTTGGCACAAACAGTGGCTGTCACCACATCATAGTTAAGTAGTTGTAAGCCCCACCCCTCATCATNGGAGACAGGCAGATCCACATAGCTCACTGGTCACGGCATGTACCTGCACATGCATTGCATGCACACACACACAATAATACATCATACACAGTGGGATTTCATTATTAATGTTAAATATTGACTTGGTTTATTTAATATGTGTCCACCTGGTCAGATTGTTCCTTTTGTTCTGATGTAAATTTTAGCAGATTGTGCCTTTCAGCAAAGTGGCTCATTTCATGTACATCATCCAATTTGTGGGCATAGAATTATCTGCTATACTTCTCTGCTGTCCTTTTAGGAATGTCCACGGTGATGTCACCTCATTTATTTCTGATATTCGTCATTCGTATCCTCCTTTATGCCTAGCCTGGCTAGAGCTTTTATTGATTTTGTTGATCTTTGCTGATTTCTGTTTTCAATTTTATTTTCGGTTTAATTTTTGTGATTCTGTTTTGTTTACTTTAGATAGTATTGCTTTTTATACATTTCTATTTTATATTATTGCCCATGAGTTTTGTGGCTCAAAATCGGGCTTCATCTTGGTGAATATTTCATGTGAATTTGAGAGCAACATAGAGTCTGCTGTTATCTGAGGAAATAGTGGGTGGATGCTCAATTTATCCAGATGGTTGATGGTACTATGGAATTCAACCACGTACCTACTAATTTTCTGCCTGTTAGAATATGTATTTCTGATTTAGTTGTGTTCACTTCAAAATACAGTAGTACCTTCAGCACTTTCTTGACCAGCAATTTTGTCACTATATGTTAATGCTTGTCAGGCACATGTATAATCTTTATGTAGCCCCCTTCTGTATATATTTTGATTAGTATTAGTATCTTTCCCATCCATTTAACTCCACATGTGTCTTTATATCTAAACCTCTAGTAGGCCACATATAGTTTGTTCTGTTTCTTGTCCCACTGTGCTGATCTCTGTCTTATATTTAATTTAATGGGCCATTGGCATTTTGAATATTTTTATATAGTTGGATTAATATTACTGTAGTCGTTACTGGTTCTATTTTAATTGTCTTTGTGCTTTTGTTCTTCTAATTTTTGTTCTGCTTTTGTGGTTTAATGTTTAATTTTACAGGATTCTATTTTCTTGTGCTACCATCTCAATATACTTTTAAAAAAGCTTTTTCAGGTCCTAGATGTATAGGATATTTTTACAACTAATCTAAGTGTGCTTTCAGATAACTCTGCGTGGCTCCATGACTAGGCAAGTCCTCATCCTTCCTCCTGTCCCTTTGTCATTGCTGTTACTTATTCCACCTATACATAAGCATATATAGCTATATATGCACCCATAAGCCTAGATAATCAAGTGACATCCCTCTACTCTCTCTCTTCTCTCTCTCTCTCTCTCTGCTCTCTCTCTCTCTGTTTTATCTTTGTTCGCCCTGTGCTGGCTTCAAACATGTTCTTATGCCACTAAAGCAACTGATCTCAAACTCACAGAGATTCTCCTGACCTGTCCATTCCAAGTGCAGGGTTAAAGGCGCATGCAACCATGCCTGGTCCATCAATTAGTATTTTGAACAAAGTTCTGTTTAGCAATTAATGACAATGTAAAAATAACCTCCAGGCATGGTGTCACACCTTTAACCTAGCACTTGGGAGGGAAGGCAGGGATCTTGTGTGCAGTTCAGGCCGCCGGTTCTACAGAGTGAGGTCCAGGAAAGGCTGGCTTACAGGGAGAACCCATCGAAGCTCAAAAGAACAAAACAAAAAAAAAAAAAAAAAAGGAATGATGAAAAATATTCTTTAGTTTTATCCTTTAACGTTACTCTTTCTTTGAGTGTTCTTCCATTTTTAAGGTAGATCTATTTTTCATTACCCTATATTATTTTCTTTTCCTCTAAGAAGTTCCTTTAATCATTTCTTGCAAAGGCACATCTCATTGTCGACAAGAAAATTTCAAGTTTATTTTGACTTTTGAAATCCCCCATTTTAAGGGTGACCTTCAAGGTGTCTAGATTGTACAACTAGTGTTTTTTGTTTTTTTTTTTTTACTTTTAATTCTCTTGCTTGTTATTTCTGGGGGAAGATTGGGAAGGTGGTTTTTGTTTTTTGTTTCTCCTTACATAATTTTTTTTCCTTATAGTGTTTGCTTTTAGAATTTGTTTCCTTGATTGATTAGCTTAAATAGATATGCCTGAGTTGTTGTCCTCAAAATCAATCTCTGTCTCTCTCTCTGTGTTTGTCTGTGTGTATTAGATGTTGTTGACATCCTCTGGTGTGTGTATGTGTGTTTCCTTTTTGTTTTTTTTTTGTATTTTGTTTGTGAACTCTATGTGTGTATGATGTATATGTGGTGTTGACATCCTCTGTGTGTGTAGTGTGTTGAACTCCTCTGTGTGAGTTTATTGTATGTATGTAGTTGACTATGCCTCTTGTGTGTATGGTATGTATGTGTTGTGTTGACATCCCTCTGTGTGTGTGCATATATGTGTTTACCATCCTCTGTGTGTGCTATTATGTATGTTGGGTCTCTGTGTATAGTTGTGTGTCTATGTGTTGACATCCTCTGTGTCTGTTTATGTGTATAGTATGTGTAATTGATCACTCTGGTGGTGTAGGTTGTCGTTGACATCCTCTGTGGTGGGGTATATGTGTGTAATGTGTGAGCTACCGCTATGTGTGCAGTTTATGTATATGTGTGTTGACCTCCTTCGTGTCGGGATTATATTGTGTTGACTCCTCTTTGGCTGTGTGTGTATCATTGTGTTGACAATCCTCTTGTTGTGTGTCATATGGGTTTGACATTCGCATCTGAGTGTGTATAGGTGTGTGTATGTGTGTTGACATTCTCTGTTATGTGTATGTATGATCAATGGTTCTACTACATCACTTGTGTATATGTGTGTTGATCTCCTCTGAGTGTGTGTATATGTGTGTTTGACATCCTCTGGTGGGTATTGTGTGTGTGTCTGTGTGTTGACATCCTCTGTGTGTATGTATAGTATAGTGGTGACCTCTGTGTTGACATTGTTGGACCCTCTGTGTGTGTGTTTTGTGTGTTTGACATCCTCGGTGTGTGTTGTGTATGTGTGTTTGACATATCATGATTTGTGATTGATGTGTGAAACACATCCTCTTGGTGTGTGTGTGTGAATCCTCTCTGTGTGTGTGTTAGTTTGACACTCTCGTGTGTGTAGTGTTTTTTTGTTGGTTGTCCGCCGTGTGTGTGTCTGTAGTGTGCTTAAGTCGTTTTTGTGTTGATCATCCTCTGTGGGTGTGTTGGTGTTGGAGATCCTACTGGTGTGTAGTGTTCTAGGTGTTGAGGTGTTGACACCTACTATCTGTGTGTATGTGTGTTGGACATTCCTCTGTGTTGGATGTAATGTGTGTCTAAGAATCCCTGTGTGTGTATTGTGATGTTGACAATCCTCTTGTGGGTGTTGTGTGACTTCGTAGTGTGTGTGCCATCCTCGTTTGTGTATGTGTGTTGCCATTCCTCTTGTGTTCTGTGTGTGCCGACCTCTGTGTGTGTATGTGTGTTGAACAACTCCCTCTTGTTGTGTGTAGCTGTGTACCCCCCTTGTTGTATGTGCTATCTCTGTGTGTGTCTGTGTGATGACATACTCTCTGTTGCATGTTAGTGTATGGACACCTCCGCCCTGGTCTATTTGGCTCATGCTTGCTCTGAATTACTTGTGTGGTGGACCTATTTGTGTGTGTAATGTTGTTGACTTTTCTCCTGCCTAGTGTTCTTGGAGACGGTAACTGCATTTGCACGCTTTGATGTCTTTAGTTGGAATATTCTCAGTATTTTTCAACGTACCTTCTGTTCCCTGCCTCATTCTCCACTACGACATTCATTCCTCATACCCAAACGATGTCTGTGTGTGTCCCACCTTTGTTTCAGTGGTTTTCCGTCGTTTGTCTTTGCCCTTCAGTTTTGGAGGTTCTGTGAATCCTCAATCATGGATAGTAGACTATCACTGATATCTTCTCAGCTGTGTCTACTACCAGAGTTCACCAACCGCATGCTTACACTTATGCTACACTGCGTTTGAGACTTTAGCCTTCTTTCTTCCCTTTGTACTTTCCATCTCTCTGGTACATTGCCCACTTGTGTCTTCATGCTGACCTCCATTTGGAGTGCGGCGGCATTATGCAATGTTGACTTGACGTTTCACTGTTGTACAGTGATCCTTATTTTGTATGTTTTATTTTCTTTGGTTATCCGGGTTTGACTTTTGTCTTGTTTATATTTTTTTATATTTTTTTTATGTGTATGATGTATGCTGGCTTTCATTATTTTTTTTTTTTGTGACCCATGTCGTGCATGCCGCGGAGGTCAAGAAGAGGGAGTCGAATCCCTGGTCCGGACGGAGTTCTCGGGAATATGGATTACAGACGCTGTTCTTAGCCGCCCATGTGGGTGCGGGGACGAACCCGGGTCCTCTGCAAGAGCGTCCGGCGCTTCGTAACCGCTAACCTATCTCCCACACCCGTAATGATCGCGTTATAGCTGGAGCATGAGGCTAGGTGAAGGCAACTCATGTAAACAGCTCTCTAGTAGTAGTGGGAAGATGTGTAGGAGAGACAGGAATGTTCTTGGTTTCTCTGATTACGGTCTCGCTATGTTTAGTGCAACCCTGCGCCTCTCGCTATGACCTTTGACAAAGCAGTTTTAGTTGTTTCTTCTTTCTTTAGGACACAAGGACGTGGTGCTGACTGGGTTTTTCCAGCCCTCACTTTGTTACTACTGCTCACAACGAAACTGGGCGCATTTCTTCCACTACCTCCTGTTGTGTGTGAAAATTAAGCTGTAACCATACTCTTGAGTTTAAGAGGGGCCGAGCTCGCTTGACACCACCTCCGAGCGTCGCATGACAGAGACCATGCTGTCTATGTCAGTTTCTTAACTGGCTTCATCTTATGCCTTTAAGCTAAAAACTGGGTGGAACAGAGGCTACGCGGTTTAAGAGCGCGACAGCTTTGCAGAGGACCCGGTTTGTCTTCCCAGACACCCTACATGGGGACTAGAAACCATCGTGACCCAAGTTCTAGGAGTACTCCATATCCAGGGGAATCTGACGACCTCTTCTACGCCGCTGCCTTGGAGCAACGGACCGGGTGCATAACACCAGCCGAAAAGTACATTATACCAACAACAGAAAATAAAAAAATAAAAAACCTAGTGAATTTGATAAAATGAATCAGAGGGTAAGAAAAGAATGAGACCTGAGACTAGCAGAAAAAAAAAATTGGGAGATTTTTTATTTTTTTTTTGTTTTTTTTTTGTCGTTTGAGACAGGGTCCTCCCTGGAATTAAAAGACACCTAAGGCTCACCCCAGTGTCCTGGAACTCCTCATGTAGACCAGGCTGGCCTTGAAACTCACCAGAGATCTGCCTGACCTCTCCTCCCCGAGTGCTAGATTAAAGGTTCTGTGTGCTACCATGCCCAGCCATATATTTCTTAATAAAATTTAGACTCTTTTCCCCTTCTATGCCCCCTACCCTGCCAGAACTATGCATTCTGCCATAGATGTCTTACATCTTTTTCTCAGTCTTTTTAAATTTTTCAATGTAGAAACTTACTGTTTTGGGCAGAAGTTTATTGTTTTGGTCAGTTATTTGAATAAGTCTTTGTTGTTATTGTTGTTGTTCCCTTTAATTTTATATTACTCCAATATATGCATATGTATATGTATTTCACACAGATACCCAAATTACATAGTTGGAAAATAAACTGTACATTAATTCGAAAACACGTTTAGGTATTCACACTTTAACCACAGAGTTGCATGAAGGTAAAAAGAAATATTACTTTATATTCCTAAATTTCATAGCAAGTTGATATATGTTTTTAAATATTTATTTATTTATTTAATTTTATTTATTTCTGTATGTGTATGAATGTACTGTCTGCATGCAAGTTTGTGCACCCGTGTCGTGCAATGCTGCGGAGGTCAGAAGAGGGTGTCGGATTCCCCTGGAACTGGAGTTCTCCTGGAATTGGAGTTTCAGACAGTTCTTGGCCACCATGTTGGTGCTGGAGATCGAATCCGGGTCCTCTGTAAGAGCAGTCGGTACTCTTAACTGCTAGGTCATCTCTCCAGCCCACTTTATTTATTTATTATGTGCATGAATGTACTGCCTGCATGCAGGTCTGTGCACCCGTGTCATGCAATGCTGCTGAGGTCAGAAGAGGGTGTTGGATTCTCCTGGAACTGGAGTTCTCCTGGAATTTGAGTTACAGACGGTTCTCAGCCACCATGTGGGTGCTGGGGATCAAACCTGGGTCCTCTGCAAGAGCAGTTGGCGCTCTTAACCACTAGGCCATCTCTCCAGCCATGACATATGTTTTAATGTACTTTTTTTATAGTAACACCAGGTAATTTGGTATTATATTTACTAAAAAAGAAAAAGAAAAAGAAAAAGAAAAAAATTACTCAGTTTGCCTTTCGTATAAAGATTTGGTGTTAGGATGCACAAATGAGGGACACCATATGTCTTTTGTTTTTCTGGGACTCTGTTACTTCACTTAGCATAAGGGCTTCTAGTTCCATCCATTTACCTGCAAATTTCATGATGTCATCTTTACTGCTGCATAGCACTCCATTGTGTAGTTGTACTACATTTTTTTTCCACTCATTAGTTGAGGGACACTTGGGTTGCTTCCAGCTCTTTGCTATTGTGAAGAGAGCTGCAATAAACATGGTTGTGCACATATCTCTGCAATAGGATGAATCTTGTGGGTATATTCCCAGGTCAGGTGGTAGGTTCATTTTGAGTCTTTTAAGAGTTCTCCACACTGCTTTCCATAGGGGTTGCATGAGTTTGCATTCCCACCAGCAGTGAATGAGTGTTCACCTTTCCCCACAACCTCTCCAGCATTTGTTATCATTTGTTTTCTTGATCATAGCCAGTCTTACCATGGTAAGATGAAATCTTAAAGTGGTTTTAATTTTTGTTTCCTTAATTATTAGTGATGTTGAACATGTTTTTAAGATGTTTCTCAGCCATCTTTACTTCTTCATTTGTGAAGTTTCTGTTCAGCTCTTTACTCCATCTTTTGATTGGGTCATTTGTTTTCTCAATCCTTTGTTTTTTGAGTAATTATATAATATGGATGTTAAACCTCTGTCGATGTGTCATCAAATATGAAAGCATTAAAGACAGAAAATAAAAACAAAATAGTATGCAGACTGAGAAACGGACACCTGTGTGGTCTGGATATTAAACCTCGAAAAGAGTCTATAAAAAGGCATTACTATAAACTTTTGGGGAATAGATGAGAAATTCAATCCAGTAAAAACTGTATTACTTTTCTCATCACGTTGATAAAATACCTGACAATATCAATTTAAGGAAGGAAGGATTTATCTTGGCTCACAGTTTGAGAGCACAGTTCATCATGGTGGGGTGGTATGACGGCAGGAGCACGAGGCGGCTGGCTACATCGCATTTGCAGTCAGGAAGTAGAGGGGATGAACACTCATGCTCCTTTCTATTTATAATGGTTCTTTAGCTCATGGAATGGTGCTGCCCAAGTTTAGGCTGAATCTTCCCATCTCTATTATCCAAACCTAGAAATACCTTCACAAACTTAGTTTCTTTTCCTGTTGCTAAGATAAAATATCTTGACAAAAGCAGCTGAAGGAGGTAAGGGTTTATGTTGGTTCACTTGGGACAGTCCATCATGGAAGGAAAGTCAAGGCAGGAGGAACTTGAAGCAGCTGGTCATGTTGAGTTCTTAGGAAAAAAGAGAGATGAATGCTTATGTTCAGCACAGTATCTCTTTTTATGCAGTCTAGGATCCCAGTCTAGGGAATGGTAGTACCCATGATGGGTGGGTGGATCTTCCTACCTCAGTTAACCTAATCAGAATACCACCCCCCAACCCCCAGGCATGTCCAGTGATTCTAGATCTCAAGTTGACAATTAAGCTTAACATCTGGACTAGTTAGTGTCAGATATCAATGTGACACAGCCTAGAATCATCTGAGGATTCTTAATTGAGGGACTTCCCAGGTTACATTGGCCTGTGGCCATTTCTGTAAAAGATTGTCTTAATTGATGGTCAGTGTGAGAGGGCCTGGGCTGTGTGAAAAAGCTAGCTGAACATAAGGTGGTGAGCAAGCCAGTAAGCAGCATTCCTCCACAGTTTCTGCTTCAGTTTCTGATTGCTGGTTGAGTACCCGCCCTGACTTCTCTCAGTGATAGGCTGTGACCAGGAAGTATAAGCCAGGTAAACCCTTTCCTCCCTGAAGTTGCTGTTGATCAAAGTGTTTTGACACAGTAACAGAAAGGAAACTAAAACAGAAATTAGTACCAAGAATGGGGTGTTGCTTTTTGGGAGGATTGTAGAAGTGTTTTCATCTTTGAGCTGGAAAAGCCATTGAGTACTCAGAGCTAAATAGGTGTTCTGTGGTACCTTAGAAGACAAGAATATTGATGACAATGAAGACAACAGGGGTCTGGCTTCTAAGGTTTCAGAGGGAACAAAGACTCTATTGAGGTTATTTATGTGGTATTTTAGTTTAAGAAGCTGTGGTTGCTGATCAGCTGGGGATGAAAAATCAGCTGTGATTTAATAAGAGATCAGCATCATTGAGGTGAATGAAATAGTCTATGGTTCATTGTGACAATAGAGCCAGTGCACTTCCTGCTCACTGTTTCCAGTGTGTGAATGAAAATATGGTCAACTTGTGTCCTGCTTCTGCCACTGTGATTTCCCGGTCTGTGGCCGTGCCTTTTCCACTCCATGATCTCTATTGCTCTGGAACTATAAACCAAAACAAACACTTTCCTCCCAAAGTTGCTTTGGTCATGGTATTTTTCACAGCAACAGAAGAGAATACACTATCCTAGTTTGGTTTCTATTCTTGGGATAAACACCATGACCAAAAGCAGCTTTGGGAGGAAAGGGTTTATTCCATCTTGTGGGTTATAGTCCGTCTCAGGGGAAGCCACGGCAGGAGTTTGAGGCAGAAACCACAGAGGAATGGTGCTTACTACTTACTGCTTACTAGCTTGCTCTATGGCTCATATTCAGCTACCTTTATTTTTTTTTTTAAGATTTTCTCTTAAAAATTTTTTTTATTTATTCTTTATGTGTATGAATGTACAGTCTGCATGCAGGTCTGTGTACCTGTGTCATGCAATGGTGCAGAGGTCAGAAGAGGGTATCAGATTCCCCTGGAACTGGAGTTAAAGATGGCTCTCAGCCGCCATGTGGGTGCTGGGTATCGAACCCAGGTCCTCTGCAAGAGCAGTCAGTACTCTTAACCGCTAGGCCATCTCTCCAGCCCCTCAGCTACCTTTCTTCAGCACACTGATCACCGTGGCCTGGGTCTTCCCACATCAATTAGCAACCTAGAAAGTGCTCCATAGACATGTCCACAGTAAATCTGATGGAGGAAATTCCTCTGTTGAGGTTCCTTCTTCCCAGGTGTGTCAAGTCGACAACCAAGAATAGCTGTTACATACATTGTCACACATATTTGCCCAGAGGTTTGTTCCCTAGGTGATTTTACATCCTATCGAGTTGACAATCAGCATTAACTATCACAATTACCAAACAGAGCTCATCCCTAAAATGTAAGATTGAGTTGGCATTTGAAAGTCAATGTAATTCATCATATTTGCAGAATAAAAGAGGGAATAGATATACTTATTTAATATTTAGCAATAGGAATGCCCACTTTGGAGAGTGAAGGCAGCTTGCTCCAAATCATGACACATTTAGCAGGATATTGCAACCCAGGATTGTCTGCCTCCGAAGTTCTTTTGTGCAGCACTGAGGTTCTGCTTCTGTAGGTCATTGTACTCAGGAAAAGAAAGTGCAGTGGAAGCAACTGGAAGTTACTGTTTGTTTTTCTATCAGATTGGCTATGATTTAAAAATGATTCTCATAGCTAGAGAATGCCAGGGTGTGAAATTCCCTCTCACATATTGTTGGAGAGAGAGTCAATTGGCATGGTCTTTTTGGGAGAAGGTACCTTGACAATATTTATAGAACCATCTTTGACATAATGTTTATACTTCTGATAGTTTGTCTGAAAGGACTAATTTGAAAAGCACTTGTATGTAAAAAAAGAGTATTCATTTAGAAGTGTTTATAAAAGCCAAAGCCTTAAGTAAACTTGTCTATTAATGAAATATTGGGTTAATCAGTTATGGGAGAATTGAAGATATATAACTATATTATTATTATTATTGTTATTATTATCATTATTATTATTATGAATTTTTGAGACAGAGTCTTACTATGCAGCTCTGGGTGGGCTGGAACTTTTTATGTAAACCAGGCTAACCTCAAACTCAAAAGATTTGCCTACACCTCCCCCTGCTTCCTGAGTGCTGGAATTAAAGGTGTGTGCTCCCATATCTGGTCAAATTTTTTGATATTGTCCCTAGTTTGCAACTGGATGGAATGACAAACCAGAACAAAGTGGAAAGCACTAAACAACAACAAAAACTTCTTCTTCTCCTCCTCCTCCTCCTCCTCCTCCTCCTCCTCCTCCTCCTCCTCCTCCTCCTCCCCACTGTGTTTAAAGTAATGGTTTGCCAGCTAATTTAGCTTTGGAAATCCAATGAGTGTGAAAGTTGTATTGAGTAAACTTCTTATTAGACATAAGGAAGTCCTATTCATGGTTACTCAATCAGTAGATCAACAAGGTTAGGTTTCTATATTGCGCTTATACTTTCTTAATTACAAATGAAACATTTTAGTATTGCCTTAACAAATTATCAAGGAGACCTGCCTGAGGAGTCTTTTGGTTCAGAAAAGAATTTTTCTGATAGGAAGATAATCGTGTTGGGTATATCTTAAAAGGTTTGACATGACCAGATTTTTATTATGAAATAAACTGGGCTTGTGGCACATGCCTGTAATCCCAGAACTCAAGAGGCAAAGACAAGTGGATTTCAGCAAGTTGGAGGCTGGCCTGGTCTAGATAGTGAGTTTCAGGCCAGCCAGGGCTGTACAGTGTGATCCTGACACAAAAGAAAAGAAAAGAAAAGAAAACAAAACAAAACAAAAACGAAAACTAAACCAAATAATTATGAAACAGTTTGTTCTAGTGTTTATATTTATGTAGCCCATAAGCAGTTTGCAGTGACTGAACAGCATCCTGCCTACTTAAAGAACACTGTTTAATGGTAAGATCTATGGGCCACTTAACATTATTAGATATTTTGCTAGTGTCTCAAGGTTTGGATGCAAAGATAATGGATCCTATTTGCTTGAACTGGTAGATTTAGTAATTGAGTGCTTAACTGCTTACCAGATGGAAAGAAAAGAGCATGTAGTGTGTGCCACTCTAGGATAACCACACAGGCAGAACAAGGGGATATTGCAGGGAAAAGGGTCAGTAATGGCTCTTAGAGTGGCATCCTAATCTAGTAGCTGTTTTGAGCTGTGTTTTCAAATGTTTTACTGGCCCTGTCCTTTTGTTTTGGCATTCTCTTTTAAAGGTACAAGCTGTACTGGTGCCTTAGAATAGAGAAGCTATCAGTGGTTAAGAGGGTGCATTTTTGTGTCAAACAGACCTGGGCTAAAAATCCAGGCTCTGCCACTTTGGTAGTTTTTAAAACTTTGTCAGATTCTAGTTTCTTTTTTTTCAGATTCTAGTTTCTAAGCTTCAGTGTCTTTGTCTAAAATACCAATCTTAAGAAGTTGCTGAGATTAAATGAGATATTTTTATAAAGGATAAAGCAGTAGTAGACACATATCAAATGTTCAGAAGGTGGTTGCTTTTATTATATATAGTTCAGTTTCTTTTAGACTTTAGTATATGGTATAAAGAAGGTGAACTGCATTTATTAATAGACCTATATTCAAACCCTGGCTCTGCCCTTTAACAACTCTTAAGCAAGTCATCTCTACTCTGAGGCTTAATTTTCTTCCACATGAAGTAGTGTCAGTAATTTTTATGTTGTCAGAACTTGTAAGACTGGAGGAAATGTAGGCCAATTGTCAAACTCTGGGCCTGGAATACAGTAGGTATTCAGTGGGTGGTTATTGTTATAAGCCTAACATTAAATGTCAAAGAACATGTTGGCTTTAATACCTTCCCCCTTGTTTTTGCTTTTTACCTTCAGTACTAGTTCTTTAAGAAGTTGGGTACATATAGTTAAGATTGCAGTACAAGAAGTTTAAGAGGTGGCGCACAAATTTGTTGTAATGCTATACTTTGTTGTAATGTATACTTTGTTGTAATGCTATACATTGAATGCTATACTTGTTGTAATGTTATACTTTGTTGTAATGCTATACATTGAAACACATGAATAAGCATCTGAAGTGATGGCTTATGTTAGGAAGTGCCTGTGGTCTCTCAGGAAGAAGCATGAAGCAGTTTCATAATGTACAATCGTCCTACTCACTGACTTAATTGAAGAGGTTGATGTCACTGACCTCTGACTCTGCTGGCTGGTTGAGCAGCCAGCCCTATGGTATCTCAGGAGGTGTCTGGCATACCAGGTGGCTGGCAAGCATTTTGATGGAATGGTATCAACATCCCCTGTGGAGGCTCCTCCCGCCCCCAGCAGACTTCTACTCTTGCTTTGTTTATGCCCGGCATGATGCATGTGGTCTGTCCCTCTGTCTGTCCTGCAGGCGTCCATCCTCAAGGAGCTTGCATTTTAGAGAATGAAAGCATTTTCAAATGTTATCACATTTGCTGTTTAAAGCAAGTGTATGAATTTTCAATTTGGAAGTGATTTTATTAGACGAGGAAAGTGCAATTTAATAACTGAGTGCAGATAGCATTATTTTAAATAGAACCCTTTAGTTCCCATTATTATTTTATTTTACCTATAGCACAGTGCTTTCTATTCTAAATGTGTTTTCCATCATTGGAAGATTTCCACACTGTATTTTTCTTAATGCTATAATCATAGGTAGGGAGGGGAAGGAAATTCAACTCATTACATGAGTTGAAATCATCTGCTCTACCATTTTGATACATTTCTATTTCTCTTAAGATGAGATTTGAAATTCAAAATGTCACCTGCAGTGTTCAGCACAATCTGGCGAGTGCCACCTTCCTGCTCCATCTCTGGTCGTCCCCCCCCCCTCCATTTTCCCTCTCTTCACCTCAAAGGTATTGCATTCTTCCCAGCTTCAGACCCCTGCCTAGAATGCTCCTTCCCCTTCCTTCTCTCTGCCCTCACCAAGCCAGTCCTTCTGCACCCACAGATCACAACTGTCGTGCTCTGCACTGTTTGTCTGCTACACCACACCTTTCACAATCCATAGACTTGTTGGCTGCCTCCTTAACTTCTCGGAATCATTAGAGGATACATTCTCTGAGGGTAGGGACCTTCCTTCCACTGTTTGCCTAAGGAGCGTTGGGCTTCCTGTTGATATACTGAACTATTTGAACGAATACATGAGTACCCTAGGTATATGGAACCCAGACCATTATGATAAAGTTTAAATGGTTATTTGTACATTTCACTTCCTTCTAGGATGCAATTTTAGGAATGATGGTAACTTATAAAGTGATCTGAGTTTCTCATGTTTTGCTGATGTTTCAACAAAGAACAAGAAATCATCGGCTAAGATTTGGAAAATCCATGAAGAGGGATGGGTTTAGACATAACAGAGCTGGGGAAAAAGAGAGTAAACCAGCTTAGCAGTTTTTGTGCTTTTTTTATTTTATTTTATTTTTTTTATCTACCCTGAGACTGTGAACAGCTTGTAGCCAGCTGCTAGAATCTAGGTTTATATCTTTTTTTTTTTTTTCTGTCCTTTTGAGACAGGGTCTCCCTTTAGTTCCAGCTGGCCTGGAGCTCACTATGTAGACCAGGCAGGCCTTGAACTCACAGAGATCCACCTACCTTTGCCTCCCAAGTGCATGCACCACCATGCCCAGCTTTTGTTTTTATTTTTTATTTTATTTTTGTTGTTGTTTTTGAGTTTTATATCTTTAAAGAGAAAAGAGTAACTCTTGAATAAATGTTAGGTGAATGAATGAAGGCATGCATGAATGAATGAAAGACCTTTGAGCCAACTTCTTATGTTCTTAATGTTGATATAAGAAACAGTAGCATTATGATTTATGGGAAGAATACTATATATAGAACCAGAGAAACCTTGGTTTAAAATTGTAATTAAATTAAGATGAATTTCTCTGCCAAGTATAATTAGTGGGGGAGTACAATATAAATGAGTGTATAAAGTGCTGAGCAGGTGCCAGGTATGTGGAACAGTTCCGCAAGACAGTGTATAAAGTGCTGAGCAGGTCCCAGGTACATGGAACAGTTCTTCAAGACAGTGTATAAAGTGCCAAGCAGGTCCCAGATACGTGGAACAGTTCTACAAAACAGTGTATAAAGTGCTGAACAGGTCCCAGGTCCATGGAACAGTTCTTCAAGACAGGGTATAAAGTGCCGAGCAGGTCCCAGGTATGTGGAACAGTTCTACAAAACAGTGTATAAAGTGCTGGACAGGTCCCAGGTCCATGGAACAGTTCTACAAGACAGTGTATAAAGTGCTGAGCAGGTCCCAGGTACATGGAACAGTTCTTCAAGACAGTGTATAAAGTGCTGAGTAGGTCCCAGGTACTTGGAACAGTTATACAAGACAGTGTAGAAAGTGCTATGCAGGTCCCAGATACATGGAACAGTTCTGCAAGACAGTGTATAAAGTGCTGAGCAGGTCCCAGGTATGTGGAACAGTTCTACAAGACAGTGTATAAAGTGCTGGGCAGGTCCCAGGTACATGGAACAGTTCTGCAAGACAGTGTATAAAGTGCTGAGCAGGTCCCAGGTATGTGGAACAATTCTGCAAGACAGTGTATAAAGTGCTGAGTAGGTCCCAGGTACTTGGAACAGTTATACAAGACAGTGTAGAAAGTGCTATGCAGGTCCCAGATACATGGAACAGTTCTGCAAGACAGTGTATAAAGTGCTGAGCAGGTCCCAGATATGTGGAACAGTTCTACAAGACAGTGTATAAAGTGCTGGGCAGGTCCCAGGTACATGGAACAGTTCTGCAAGACAGTGTATAAAGGTCCCAGGTATGTGGAACAGTTCTACAAGACAGTGTATAAAGTGCTGAGTAGGTCCCAGGTACTTGGAACAGTTATACAAGACAGTGTAGAAAGTGCTATGCAGGTCCCAGATACATGGAACAGTTCTGCAAGACAGTGTATAAAGTGCTGAGCAGGTCCCAGATATGTGGAACAGTTCTACAAGACAGTGTATAAAGTGCTGGGCAGGTCCCAGGTACATGGAACAGTTCTGCAAGACAGTGTATAAAGTGCTGAGCAGGTCCCAGGTATGTGGAACAGTTCTGCAAGACAGTGTATAAAGTGCTGAGTAGGTCCCAGGTACTTGGAACAGTTATACAAGACAGTGTAGAAAGTGCTATGCAGGTCCCAGATACATGGAACAGTTCTGCAAGACAGTGTATAAAGTGCTGAGCAGGTCCCAGGTATGTGGAACAGTTCTACAAGACAGTGTATAAAGTGCTGAGCAGGTCCCAGGTACGTGGAATGGTTCTGCAAGAGAGTTTAACTCTCTTTCTGCCTTTTCCCTGTGATGTAATCTCAAAGATTTTAGGAGAAATATAGTAAATAAATCATTAAAACAGAAGCAGAGATTCTCAAGGTAGAATCATAGCAGTAGAGGTGGAACTTGTGTTTATCCAGGTGCACAGGGTTCTGGGATGTAAGTGCAGCTTTGGATAGTATGGAGGAGCCTGGGGGGGTGGAGGAGCTGGGGAGGGGGGTCTGCAGGCAGCCTGGTACTGAAAACCCAAACAAAATTGATTTCTGGATCCCTTATGTTAAAAACTGTGTTGACCTCTGCCAGCTCCGGTTTTTCCCGTCTTATGAGCACTTCCAGACCCTCACTCTTCTTCCATTTGTTCCTCGTACTACTTTCATTCTGTCTTCTACAAATTCTGTCTTCTGTTTCCATTAATACAAACCCAGGTGGGTGCAGGGTAAGAATATAGTTTAGTGGTAGGGCAGTTGTCTAGCATGTATAAGGCCCTGGGTTCAATTCCGAATACAGCAATCAATCAGACTATCAATGGATTCTTTAAAAATAAAAAAAAACATGGGTGGATGTAAGATGTGTTATGTTGAATGATGATAGATATACTGAGTTCCATGCTGGTTTTTTCTAGAATATGAGGTGAAGGCCAGTTATCCTTCTAGTTACCCAGCTCGCACACTAATCAAGTATGATACAGAGGTCACAGAATCGTCAACACTTTTCTTTTTCCTTTGGAGGATGCAGCAAGAGCCAAATGGTTTCAAATTACAGCCTGACTGAGGATCTATACATCTTTGGACCAGGTTTATTATGGGTAGAAACAAGAACTTCTCTAGCCACGCTGTTTTAGTTGTTTTATAGAACTTACTCTACTGCACAAATATGTAAGGCCCTGGAGATACAAAACCAGCAGTTTCTCAAGGAATTTGGAGTGCAATGGGGGAAGATGACTAAACATTGTACTTTATGGTAGGTCTAACATAGGTACGTGTAGGAGGAAGAGCAGAGGAGGCAGTGATAACTCCCTGGGCTGGGGTAGTAGAGGGATGCAGCATAGCTGCCTGTTGGAGAATAATGCAGAGTTTGTGGTGTGAACAGGCCTGGAAGGCACAGAATAGCGCATGCAGGCATCTCCAGGTATGGAACTATTGCCGTGCTGTCAAGTGGGAAGGCTGCTGGGAAGTCTGGCAAAGTTCTGGTAGGGTATAGAATCTCTTTCTTCAGTTTTAAAAATAAAAATAAAGCATTCAGCCTGGTCTACAGAGTGAGTTCCAGGACAGCTGGGGCTACAGGGAGACCCTGTCTCGAAAAAGACCAAAAAAAAAAAAACAAATAAATAAATAAAAATAAATAAAGCATTCACATCTGTTTAGGATGGCATGGGTGGTATTTTTTGCTAGAGACAGATGAAACACAGTTACTGTTATCCATATTGAGATTGTATTAATTTACTTAAAAAATGAATTCAACTTCACCCTTTACTATTCAACATCTAGTAGGTACTATTTTTAAGTCACTCCTTTTAGTGACAGATACACCACAAAAAGCAGTGCTTTGGGGCTGAAGAGATGGCTTGGCAGTTAAAACCACTGGCTGTGCTTGTAGAGTACCTAGTTAAGTTTCCATCCCCCACATGGCAGCTAACAACTGTTCTGAAGTCCAGTTTCAGGGCATCTGACACTTTCTGTTGGCCTCTGTGGGCACTGAACATATGTGGTGTACTTACATGTGTGCAGGTGAGACACTCATACACATAACATAAAAATAAATAAATAAATAAATAAATAAATAATTTAAAGCAGTAATTAATTCTCTTGCCTGATAGTTTCTTTGGGAACACACTACACAATTCCTGGCCAATCACTATAGTATCCAGAAGAAAAATGGAGGCTTCCCCAGTTGTTTCTGCTGCCTGTGACTAAAGTGCCACCTCAGATATTATGTACTTTAAATCATCCCTGTTGCCCATTGGGGGTGGGGGGGCGCTTTCCCAGGCCAGGAGCAAGAAAGTCAGTTTATAGTTCTAGGAACCGAGCAGTACTGCTGTGCTAGCAGTCGCATGCTTTTTATGGAACAGGGAATGTTGCTCAGGGAATTCAGGCAGCTGGAACCTGCCACATTAGCAATTTGGACTGAGGAAGAATTTTGGGGTGAGAAAATATAGCTCATTATATAAAGCTGTTTGGGTATTTAGGCAGCTGAGAGGGGAGGGGGTGAGTGTTCAGAAGGCAAGCGGGAGGTTCCTAACAGCTCCCTCTCTGTTCATTTTGACTTGTGAGAGAGAGCTGCATTTAACTAGGCCGACCATGTGGCCCGTTTTGAAAAGGGCAGTCATGTTCTTCAGCTGCTTCTTAGATGTTTTGTTAGTTGGAGCAAAACAACAGCTCTGCTCATATTTTGCAAGGTTAGAGGAAAAAGGGCTGGCTGAAGAATGGGGTGTGGGCTGTGGGGGGGGAGGGACCAAGGACCTGGAGGCCCTGTGGCCTTAGCATGCCTGGAGCCTGCTTGTGAAGCCTCTTACCATCTCGTCCTATTTAACCTTCTAAGGAATCCTTCCCTGAGAGGTACTTGCCAACCTTAGGCTTCTTAAGCAAGAGAGCCGGCCACTCAGCATGCTAGGCTCTGAGGACAGCTGGCCGGAGTAGCACCCAGATGCAGAAATCCTCACCCTGAAGGGAGCAGGTCAGGTCTTCCTACCCGTCCCACTTCACCCTCACCCTGGCCAAATGCCAGCTTCAGCCAGCCTAAAACTGATTATCCCCCTTACCTGGGCTATCTGTTATTGTGCAGAAAGCACCAGGCCCTGCTCTAATCTATAAAACTGTGGACCTCTTGGTAGAAAACCACAAAAGATAACTGGGACCAGATTCAAGAACAAAAATCTTTAGTAAGTCAGGGTTTGACCTTAAAGGAAAAAAGAACTACAGAGAGAAGGAAAAAGAGAGGGAGAGAGGGAAGAAAGAGAGGATGTGGGGGAACAAGACATCAGGTAGGTTACTGGGGCTTCTGTAGTCATTGTTCCCACTAGTGAAGTTGACTTTGAAAGAATATAGAGAATTTGGGGCATATTTTCACACTTACACATAGACACAGAGACACATAGGCACAGAGACACAGACACACAGACAAAGACACACACACACACACACACATACACACACACAAACACACACACACCCTGTTTCATGGCAAACTGTGTATGCATCTGACTGAAGAGACATTTGAGGGGAACTTTACTGATTGACCTGGTGGTGGGCAGGACCTAGTAGGAAGTATAGTGCTGGGGATAGGCAGCCTCCACAGAATGGAACTTCTTCCCTTAAAAATGTCTGAGTCCTGCTAGTTTACAATGTAGATTTGAGGTTGGTTGTCATTCATCTTAACAGGTTAAATTGAAAGTATATAATATGTTATTTTAAGATGTGTTATTTAGGTTTTATGAAATTACTTTGTTTTTAGGTTAAATGGATGAGCTAAGTTTTGCTGAACTATTGGTGTCTAGATTCTCTTTTATCAGCACCAGAGGATTTATTTTTTTAAAAGGGCTCTTAGGATTAAGTGTAAGAAATGTTTTCAGTAAAATATAATTAAAAGAATTAAGGTTTTCATCTCGTACTGGCAGCACCTATTGTCTTGATTCTCAGAGTTCTGACAATTACACTGAATTTTACAGACTCAAAAAGAAATAAAAAAAAAAAAACAATAAAACTCAGAGCCTTGAAATGGGGAAAAAGAAAGATAGTAGAAGTAATCACTGTTTTTTAAATAGTCATTCTCATCTTTGAAGTAAAGAAATTAGTTTTTATTTATTAAAAAAAACCAGTCTGTACTTTTGAATGAATGCAAAGGCCAGGATTTTATCACTGTAGAGATTACTAATTTGAACTTGGTTTTTGTTCTGTTATGAATGTACATTTCATTTTCTTCTTCACCATGTTATTTATGTATTATTATTATTATAAGAGGCTTTCATTAAAACATTAGAATCATTTATTTTGGAACGCTTAATTTTAAAAGAATTTTTCTGCTTCTTATAATGTAAAATATAAAATTTTTAAATTTTAGGCAACAAATCAAAAAACTAAAGCTTCACTTGGGCAGTCTGGCCAGAGACAGAACAGTATATAGAAGGAAACCAATATTGTGCACAATTTTTACAGCAAGCTGGATATGTTTGAATTTGGAGTGTTAACTACTAGTAGCGTCATCTGCTTAGAAATGAATTTTAAAAAAGGAAAAAATATCTCCTAAAGTAGACCAAGTACTTTCTAGATCAATACTTTGATGGGCAAGCACGACAATTGGAGTAAATTCTTCTCAACACTTAAGTAGCTTTCTCTCTTTTTAAACAGTCAGTTAAATGTGGTGAATTCCCAAAATGAGATACCAACTAGTTACATAAAAGAAGATCTATGGGTTTTAAGATATCCATATTTTTCTTTGATATTAATGAGTTTTAAAGATTATTTTGGCGATTAACAAATTTGTTACTTTTCTGTAATCTTCCATAATGTAGTTTACCAAAGGTTTTGCTTTTAATTAAGAAATATTTTTAAAGAGGCTGAATGAATTGATTTTTGTCATCATTTTTATTATTGTGAATAATACATGAAAGATAGATTCTGCTCTTAGAATAAAAGAGTCTATTTCAGTAAAAACCAGGCTTTTGCCAGGAAGAGGCAACCAGAAAATGTAGGAGTCACATTTGGACATTTGGTCATTCATAATCATTCTGAAACTCCCTTGTCATTTTTTTTAAGTCAGTGTCAACTAATGTCTGCTTAGTTATTTTTACTTGTTAGAGCAGTTCAGTTAATTTTGTATAGCTCTTTCCTAGTAGCTAGAATTAAAACAAATATTACTTGTGATAAAAAGTATGTTTGTCTGATACTTTTGTTGTATAAAATGCTACCTGCTAAAAGTTGTTTGACTTTCGGTTTTAAAGCAGCTTTGCAAAGATTCGGCTTTCTCTGTGGCCTGCCAGCCAAGAAATTTTTACAGCATTTTTTCTTTGCTTTCTTATAAACACTTTAAAAATCCTCCTCACTTTTTTTTTCCGGCCAACTGTAAAGTCACAGAGCACGGAGGTTGCTAAGAAGTTACTCTTTGTCTTTTATCCAGCAAGAAGGAATGATAGATTTTGTGTCTCCCCCGTGAGCTGTTAAAACAGACAGGCTCAGGGCTGGTCTTTTCTCAGAGTTGTATATTTATTTGCTTTATTACAGAGAAGTGATTTTTGTCTGACAGCATAGTTTTAAAATGAGTTTGTGGTTCTTATACTTAGGTAAAGATCTCTGGTTTTGTTTAGAGTATCTTGCAGTGCAAGTCTCCACCTAGAGCTCCCAAGTCTGGGACAAACTAGAATCCTCTTAGGTTATGGTCTGATTTACTAGAAAGCAGAATCTGTGATAAAATAGCCCAAGGATTTGAGTCCCCCTGTAAGGATTATCAAGAGAGAGAGAGAGAAAAAAAAAGAGTTAAAATGTCAGGGAAAGTTTAGGTACAGTAAAAACTTTATCTGCAGAATTTTGAAGATTCCTAGGAAGTTTTGGTTCTTATTCTCAGCTACCAGAGTGATTGAGTATGAAAGATGCCACGGAAATACATACGGCCCACTGCTCTTGAGGTGTGTGGTTATCGAGCGTGGCTTGAATTTATAGGTTACTTAGTGTGTGATTAATTTGTAGATAGGGTTGATGGAGGTTAGTTCCTGGAGTTTGAAGGAGTAGCCTCATTAACCATTGCAAACCCTTCTGCTTCTCATCTTGACTTGCTGGAAATGTTACTGGTTTCATTCTGTTGTGTTCCCATAGCTGTGGTCAAAGTAGGTAGATTCAGGAACGAGACAGGCATTTTCTTCTTAGTAAAGTGGGCAGAGTTGCCCCACTTCAAGGCTCTGTTTGGACGGAGTTGGCTCCAACTCCACCTTTGCTCCGGAAACTTCAGTTATCTGATTTGCAAGTCTGTTGTGTAAAGTTCGCTATCGCAGCACAGCAGCTCAACCTGGAGCCCTTGCTGATACCACAACCTAAAGGCACCGGCAGTCCTCTACCACCTCGTTAAGAAAAATCTGTATAAAAGCTGGCACAGGGCTTTCCTGTTCGCCCCAGAAGGTCTCCAGCAGCATCTGGCCAAGCAGGGCAGTCCAATCTATTTTAATGCAAAGATTTTCCGGGAAGGCAGGAAACCGGCCAGGGGAATGCTGTCAGGCTTCTGCTGTTTCCTTTCCAGATCCCTTGTGTTAATTTAATGTTTCTAGGGAACCCGGCTCTTGCTTTTTTCTCGGAATCCCTTCTCTAGGAATTGTGCGCCGCGGATAAGGCAGGCTGGTCCGGCGCGGGCCGGTCAGGTCGGCGCACGGGGCTGCGGGTCAGCGGCCCCGGCCCCGGCCCCGGCCTGCCTGCTGAACTTCCCTGCCCTCCCGCGTGCCCTTCCCCAGCCGGAGCAGGGCGACACCACGCCCCAAACTAGGGCTTGTTTGTATGTGTGCAATTAGGGGAGGTAGCTGTAAGAATGATCCGAGTGCCTTCACGCCTCCCAAAACAGGGCAACTCAGTCCAGTTTCTAAAACCAGCGGGAACCTGGGCAGAACCCGAGCTCCGCACGCCTGTGTTGAGTGGCATTCCTTGCAGCCGCCGCCTGCAGAGCGCGCTCAGCTCAGCTAGCAATCGCAGGTTGCTGGGAAGTTCTTGTATGTGATCAGCCTGGATTTTGTTTCCAAGGGGCAAACGGTGATAGCAGTCAGTGTTCGCGCCCTTCAAGATATGAACGGCTGGTGTGCTGGGCCCTTGTCAGCGTGGCCAGCCCTGGCCTGGCCTCTCCGGTTCCCTCACCCACCACAGACCAGAAGGCTACCCCAAACTAAATTTCTGGAAAGGATGGAGTCCTGTAGACTTGAAGATAAATGCCTTTCCCGAAAATATAGCCTCGTTTTAGTAACGCATGTTATTCATGTGAAGACATTTGGAGTGGTAATAATTCATATTGTCAGGAGAATCGTCCTGGAGACCTGGTTTAAAAATGGAATGAATTCATGTGGCCTTTACATATTACAAGCTTAACTAGGACTCTGATAAGGCCAGAAATTCTGTTACTGTTTGATGTAATCACAGAAATTTGGGGGTAGTTGTGGTGGATAGAAGTGTAGATAGAAGTCATTTTGGAAAAATTTTGTATGAAATTCTAGGAATCGTTTTTACATTTCTGACTGCTAGTGAGATAATCAGTCCCACTGCTGGAGAGCTCTAATTATTACAGTGTTATTTCTACCATTTAGTGAAATTCTATGAGTAATTGTTCCTTAAATAATGAAAGGCTAAAATTATTTTTTGCACTATTTTTAGTGTGGGCAAACGAGGATTATGTTAAAATGAGCGTTTTCTCTTTCTGCACATTTGGGTTCCAAATCCTTGCTTTTGTAGTATGAATCTTTTTTATATTATTTAGAAACTATCTCTGCTTTTAAAATAGTGTTTTGAGGGCTGGAGAGATAGCCTAGCGGTTAAGAGCACCGACTGCTTTTGCAGAAGACCCAGGTTCGATCCCCAGCACCCACATGGCGATTGAGAACTGTCTGTAACTCCAATTCCAGGAGAACTCCAGTTCCGAGGGAATCTGACACCCTCTTCTGACCTCTGCAGCATTGCACGACATGGGTGCAAAAACCTACATGCAGACAGTACACTCATACACATACAAAAATAAATAAAATTTAAAAAATTATTAAAAAAATACTGTTTTGAGATTATGCCATACATGTATTGCAACATTTACATTTTTGTGGTGATTTCACACTTAGATGCTGACCTGTGTGTGTGTGTGTGTGTGTGTGTGTGTGTTGTGTGTACATGTGCATTCCAGAGGACATCCTCAGATGTCATCCTAGGAGCATCACCCACCTCCTTTGAGACCTAGTCTAGGCTGCTTGGCTAGCTAGCCCCTTGGATCCTTCCAGCCCTGTCTCCTCAGGGCTGAAGCTCCACGCCTGGGCCAACACATAGGCATTATTATGTGGGCTGTAGGGTTCCAGCTCAGGAGCTTCTGCTTACAAGGCAAGATTTCACTGACTGAGCCATAACCCTAGTCTGCATCTTGATCTTCTGCATTTAAAGATTTTTCTGTGTAATTTCAGTTGAAATCATTAAATTAAATGAATGTAACAGACTCTTAAATGCTCACTTTCCCTTTACCATTTGTATTAGTTTTCTATTACTGCCATAACGAGTTCCCATAAAAGTGAATTGGCTTCAGCAATATCTGTTTATTTTCTCACTCTGTGAGTTAGATATTGGGGCAGAATATGGCACATCTGGCCTGTCTGCTCATAGCCTTATAAAGCCCAAGTTAAGATAGTGGTAGGCCTGGACTCTTTCTAGGTTTACTGGCTGTAGTCCCATGAGGATGCTGGATTGGAGTGTGTGTGGGGGGCTGTGTTCTTGCTGGTTCTTGATGGGAGTCTTGTGGAGGCTGCCTGCCTTCATCTGCACATCTAGCAATAGCATGTGCAGTGAGCTTTAAGCTGCCATATCTTTTCTAACTGGTTTCCTCCTCTGCTTTTTAAAGGACTTAGTTCTGAATCCTTTAAAACACTGAGTTCACCTGGATAAACCATTTTCATTTCTTCAGTCAGCCAAATAGCAGTTGTAATTATACCTGCAAAGTCATTTCATAACCATTACCGAAAGAGTTTGAATGACCAGGGATTAGGAGTTTTGAGGTGATATCTTTGGGATTCTGCTTATCACCCTCTAGGTACAGATTTTCTATGATGTCAACAACCATAATTCATTATTTTTTTTTTTTTTTGTCTTTTTGAGACAGAGTCTTCCTGTAGCCCCTGGAACTCACCATGTAGACCAGGCTGGCCTTGAGCTCACAGAAATCTGCCTGCCTCTGCCTCCCCAGTGCTGGGGTCAGAGATATGCACCACTGTGCCTGGTATAATTGATCATTTTAAAAATGATTTTTAAACATTTTAAAGATTAATTTTTTGCAACATAAAAGGACCAGGTAACATCAAATGTTACCCATAAATGAGTTTTAGAGTTTAATATAACAATAAACATTTACCATAAGTTGTTGCCCATTTCCCCCCCTCCCAAGATAGGACCTTACTGTGTGGTTCATGCTGTCCTGGAATTTGAGATCCTCCCAGGATTACAGGTGTGTGCCAGTGTGCTTAGCCTGTTGTTTCTTTTTTTGGTCTTTTTGAGACAGGGTCTCCCTGTAGCCCCAGCTGTCCTGGAAATTGCTATGTAGACCAGGCTGGCCTTGAACTCACAAAGATCCATCTGCCTCTGCCTCCTGAGTGCTAGGATTAAAGGCGTGCGCTACCACGCCTGGCTTGCCTGTTATTTCCCAGTCTTCTCTAGGTTTTTTGTTTGTTCGTTTTAGTTTAGTTTAGTTTTTTTTTTTTTTTGAGACAGCTGGCCAGGAACTGGCTATGTACACCTAGCTGGCCTCAGTCTCACAGAGATCTGCCTGCCTCTGCCTTTCCCTCCCTAGTGCTGGGATTAAAGGTGTGCTTCTTTAGTTTTTGATATCATAATAGGATTGTATCAGTTGAAGTCAGTTTATAGTAGCAAAAACATAAATAGTGGTAATAATAATGGTGATTGTGTTTTAAAAAATGCTTTTCATCTTCACTCTGATTTCAGTCTTGGAGAATTTTTAATGTATTCAAATATATTTCTCCTAGAATCCAATTTTAGATGAGAAACAAGGTCTCCTGACCTCACTGCCACTTTATACCTAAAATGAACTCGCAATTTCCTAGTTATAAGCCCTTCTTCACTTATAGAACTGAGTAATTCTTACCTCTTAATAGACAGGGGGAGAGGAAACTAGCTTATTTATCTTGGTTTATTGTTTATGAAGCCAGATTACTATTTGCTACCTAAATTCTATTTTTTTCTTTCAGAAAATTGTTTGAATGGAGGGAGCTTGCTAAGTAAGCACTTTACTACTGAGTTCTCCCCAGCCCCCAACCCTAACCCTTCTTTTAGAAACTTTAGCTGATATTCAGAGGTATGGATTATATGTGAGGAAATTTTACTGCTTTGGAATTACTGAAAAGGATAATCAATAGATCCAAATGTAGACCAGAAAGAATTTGCTTTTAGGATTCTCTCTAGGGCCTCCTAGTCTGTCCCGCGCTGCAGTCTCGCCGGCAAGAACTTCACGCGGACAACAGGATTCTTCTGTGGTAATATTTATTGTGCACAGCTCTTTTGTGAGAAGGACCCCGAAATGGGGCAGAAGCACTGCTTATATAGCAGTCCAGATGGTTCGGGTATGCTCTGGATTGGTGTACCGTCCGATGCCTCATTAGCATGCCCAAGGCGCGGGCCCAGAGAGTAGTAGTCATGCGCAGTTTGTCCAATGCAAAGGCAACGGCGGGAAGTGGCTTGTAGTGACTCAGGAAGTCGGCGCCATCTTAGGGCGTGGCACAGCACACATTGTCTGTGTGGTAGGCTGCCAACAGTTCCCCCTTTCTGTTTTAATAGAGCAAGGTCTCTGGGCCGCAGCTGACTGTTCAGGGGCGACATGACCTGTAGACTCTATTAAAATTGGCTGGGAGAATGCCTGTCTTAGGTTGCCTCTGCAGAGGTATTCCTTACCCGTCATGGGGTGGACAGACAGCTTTTGGTCTGTTCCCTGTCTTAGGTTGGTAATACTTGCAGCAGGTCTTCCCCGTCATTGACTACTTCTCCAGCATACTAAGTCAAATGTTTGGGGAGGAGCCTGCTTCCAAAGCCGCAAGGGCCTGTGCAATGACTACTTTATCGCACTGATGCTGGGCACGGAGCCTACACATAATCCAGAGCATAATTATAATCCCTCCACATAGAAATAGGCCAAACCCTGCCACCCCTGCCCATTGTTTGAAGTGTGAGACGGCAGCAGTAATCCAGGAGGCCAGTCCTTCAGCAAGGGAGGCGTCCACTCTAGTCGAGTTTACGGTGACAATAGCCATACGAAGTTGGTTCATCAAGCTGTCAAATTCTCCAGTCCAATTACCTAAAAGATATCTAGACAATTGGTTAGACAAATTTGCTGCCCTTGTGAAGTTTTGATATTGGATGATGGTTACACATAAGCCAGAATATTTCCACTCACAGCCAAGCTGGGCTAGCTGCCATAGTTCAAATGTAGTAGAAGTATTCCAAAAGGTAAAAAGCCGTTAATTGTCCAGCGTACTCCCCGTGACTGGCATCCTGTCCAAGGGGGCAAAGCTGTTTCCCTCCGGCCAGTACAGAAGGGTGACCAATTAGGTTGCAGCAACACTTTTTCCCTTCTCTATATAATACAGATTACATAAAGGCAGACAAATCCACATTTATGGAAAGCATTAAGCATTTGTTGCATGGAAGATTTTTTAGTTCTAATACTAGTAGTACAGAGTCAATAAATGGGTAGTTGTTTTTAAATCTCTACTGACAAATTAATTGAAATAGCTCTGGTTAAGCATTGATATTTAGAAAAAAAGTAAAAATCAAATGGTTTATTGTTGGTTGCCATTTGGTAGCATTTACACACAGGCTTTGATCTTCAGAATACCCTGGATTCAGTAGAAAAACCTTTTAAATGAAGTTTTGTACAATAGAAACTTCTCAGCAGTCAAAATTTAAGACTGTAAAAAAATACATGCAAAACATACTTTTTTGAAAACACTTAACTTTGAACAAAGCACCAAACTACACAAACGCAGATTGGGAACATTTGCCTCATGGCATGTCGCGCCTCCGGGGAACAAAAGGAGGTGGAGCATTTCCCAGGCGCATAAGGCGGAGGAGCCGAAGGCAGGGGAGCGGGAAAGCTATGGGACCTGTTTACTTTCAGTTTTAACCTTTTCTTTCGCCGGGCGGGGCGAAAGTGTTTATTTTTGTACCGGGCTGCTTCCTCCTCTAATTCCTCCTCCTCAGATAGCAGTAATTTTTCATTAGAATCTGAATCATTTAATGTCAGGGCTTGTAGGTCTCTAAATGGGTATAAGGTACCTTTATTAATAATCTCACTAGCATCCTCTTTTTTCTTTGAATGCGCATCTAACCTTTCACTCCGTTCTGTTTCTGACATGCTTTCCTGAAGGTCTGCAAGGGCTTGTTGTCCTTCCCTAATTTCTTTTTTACAGTTTTGATCAATTACAACAGCCAATAAAATAATTAAGCAAGGTTGGAATCCCTCTAGATCGTCAGAGAAAAGCATATCTCTCAGAACTTAACTTACCTGGCCACAGTTCTGAACCCTCTTCGGAAATCAAAGGGTCCTCTCGGCGCCAGCTCCCGGGTTTTGGCACCACTTGTCCCGCGCTGCAGTCTCGCCGGCAAGAACTTCACGCAGACAACAGGATTCTTCTGTGGTAATATTTATTGTGCACAGCTCTTTTGTGAGAAGGACCCCGAAATGGGGCAGAAGCACCGCTTATATAGCAGTCCAGAGGGTTCGGGTATGCTCTGGATTGGTGCACCGTCCGATGCCTCATTAGCATGCCCAAGGCGCGGGCCCAGAGAGTAGTAGTCATGCGCAGTTTGTCCAATGCAAAGGCAACGGCGGGAAGCGGCTTGTAGTGACTCAGGAAGTCGGCGCCATCTTAGGGCGTGGCACAGCACACATTGTCTGTGTGGTAGGCTGCCAACACTAGTCTTCTTTAAGTAGCTCCAGCGCCTTCTGGAAAGTCCAGCGAGTAAGACCTAGGGCAAGTGAGAGGTCGGCCTCTAGTGATGCCATGGGGAAGTGATGCCACTGGGAAATGATGCCACGGGGGGAGTGATGCCACAGAGAAGTGATGCCATGGGGAAGTGATGCCACGGGGGGAGCGATGCCACGGGGGAGCGATGCCACGGGGAAGTGATGCCACGGGGAAGTGCCATGGTCTGGAGAGAAGGATAGAGGCACAGACAGGAAGTAATCACATTGGTTTTCAGAGCAAGTATGATGGTTTGGTCTTTGTCATGTTTCTCAGGTGGACGCATGCTTAAAATGTGCAGCACAACTGGAGTTGCTTCCCCTAATTTATGATGATTGTCATGCAATGAATGCATTGTGTCACAGAACATGTATATAATAATGGGCTGGGTTGTGTCACAGAACATGTATATAATAATGGGCTGGGTTGTGTCACAGAACATGTATATAATTCTGTATAGGTGTGGGAGGTAGACTGTATATTTGGACTTGATTTTTTTTCTATCATCTACAAAAAATGGTAGAAAAAAATTATATTCACATGATGATGATCAGAAATTGGGTGTTTTGTTCTGCGATGCGGTCATCTGAGTCTTCCTACTGGAACTATAAATTGTAATAAATAAAATCACAAAAGCTTTGGCAGAAATTCAAATGAACAGTGCGACAGAATGGAAGCAGTTAGGTGAGTCTCTACTGTTGCCTCCCTCTCCCTTCATTGATGCTCTAACATGCCGACACATCCCTCCACGCTCAGAGATCCAGGAACACTGGAAGCTGGAGACTTTGCTGAAGATTCGGTAGGAGCGAAAGCAAGATTTGATCTTTTCTCTTCCTATAGATTGAAAACCTTTCACCATGAAGAATTTCCTCTATTATATACTTTATTTTTATTTTTAAAGGCATTAAAAGTATTTTCTTTATTATCATTTTTTATTTTATGTGTATGAGTATTTTGCTTGTGTGTAAGTGCACCATGTGCATGCAGTGCTGGCAGAGGCCAAAAGAGGGCGTCACATCTAGAACTGGAGTTACAAACCATCATTAGCTGCCATGTGGGTACTGGGAATTGAACCTAGGTCCTCTGGAAGAACAGCAAGTGTTCTTATCTGCCGAATCATCTTTCCAGCCTTGTATACTTTCCTTTTTAAAATTTATTTATTTATTTATTGTTTTTTATGTGTATGAGTGTACTGTCTGCATGTAGGTTGGTGCACCTGAGTCGTGCAAAGCTGCAGAGGTCAGAAGAGGGCATCGGATTCCCCTGGAACTGGAGTTAAAGATGGTTCTTAGCCACCATGTGTGTGCTGGGAATCGAACCCGGGTCCTCTGCAAGAGCAGTCAGTGCTCTTCACCACTGAGTCATCTTTGCAGCCCCCATTTTCCTTTTTAATAGGTATTTCTCAGCCTAGAAACTTGTGGTATTCCAAAGTTTATTTTCAAGTTACTTATTTGAAATTAAGAATGTATTTTCCCGGGCTGGAGAGATGGTCTAACGGTTAAGAGTGCTGACCGCTCTTACAGAGGACCCGGGTTCGATCCCCAGCACCCACATGGTGGCCGAGAGCCGTCTGAAACTCCAATTCCAGGAGAACTCCAGTTCCAGGGGAATCCGAGACCCTCTCTGACCTCCGCGGCATTGCACGACACGGGTGCACAAACCTGCATGCAGACAGTACATTGATACACATACCGAAAATAAATAAAAAAAAAAATTAAAAAAATAAAAAAGAATGTATTTTCCCAAGGGGAATAATGTCTATGAGGTACTTCAGATTTGCAGTGAACCCAATGTTCAGAAAAGTTATATCTGAATACTAAACATAGAGCTTCAGTTCTGCATTCAGAGCTCTGCTGGACTTGTCATGCACACTCGCAATCCTGGCATGTGGGAGGCTGAGGGAGGAAGATTGCGAGTTCAAGGCCAGCCTGGGCTGTAGTGAGTCTTAGAGAAATAAACAAAATGGATTTTACTGAATTCAGATTTTTTTTTTAGAAAAGGATAATATTGTGTGCATACCAGTTATTATACAGCCCTTCAATGTGGTCTGGAGAAGGCTCCTATAATCAAACATTAATATTTCTTCAGTAAAACTGATGAATATTCACACATAGTGGGAGAAACGCAAGCTAAAGATAGCCTCGTGTCAGCTCAGGTCAGGTTCTGTCACCAAGTGAGTCCAGGCCTGAGGAGTTCAGCTCAGGTCAGGCTTTGCTGCCAGAGGAGTTATGAAGAAATGCTGGGTTTCAGAGAACTGGGGATTTTAGATTAGTGGATTTCTATTAAACTTACTTTTCTAATTTATATAAAAAAGAGAAAACCACTATTATAATGAACCCTGACCACAGTGTAATATTATTTATGGAAAAATGTATTGAACTCCTGTGATTCCTATCCAAAGCCATCATTCTGCTGTGGCAGTGCAGCAGGGGTGAAGCATGTCCACCAGGGCGGAGTCAGAGAAAAATGCCCTTCCTGTAGCTCAGGAGAAGGGCTGGTGATGGTAGAGTTGTCCTGAGGCCAAAGTCTGGGAAGTGTGAGGGGGCAGGTGAGAGCAGGGGTGAGAATTGCTTTTCCCTTTATTTCTTTCCCTCCTTCCTTCCACTTACATTTCGGGTTCTTTTTCCAGGGAGTCTGGCAGTGGAGTCAGGTGGCATTTCATGTCCTCTCCTTCCTTCTTTCCCCCAAACTGTCTGTAAGGTCACTTGTGCCAAGATTTCATAACTATTACAAGTAGTTGAGGCTGGGTTCCGGCTTTGGCTTTGCTATCTTTCTTGTAGCTTGAGATCTCAGGGGGTTTGCTTAACTAATAAACTGGAAAAAGTATGTCTGTGTGTGTGCATGCACATTTGTCTCCAACTTGCTTCTTATTGGCTGAGGAGATACAGGGTGCAGGTGCTGTGTTAGTGTCACATGCTGCTGCTTGGTTTGTAGCAGTGTCCTTCCTCATTGTCCTTTCTTGTACCTTTGAGGACTTCTTTTCTCAGCCTTCTGAGCTCTGTCTGAGAATCAGGGAGCAAGGCCAGAGCCAAGATGCAATGTGGCTTTTAGGGGAAGGAGGGAAGCTCCTCACATAGTGAGAACAAAGCTCTAGTGGGGAGGTGGAGGTGATTTTCAAAGGCATGCAGACCCCGGAGTACAGGTGTTTGTATCGCACCTGACCCAGGGCTATGGCCTTTTGCCTTTTTATAAACTCCTGGACTTGGAAGTTTCTGGAAGAAAGGATAATCTGTAATCTCTTCTGGGAGTTGGTTAAAAATAGATTCTTCAGGGCTTACCTGAAATGGTTGTAGCTAGGAAGGTTGATGTGGGCAAGAGTAGGAGCAAGTCCTCCCAGAAGCCACCAGAAGCTGCACTAGACAGGTCCTATTTGTTGGCCTTCTAGATCTTTATATTCACTGCATGAATTCTTTCAGTAATATTAAGTGCTTAATATGTACCGTAACTATTCTGGGGATATAATGGTTAATGACCTAGACAAAATCCTGTTGTCATTGAAACAATTGGAAAGTGGTAGTTTGTTTGAGAGTGGTATGATGGGGGTAGGTGTGTGGGTGAGGGCTCTTTGAGATGCGTGATCTGGGATCTGCCTGAGGAGGTGACATGAGGCTGACCTAAGGATACTCAGGACTTAGTCATGCCAGGAGCATCTGAGAAAGAATGGTCACAGGACAAAGGCCCAAGGATGGAGAGGAGCTCGACGTGTTCCAGGACCCATCCGGAAGGCATGCTGGAGGTGAGCAGGAAATCAGGACTGCCAGTCAGGCTGATCTTTGCAAGCCCTGGACAGAAGGATGGGTTTTATTCAGGGAGCAAGAGGCCCTAGCAGGGAGGAGTGTGACTTGCATGAGTCCACGTTGCCTCTCCAGGGAATTCCTGCAGTATTAAAGACTGGCAGGGTGCTAGGCTGTCCACAGTTGCCTTTGCTTTTAACTCAAATTTGTGATTTGAAGTTGCTTGTTTGTCTTTATAATTTTGGTGTTTTCACTTCGCATACATTTACTATAATTATTAGTGTAGCTTTTTGGTTGAGAACAGTTAAGAGCACTTGCTGTTGTTGCAAGGGACCCAAGTTTAGTTCGTAGCACCCACACAGGCCAGCTCATGACTCCTGTAACTCCAGCTCTGGGGGATCCAACTCCCCCAGAGTGAAGAACATTCAAGCAGTCATCTCTTTAATACAGATCAACTTTCTATTACTTTGCTTTGTTTTACTTTCTGTTGGTTTTTGCTTTCCTACTGCGTGCAGATTTTGCGTTTGTCTTCTAGCTCGTCCATCCATCCTTCGCTGCAGCATTAGTGGGTTTTCTCTTTTAAACATTTCTTTTTGTCATCCCAGTTTTGGAGTTCTGATAGACTTCTTTATGTACATCTGCTTATTTCTTGACCTCTTGGGACATGCTTTCCTGGCTGTATGTACTGCTTTGCATTTTAAATAAAACTTGGTTCAATATAACAATCATAGATCACCCCTGCACCTAGTAGGTACTCTGTACACTTTTGTTATATGAATGAATGTGTAGGAGCAGGGTCAAGACTTATGAGATAAACATGACAGATATGTTATATTTCTTCTCGTAAGTAGTGTAATGTCTAACGAGGGCACTTTAGAATCTACTGAATGTTTGGTTGAGAACTGTACTCAGGGAGGGAGCAGAATGTAGAAAGGAGCTTTTGGAGTATCAGTGGGATATCCCAAGTCCAGCCCCTGTTCTGACTATTTCAGTGAATTCTTCAGGGAGAATTATCATTATGGACAACTGAATCATTGTTTTGTTCACATTAAGAAAAATGATCTGAAACTTGGTAATAAGATAGCAAGGTAGAAGATGACCTTTCAAAGTCAGTTGAACATAGGTAGGAATCCTTTGATTCTCTACACAATGCAGCTTTATTTCATTTACTGTTTGCTATTAGTACTGGAGTCTATAAAGTTAGAAGTTGATACAGTGCAAATGTGTTCTGCCAGGTAGAAAAGGTAACCTCAAAAGCTTATGGATTTTTTTGCCTTATTAATCAAGTTTATATATATATATATAAACTTTATTAATAATATACATGTATATAAACTTGATTAATAAGGCAAAGACTCTTATTCTAGAATTCCCATTTTAAAATAGGATTTGTATTTTAATTATGTTTATATCTGTATGTCTGCATTGTGGGTATGTGCACATGTATGTAGGGGCCTGAGGAGGCCAGAGGAGTTGGATTGCCTGGAGCTGGAGTCCCAGGGGTCGTGAGCTGGCCTGGGTGGGTGCTACAAACTAAACTTGGGTCCTTTGCAAGAGCAGCCAGTGCTCTGAACTGCTGAGTCATCTCCCCAGCTCCTCTAGCATTATTCCTTTTTCTTTTCTTTTTAAAAATATATAATTTATTGTTGTTGTTGTTATTATTATTATTATTATTATTATTTTTGAGACAGGGTCTCCCCATAGCTGTCCTGGAACTCACTCTGTAGACCAGGCTGGCCTTGAACTCAGAGAGATCCACCTGGCTCTGCCTCCCAAGTGCTAGGATTAAAGGTGTACGCCACCACGCCCGGCTTAAAGATGGTTCTTAGCCGCCATGTGGGTGCTGGGAATTGAACCCAGGTCCTCTGCAAGAGCAGCCAGTGCTCTTAACTGCTGAGCCATCGCTCCAGCCCCACATTATTCCTTTTCAACTAATTATATGCATTATATTATTTGACACCTTGCTGTCATTAATGAGTTATGTAAATTTTGATGTGTACTCACTGTGTATTTGTATATGAGTTGTATTTTTAACTTTTGAAAATTATATTTTATATTTATATTTGCAAGCAGTACACTCATCCACATAAAAAAAGAAAAATTATATTTTAACATTTAGAGAAGTCTTTAAACATGAATGTACATGTCACTATCCAATTACCTAATTATGTGCTACCATGTAATTTCTGAATGGAAACATCACAGATGTCAGAATAAAGGAAATTATAGTATGATAGAGTGGTAAAATTCCACTTTTAGGAAACCTGTACTTTCATTTAAGAGTTTCTCTGAGGATATCAATCCCTGTAGTTCAATATAAATAATACTAATAAATTTTAGGGTGGTCTCAGGGAAAGCTCTCCTGAACTAACCTGGCATCCTCAACTTCTAGAACAGTACCTGCTATGTAGTAGATGCTCAATAAATATTTTTTAACAAAAGACAAAGCACTCATAGGAAGCAGCCTTCGTGTGTAGTAGAAGTGTAGATACAGGTCTAGTGGGGCAAACTGAGTGGATCGCATGAAACATGAGCCCCATGTCCCCCGGGCCTCTAGGGAACTTGCCAGCTGCAGAGCACACAGCTGCTTCCTCGCCTTTCCTCACTTCCTCACTGGAAAGTCCGCTTCCTTCTGACCCACCCGCAGGTGGGAAGCCTTGAGCGCCCTCTTGAGGCACAAAAACAGTCCACTGATTTTTTTTTTTTTTTTTACCGTTCTTGTATTTGCTCACTTCCTCACCCCTGTCATGGCAGTGAGCTCTTCATCTAAGGTAGTGATGATTTAAGAACGAGCTCTTCTAACCATTCCATCCACCTCTTTGGAAAATTTACTAAAACCTGTTGCACATGCCCCCATCTTTATTAAAACTATCTAGTAAAGTCTTGGGCACATTATCTGACCTTTCCCTATTATTCAGGATCATTTTGGAAATACGATATCTGATATCATGGGCACACTCAGCATATACTCATGACAGAATTTTCCCATTATGCTAAAGACCAAAATTTGTTGTGTTTCTTGAATTCTTCTGTCTGTTTCTCATTGTTTCCCTGTCCCCTCCTCTATGGCAGGCTACTATGATTTTCTAAATGCTGCTCTCCCATGGCTGCCTCAGGAGCTCCCAGGCACTCCAAATATATTTCCTCGGTTATATAGAAAAGGAGATGAGCTTGCCCAATATGGGGCGGCTACAGTGTGTGCGTGTTGTGATCCCTGAGCCTCCCCAGCCCTCCCAGCACTGGGCCTTCATGTTGTTTTCTGGAAAGTTGGCTTCATCAGACACAGACTTCTGGATACGTGAGCTGTTAATAACTCATAATTCTTCTGTTCTTGAGTTTGAAAGTAGCTAGATATCATTGCTTAAAATGTGCTAAATTTAACCTGCTTCTCGCCAGAGCTGGAGCAAGAGAAAACATGTTGGGGTGTTCTTTGTTCGGCTTCTCCAAGAAAAGGATTTTAAGGAGGATCAAGGAGGGATATATACCAGAGTGGCAAGAGTTGGAATCGGTTTTGAAAGAGTCCTCTAGCCTTTGAGTAGAAAAAATAGTGTGTGCAGGACCATGGAGGAAGCAGGCGGTTGTCCCCCATGAGGGACAGGGAGGTCTGCAGGTGGGCACAAGTGGCGTGGGCCGGGAGAGGCTGGGCTTGGTGTGTGCTGGAGGTGGAGCTGCAGGCCAGGTGTTGGCCTGACACCTTATGTTCAGTAATGTGCATTCACATTCTGTACCTGTCATCCCTCCCTACTGCCGTTACTGGAGGTTGGATTTGCTCCAAAAGATACCGTGCCATTTATAGAACTAAAAGTAGTCTGTACCCCATGAGCAAGCAATGTAAACATTTTGAGATTAAAATCTAGGTGTACTCAGCAGTGAGCATGAGATCCCCTCTCCACCACCTTGCCGCTAATTATTTTATTTATCAGACAAAGATAAACTTAGAGATTAGTTTGGAAACACCATAATTCTTTATGGAAACCCCGCAGATCTCCAGATCAGTATTTCACACAGGACACTAAAAACTATAAATTGACTAATTTATTTTATTTAAGCTGTTTGGAGTTCTTTACAAGTTATGATAACTTTGAATAAAAAAATATTGCCTCTGTGTTTCAGAGTTTTAAGTGCAGTGAGGGGCTTTGCAGTTGGCATTGTTCAGTCAGTAAGACATGTCTGATTTATGTGAGCACTTATCATTTCAGATTTGGTAGAGTTCAATCTGTTAACATGTTAGATTGACTCATATCCAAAGGCTTCATTAAGATCTTGGGGAAAGGAAGTTTAACCTCCAGCCACTGGTGTTACTGTAAGCGTTTAGCTTTCATCCTTTTATTACAGGGAGGAGAAGCCTGGAAACTCGAGGCTAGATCAGTCATATGAATCCAGATAAGTTTTCACAATCATCTCGGTGCTGTTGTTTGCTGAGCTTTTGTTGAGTTGATCTATGTTCTTTTGAGTTCTCCTCACAGGTTTCCAGGAATTCAAGGACTAAGAAACGGTTTACTGAGAATTTGAAAATACCAAGGCATTTAATTTTGTGTGGGTGTAGAGTGTTTTATGACTCTCTAAGTTTCGACGACCAGCAAACTAGAGAAGTGTGTTGTGTTACACAATGCGCTGGTTATAAATATGTTTACTTTCATTGCACATGATGTAGCCAGAGTGGAAAAAAACCACAACAGTAATAATTGTTGATAAAATCTTGGCTTAGAGGTGGGGGCACATTGGGAGGGGGGAACAGCACAGGGAAAAATATGTTACCAATTACAGTGAAGTTATTACAGTTAAAAAAAGCTACAGATATGATTAATAATAAACCTTCACCTAACATAATTGAAAATGTGCAAGCTTCTTTTTTTCCCTTAGGTGTTTGATGAGGGACATTCTTCCTGTATTTTTTGGTTGCAAAGTGAAATATTTTGCTTAGTGAGTCTCTTCATTTATTCCAGGCTCAGGGAACATCGTTTGGCTCTTCTCAGACCATGCCTGTTCTCTGTGTAGCTGCACTTTGCCAGCAGAGAGCCTTTCTCTGTATTGTTCTTTCCTTTTTTAATTTTTTTAAAATTTATTTCTGTATGTGTATGAATGTTCTGTCTGCATGTAGTCTGTGCACCCCTGTCGTGCAATGCCGCGGAGGTCAGAAGAGGGCGTCGGATTCCCCTGGAACTGGGGTTAAAGACAGTTCTCAGCCACCATGCGGGTGCTGGGGATCGAACCCGGGTCCTCTGTAAGAGCGGTTGGTGCTCTTAACCGCTAGGTCATCTCTCCAGCCCCTGTTCTTTCTTTTTCTTTGTCTTAGTGCTCAGTTTAACGCTGCCCTGCCCTCTTCCTGCAGCCAAGGAAGGAACTTGTTAAGCATGACTTTGTCTTTTAGGCACTGAGATGCCTTTAGAGTTACCTTACCTGGGTCAGATTCCAGAAAGAGCAGCAGTAGCAAGCCCAGGAAAACGGCTAAATTCAACGTGGATCAGCAGACGCTGCCCGAGGAAAGGGGAGAAAGAGCAAAGGCTGTTCCCAGGTTTCCAGGAATGGAAATCGCTGGTAGGCTGCTCTTTTCTTTTCTTTTTTTGGTCTTTTCTAGACAGGGTCTCCCTGTAGCTCTGGCTATGCCGGAACTCACTCTGTAGACCAGGCTGGCCTTGAACTCACTGAGCTCCACCCGCCTCTGCCTCCCAAGTGCTAGGATTAAAGGCGTGCGCCACCACGCCCAGCTGGTCTTTTCAAAATAAAGTAAAAGTGGGAGCTGATCACCCTCTTGGTTACTCCCATTTGATGTGGGGATGTAGCAAACGGGGCACTGTTTGGTCTGTCAAGGTCAGACTGCTACCTGTAGATATAGTGGACAGATAAGCTAGCTTCCAGAGAAGCAGAGAGCCCTGGGCATTGGTCATCCTAGGCCCCAACATAAAAACCACACAAAAGGATGGCAAGGGTGTTCAGTCAAAGTGGAGAAAACAGAAAGAGGAAAACTGATACAGACATGTAGGCCAAAGGAGGTAGCCGTCAGGAGAAAGCACCCCTGTTGCTCTGGCTGGTGAGTGTCCACCAAAGGCCCCTGTGTTAAAGGCTTGGTCAGCTTGAAGCTCTACTGGGAAGTGATGGGGTCTTTAGAGAAGGCGCCGGCGCCTAGTGGGGAGGACTGAGGTCGCTGGGCACACGCCTTGAAGGGGACATTAGGTTCCCAGCCCCTTCCTGTTTCTTCCTCAGCTTTCTGCGCTGACACTGACGTGTGTGGCTTCCTTTGCGTACATTCTTACCACAGCATGATGGACTCAAAGTGTCAGGGCCAATTAGCCATGGCGAAGCCCTCAAAGCTGGGAGCCAAACAAATCTCTCTCGTAATTTTATTATTGCAGGTGCTTGTCACAGTGATGGGAAGCTGGCAGCGGGCCTGCTCACTTCAGCGAGCGCACTGTCAGTTCCTCGTAAATGACGTCTCCTAGGGCTCAGGTCCCAGCAGCCACTTCTTTCTTCCTCTCCGTCCTTTCTCCTTTCCCTGAAGTCTTACTTTCTTCTCACCTCTGGATTTTCTCTTGTTCTTTTTTTTTAGTTTAACCTGGGCCTACAGTGAAAATAAGAATGATTAGGAGTATGTACAAGTATAGCTTGATTAACACAAATCTGCACACAGATCGCTATAATGTAGAAGGCACTCTGTGTGAGTCTTGCTAGAGAGGTTCGGAGAAATATGACCTAATCTATTTGTGGAACCCAAGGATTAGATTTCATCGTCTCCATTCATTCCTTTACTGCCTACCATGTGCCAGCCATTCTGTTGTAAACTGAAGGTAGGCAGTCCAGACATGCCCACCACCTTCAAGGCATGTGTATGCTCACAGAGACAGAAATCATGACAAGCACATAGCTATAGATTCTGAAGAGGACTGGGAAGCAAACGGGAGAAGTCAGTAAATGGGGGAGCCACCTGCCTGTGGGCAGTCGCGGGAATACTCCTTGAACGCATCTATTTCAGGAATTATCAGAAGGATAAAAGGAAGCCAGGCTTGGGGAGAACAAAGAGAAGAGTGCCCTGGTCAGAGGGAAGAGCATGTGCCAGGGCTCTGCGGAGAACGTGCTGCTCCATGGGACTGTTAGGAGTCAGGATGGTTGGCTGTGAGTAACGTGGGAGTTTTCAAGTTGAACCCAGGTGAGCCTTGAAACTTGAATGAGTTGCGATGCCACTGGAAAGGAGTATACTGCTGAGGTTTTATTCTCAGACGTTCGGTCTGTCTGATTCCTGGAGAATACATTTTAGGGAGTCAGAGTGGACTTATGGAATCATAATAAAATCCCAACATTATAAAGAAAAAATGGGGAATTAGGAAATTACGGGATTACAAGGTGTTATGAACACAGTGATATTTTATCTGAGCTTTTAGGACTGATTGGAATTTTGACAAGCAGCTTTGGACAGAAGAGAGATTTCTAGAGGGAGGGGCAAGTTGACCAAGTGTTGGGGATGAGAGGCAGGGAGTGAGTTTGGCAGTGGGACCACCTACTTGGATTGGCTGCAAGGGAGAACATATGTAAGAGAGGAAAATGTACTTTTCTGCCCAGTTACAGAAGCTCTTAAAAGTGAGGCCATGCTTTCAGGAGTTTGACAAATGAATCTAGAGGGTCCATTTTAAAATTTTATCTTGGCACATTTTTATTTACTATGAGGTCATGCTAGTGAGTTTCTTTAGTTTTGTGTTTCTTTTTTTAGCTAGTGTAGTTATTTTATTTTTATATATATTTTGTACAAGATTATCAAATCTAGACCCGTGTCCCCCCATCCCCCCACCCCACCAGAGCCCATGTATTCTGCCAAACATGCTTTTCATCTCTTTCTCAGTCTTTCTCAATATTCTCCATGTGGAAGTTGACTGTTTTGAGCAGAAGTTCACTGTTTCAGTCAGTTCTTTGATGCAGTCCTTTCTGTTGTTGTTGTTGTTGTTTCCAATATGCATCACTCCCAACTGCTTGGACAAAAGCTCAAGGGGCCATGCACAAGAAATACTTACAACTAGGTAATTGGCACTAGCATCCACAGATGAGGGATACCATTCATCGTTTGTTTTTCTGGGACTGTGTTACCTCACTCAGCATGATGTCCTCTTGCTCCAGCCATTTTCCTGCAAAGCTCATGATGTCATCTTTCTTTACTGCTGCATAGAACTCCATTGTGTAGATGTACCACATTTTCTCTATCCGCTCATCAGATGAGGGGCATTTGGCTTGGTTCCAGCTCCTTGCTATTGTGAAGAGAGCTGCAATAAACATGGCCGTGCATGTATCTCTGCGGTGGGGTGAGTCTTGAGGGTACATGCCTAGGAGTGGTATGGCTGGGTCGGGTGGCAAGTTCATTCCAAGTCTTCCAAGGTTCTTCATACTGCTTTCCATAGTGGCTGTACGAGTTTACATTCCCACCAGCAGTGGATGAGTGTTCCCCTTTCCCCCACAGCCTTTCTAGCACTTGGTATCATTTGTTTTCTTGATCCTAGCCAGTCTTATTGGAGTAAGATGATATCTTAAAGTGGTTTTGATTTGCATTTCCTTAATGATTAGTGATGTTGAACACTTCTTTAAAAAAATTTTTTTTATTAATTCTTTTTATTTATTTCTGTATGTGTATGAATGTACTGCCTGCATGCAAGTTTGTGCACCCGTGACGTGCAATGCCGCGGAGGTCAGAAGATGGTCTCGGATTCCCCTGGAGCTGGAGTTCTCCTGGAATTGGAGTTTCAGACGGTTCTCGGCCGCCATGTGGGTGCTGGGGATCGAACCCGGGTCCTCTAAGAGCGGTCAGCGCTCTTAACCGCTAGGCCATCTCTCCAGCCCCGATGTTGAACACTTCTTAAGATGTTTCTCAGCCATCTCTAATTCCTCACTTGTGAAGTCTCTGTTCAGGTCTTTGCTCCAGTGTCTTTAGTTTTATATTATTCATAGACACCTGCATTGTTAGAATCTTGATGTAATTTGTCTACTCTATAGTCTACAGAATTTTATATCTACTGTCCCAGGATGCTGAGCTAAGCCTGGCGTGGTGACACTGAGACCTGAGGTTCAAGACTAGCATGGGTTATAGTGTAAAATCCTGTCTCAGAACAAGAAGAAAAACAAAAAATAGAACAACGAAATAAAAACAGTGTGCCACGTTAAAGCATGGTGTGATGGGGGTTCCACAGCAGGAACTCACACTCAGAGGTTCACATCTTGGTTGATCTATCATCCATTCATTCATTCATTCATTCATTCATCATCCATGGAGCACTAGCACTGTTATAAGTATTGCTCATCCTTGGTGAGTGGAGGGCTCTCAGTCTCCCTGCACCTGTACTAGTAGTGAGGATTTGGTAGTTCTGTGCTCAGTGGTAGGAAGACTATCCTGTGACAGGCCTACCACTCAGATGGTAGGCCTGTCACAGGAGGCCTGTTGGGTGGGCATCAAGGGCTGGGAGAGAAGGCTGTTGCGATGTGAGCAAATGAGGCAAAAGCGAGACCAGGAAGCTGGGCGGCAGCATTGTGATGGCTGCCGCATGTTGCCGTCATCCACTTGGCTCCTGCCCCTCCTCAGGCCGAGGAAATCAGTCTCCATGGCAGGACCACAAGTTTCCAGGTGACTCTGATGTGAGCTTGGCTTTATTCTGGTTATACCGAGACGCTTTTTGGAGGATAGTGAGAAAGTCAGTATTTTCATTCTTTAACAGAACATTCGAGGCTGAGTATAGTATGAAGGGTTAACACAGAAGGGAAGGGGTGTCTTCAGGGAGACATGGACCCTAGGACGGGATGAGAGATGATGGTGCCTTAAAAGAGGATGGCTCTGTGGTGGCAACTGCGAGTAGTAGTTACTTTCAGGAAGCAGGGAGTCAAGTTAGGAGAAAAATGAAAGGTAAGTTTCTAGGTGGGGACTTGAACAGTCGGGCTAGTCATCATCTATTGGGTTCGGACCAACTAAGGTAAGGGCAAACTTGCTGGAGCAGGGAGATGGGAAGGGATTAGCTGGTCTGGTCTGGAATACACTACCGTCCCATCATCCCCTGAGAAACTTCAAGATGTAGCTCACTGGACAGGCCCTTCGAGCGGCTGTTTGAGGCCGTAGCCCTGTTAGAACATTGTCAGGTCGCATTGCCTGGAAAGGCCTCTCTGTCGTCTTTCCCAAAAAACTCACAGCATCCAAGTTGTTATTATGGGCACTAGTTTCATTTTGTGACAAGCAGGAGGAATAAAGGAAAATTGTTGGTAATTTTCTTCATTTTAATTCCCCGTTGCTCAAGTTTGCTTCTGGGTCCTGGTGGATTTCTTGATGATTTTTCAGAAAAATTCTGCCCATGCTTTAATCCTGATGGGTGGATGAACACTGTGGCCTCAGAACTGCAGTTTTTCTGAGGATGAGCTTTGCTTTTCTATGCTTTTTTTCTTTTTTCCTCTAACCAGAAAGGGAACACTATTTGACTCGATAAAACCTGAAACAAAGATCCAACTCAGCAGAAAGTTGAAGCCCAATAAGCTTAAAATAAATTTGAAAGATTCATAACTTGGAACCATTTTAAAGCTATAGACAGGGTTCATTGCCATGAAGGTGACAGCTGGGCTCTTTGGTGTCTTGATGCACTCACTCAGCACAGAGATACGAGCAGGCTGATGAATGAGCGACTGTGGCTGGCGCTCTGTCCACTTTACCCCATGTTCATTGCCTACGTTTCTGGGATGGCGCTGTGAGCAGTTTCAAATTCAGAAGGCCTGCTCCCTGCCTCTAGGGGAGGATTCTGCCAGACTCTCTGAGTCAGTTGATAACTACATGAGAGATGACTAGAAACTAGGAGAAAGGGGAAGGGAAGAAGTCAGGGATGTCCCCTGGGTGGTAGGGCTTGACTCACAAAGATTTGGAACTTGAGCTGGACTGTAAGTGACAAACAGACCTTTCTTTAACTTTAGGTGTTAATATTTAGAATTTATAGCTGGGTGTGTTGGTGCATGCCTTTAATCCCAGCACTAGGGAGGCAGAGTTCAAGGCCAGCCTGGTCTACAATAGTGAATTCCAGGACAGCTGGGGCTACAGGGAAACCCTGTCTCAAAAAGATAAAAAAAAATTAGAATGTATTTATTTATTTATTTTTAATTATATTTTACACATACACATCCAGGCATTTCTTTTTTTTTTAATTTTATTTATTTCTGTATGTGTATGAATGTACTGTCTGCATGCAGGTCTGTGCACCCGTGTCGTGCAATGCCACGGAGGTCAGAAGAGGGTCTCAGATTCCCCTGGAACTGGAGTTCTCTTGGAATTGGAGTTACAGATGGTTCTCAGCCACCATGTGGGTGCTGGGGATCGAACCTGGGTCCTCTGTAAGAGTGGTCGGTGCTCTTAACCTGCTAGGCCATCTCTCTAGCCCAGAATGTATTTATTTAGAACTCCTACCATAGGTGTGTCCCTGCCTTTCAGCTCCTGTCTCCCAGCCCTGAGTTCTGCTTTCTGGAGGTTGTGCTGTGAGTCATTTCCCATCAGCTCTCCTACATGTAATATCAGCCTTTAAAAAATTGCTTTATTTATTTTTCTTTTACATGTATAAGTATTTTGTCTGCATGTATAGAAATGTGGCAGCGTCATGAAATGCCCTTGGAGGCCAGAAGAGGGTGTCAGATCCTCTGAACTGGAGTTAATAAGATGGTTGTTAGGTGCCGTGTAGGTGCTGGGGACTGAACCTGGGTCCTTTGCTCTTACCTGCTGAGTCATCCCTCCAGCAAAGAACAGGGAACTAACTAAAACAGGACAAAGCTAACTTGGCTTCCTGGTCTGGTTTCTTTTTTTCATTTTTATTTTTTTTGAGATAGGGTTTCCCTGTAGCCCCAGCTGGTCTGAAGCTCACTATGTAGACCTCCTTTGCTAGAATGAAAGGCACATGTGCCACCACACTGAGTTCCTGGTCTAATGACTAATTGGAGGGCAACCTCGGTGCCATTTGTTCTTGAGATGTTTGCTTTCACACTGATTAGAATATTGGTGGCAGTCAGGGAGCATTTTGAGAATGGTACTAAAGGTGGTTAACTTCACAGCTGTGTAAGCTCCATAGCCGCAAGGTGGGCCTTTCCTCCTTTACAGTGAAGAAGAAGAACCCCAGGCTGAGTAAACTTCAGATAGGCCTCCCAGCAAGTAGGAAGTGGAGCTGACTTCAAGGCTGGCTCCTTCTCCGCTTACTAGTCAATGGACCTTGGTCAGGTTATGGTTGTAAAATTAGGACTATGGTAACAAGTCGACCTCAGAGTTTTCAGAGAACCAAATGGATGCAAGACACATAGAGGAGCGGCTATCTCAGAACAAACATGCCGGGCAGTTCCTTGTCCTAGTCTCCCTCTTTCGTCGTTCTCCTCCCTGCTTTCTTCGTGCCTGGACTATGAATGCTGCCGTGGGCTCCTTCTTAGAACCTTGAAGGAGAGAGAAAGCAGCAGACTTGCTGGTTCTAGAATGAATGGCATGTTCCCCGAGGCTCCGGCTACTTCAATGAGGATAGGCAGCTGAGGATGTCAGCTGTCCCAGCTGTCTCCTGATGCTCTTCAAGACATGTCTTTATGTTCATTCAAGGTTTTGCTTCTTTTCTCTTCATTTTTTTTTCCTTTAAAATTTTTAGTGGGAGGAAGGTTGTAACAATTTTCTTCCTAATTGTGGAACTCTTGGTATGGGTTAGAAATTGTGTGTGTGTGTGTGTGTGTGTGTGTGTGTGTGTGTGTGTGTGTGTGTTCATTTCTTTGGTTGACAAGAAAAGGAATGTCTGTCATTATAATATTAAAAATGTATGTTTTCCACTCTTTTTATCAAGTTTTATACCAGAGAAAATTATCTTCCTGGACTCCAGCTTTCTGTGAATGTGTTAAAGGGTTAGGTATGCTACATAAATGAAAGGCACCCATTTATCTTGAATTGTTTGAGAATAAGTCCCCATGGAGAAATTAACTTAAAAGATTAGTTTTTCAAATTCTGAAATTCTGAATTGCATTTTCTTCCTTCTTGGGTTGAAGAAGTAGGACTAAATGGACGTTTTAAGTTGGGAGCATGGTTATAGCTCAGAAATGTAACATGTAGTACAGCCGTGGTCCAGAGGGCAAAGGAAGAGGAGCTAGGTTTTGAAATGACGAATGGTTGATCGATGTGCAATTATGACTGAAGACAAACATTATGTTAGCACAAATTGCCTACTGGTCAGGGAGCTAAGGACTTCTTGAATGGTTATTTAGAGAGAGGTCAAGAGAGAATTGCTGGTTTTCATTTTCATTAATAGAAATTTTAGTAAATAGTAGACACAAGGATTCCTTACATTTGCATAGCACATTGCAGTTTACATCGTTTCTGCCAGGACATGATTCATTCAGCCCCCTGTGAGAAGTAGGCAGAGCAGATGTCAGTATCTCTATTTCATAGATAAGGAAACAGATCCAAGAGGTTCATCTGAGGTCATCTAATTCCTGAAGCAGTACCTTTTTCCAGTAAACACCACTTTCCTTGGTGCCTTACAATGATTCTGCATTGCAGCTGTGGGGGGTGGAGGTGGGGGTCTTGTAGTGAGGGTGCTCCTGAGCCTGCCTGCCTAGGATTTCAATAAGGGGTTGTAAAAGAAAAAGCACAACTCCAGTCACACAGGTGAGTGGGAAGGAAGAGGTTGACCACTGTTAATCAGCTTTCTGACTCCCCCTCCCCCCAAAAATACACAAACTAAAAGACTCAGCTATCCCCTGTGACAGAACACTTTGGGGACTTTGCTGCTGGGCTGTCGTTTGACTTGGCCCTTTGGCTGTTGTCAACTTGTCTCTGTATTGAACTGGTAAAGCTCCCAGTACTTTCCTCCAGTTTTTATTTGACCATTGGCTAGGGTCGAAACTAAGTTCAAGGTGAAATTTGTTCTGGAGAGGGTGGTCTTTCTTTCTTTGTTTCTTTCTTTGTTTCTTTCTTTGTTTCTTTCTTTGTTTCTTCCTTCCTTCCTTCCTTCCTTCCTTCCTTCCTTCCTTCCTTCCTTCCTTCCTTCCTTCCTTCCTTCCTTCCTTCCTTCCTTCCTTCCTTCCTTCCTTCCTTCCTTCCTTCCTTTCTTTCTTTCTTTCTTTCTTTCTTTCTTTCTTTCTTTTTTGTATTTTTGAGACAGGGTCTCTCTTTAGTCCCAGCTGGCCTGGAGCTAGCTATGTAGACCAGGCTGGCCTTGAACTCACAGAGATCCACCTGCCTCTGCCTCCTGAGTGCTGGGATTAAAGGCGTGCACCACCACACCTGGCTGGTCCTCATTTCTTTCCTAAGACACCCAGACTGCTGCTGCTGAAAATGTGTTTTCAGTGGTAAAGGCATCAACTACCCTTGCTGAGAAAAGCACTGTGGAGGCAGTGAATTTGATTGTTCCTGCATCCTTGTGCTAGGTGCAGTGCCCCGAGCACTTACAGGAAGATTTGTTGCTTAGAGGAATTTAACTCCCTGTAGGGGAGTTGGAGATCCCTATGTCAAGCATTTGTGGTTGCAGCTAACTCACTAGAATGATTTTGGATGTATTTCCTTGTTTCTCTTCTGCTTTCACGGCCCAGCTAGACATAGGGTCTGCTTGTTTCTGTCTGGACCTAGGCACAAAGCTCATTGCCTATGCTCTCCAAAATGGCGATTCTCACGTCCATGAAAGAGCTGGTTGGGGCCTATTTTTCTCTCATTCCTAACACTAGTCATAGGCACAAATGGCCCCAGCAAGCTTATTTGTCTTTTTTTATATGCTTTTCCTTCCTGAGGTTGGGTACAGTGTTGACATTTGGATTCTGTCCTTCATTTCTCTTAAGTCTTCATTAAACCCCTTTCTGTGAGAAGCCTTCCCTGCTTTCAGGGGCTTATTTCTTAGATCTTCATGCTTTGCTTGTGTTTCCTCTGTGTGTTGCCAGCAGGTTGTGCTGTGATGCCTTGTATCCATTTGTTGTATCATGTGTACATTTGTTCTCTTTCCCTTGCTTGATAGTTTTCAATTTTTCAAGCTAACATTTATTGAAACTGACTGTGTGTCAGGTCTGTGCTCAGGGCTTCAGAGCCTACAGTGATCACATTAACTCTCCCCAGCTCCTATTTGTGGTAGGTGTGAGTATGCCCGTTTCCTAGACTAGAAGTCAGTTTTAGAGAGGAGCCCTGCTCAGGGATGCATGGCTATTGAATAGCAGAGCTGAGGGTTCAGGGCAGGCAGGGCCTCATGCCAGAGCTTGGCTGGTGTCAAAATCACAATCCCTCTGTGTCAGCTCCTTGAGTACTGGGATTACAGGTGTGCACTACCTCCGCTGGCTTAGGATTTCAATATTGATCTATTTAATTTAATTAGATATTTGTTTCCTATCAATCTGCTTCTGGTACCCACCACAACATGCTTCAAGAGTATGTTATGGAGAGCAGGGCACGATTACATGCATTTTTTTAAATTTAATTTTGTATTTGGCCAGTTACTACAACATAGGCAATAAACATAAGGAGTATCATGTAAACAAATACATGTAAACCCAATTATCAAACATCTGAGTCCAGTTCTTGTACAACCCAGGGCTCCCAAATCTGGTTGAAGAGGTCTGGTTATACAAACATGCTGATCAAATGAAAGTCCAGTCCATTTTTGCTGTGATCTCACAGTTCACCCCCCACCCTGGCCCTTACAATCTGATGCTCCCACCTCTTCTGGGACAGTCCCTGGGCTTCAGAGGGGAGGGCAAGAGAGAGTAAGAGATAGGAAGATCCATTTTTCTTCTCTGAGGTGTCACATCAACCTCTTGGGACTGTCCAAGTTCTGTTTGCAATGGACTGGTGGCTTGTTTAGAAGTCTCATTTTAATTTTAGTAATAAAACACAAATAGTAACAAATATTAACCATTATAACAAGTTACACTATGGGCACAAACACATATGCTTGATGGTATCTTGATGGGGCATTATAGTTCCTTGACAAAGGGATGGCAATAATTTTCTAATGTGGCCTATAAAGTCTCCTGACATAGGGGGCGCCAAGGCTGCAGTATGTGAGTCCTACCCCCCCCCACTTCCCCAAGGAGCAGGCCAAGGATTGAATTGGGATTTTATTTTCTGGGTGTACAGGTACCAGGCTGCCACTATTGCATTACATCTTCTTTGGCATGTAAAAGTGTAGCACATGAGGTCTGCAGAGACCATTTCTTTCCAGCAGTTTGCATAGTGCTCTCTGGCACCACGAAGGTCAGCTGTTGATTTGCAGTGCAGGGTCTCAGCATAATTTTTTTCTCATGCTCATATCACACAGTATCTTCAGCAACAGGGTCTTACTGTCCATTTCTTTTTTGGTCTTTTCGAGACAGGGTCTCCCTGTAGCCCCAGCTGTTCTGGAATTCACTCCGTAGACCAGGCTGGCCTTGAACTCACAAAGATCTGCCTGCCTCTGCCTCCCAAGTGCTAGGATTAAAGGCATGCACCATGCCCGGCATTTCTTATGTTCACCCAAAGTTATAAGTAAATGGCCTTTGTTTTGGGGACTTTTAGAGCCTCCTTAGGATGACATGCATTTTTAATCCCAGCACTTGGGAGGCAAAGGCAGGGAGATCTCTGAGGTTGAGGTCAGCTTGGTCTACAGAGCAAGTTCTAGGCCAGTTAGGGCTACTATTAACATTTGAGTATATCCTTCCATATTTAAACATTTATTAACATTTATTTTGTGCATGGGTGTTTGTGGGGGTGTACTACATATATGTAGAGGTCAGAGGACAGCTTTCAGGAGTCCATTTTCTCTTTCTACCATGTGAGTCTTTAGGATGGAACTTACATTGTCAGGCTTGTTGGCAAGCCCCTTTGCTCACTGAGCCATCTTGCTACTCTCCTCTTACCTCCATATCTGTAAAGCAAAGAATTAAGTATGCACATTAGAAATACTCTTAAGGCTAAACAAATTCTACCAACGAATTTCTTCTTAATATAGCTAAAGTCATGTGCTTATTAAGAGTTACTTGGTTTTTTTTAATCTTGTTTATTTCATTTGCACTTATTAATGTAATTAGGAAATCTAATTAAACAGTACATTAACTGGTGAAATATGACTATAAAAATGAAGTTGTTGTTTCCACTAAAATAAAGTCAAATACTTTAGAAAAATGTGATAAAGATAAATCTATACCACAATTGCTCTGGAATTCAGAGTGGGTGGAATAATTGTAAAAGATTTGAGAAGAAATATTAAAAGTCATGAAAGATTCAGCATTCATATTGCTGAACATATTTAAATTTTTATCCATGTTAAAGGAACTAAAACAGAAAGTGGAAGATGGATTATGTAGATAAGATAGAACTCTAATCAGCAAAAACTGAAGTCTCTGGTGCTAAGTCAAAACAAAGTGTTCAAGGCAGTAGGTCGTTATTAAATTATCTTAAAAAAGGAGTTCTTTCTTCACTCATTTTTGAAATTAAGAAATTTCTGGTCCTAAATATTTTAGATAAGAATCCTTATATTCTATGTATAGCTCATGAGAATTATATACTTTAAAATTTTTGCTATTTTATGTGTTTGAATATGTTGCCTGCATATATGTGAGCACACCCATGTCATGTAATGCCTTGGAGGTCTGAGGAGGGCATCAGATTCCCCTGGAACTGGAGTTAAGGATGGTTCTTAGCTGCCATGTGGGTGCCAGGAATCACACCTGGGTCCTTTGTAAGAGTAGTCAGTGTTCTTAACCTCTGAGCCATCTCTTCAGTATATAATTCTTTTTAATTTATGTCCTGGGCATCTGTAAAAGCCAACAAATAGAGATGAAGACATTTCATATCAGTATAGCATACTTGCAGAAAAGCACACAGATCCTAAGGGCTCTGGTTCAGGGAATGATACTGAAGTGAACATGTGTGTGAGTCCCCGTGAGGCCAGTGGAGACGTGAACATGTGCGTGAGTCCCAGCAAGGCCAGTGGAGATGTGAACATGTGTGTGAGTCCCAGCAAGGCCAGTGGAGACATGAACATGCGTGTGAGTCCCAGCAAGGCCAGTGGAGACATGAACATGTGCGTGAGTCCCAGCAAGGCCAGTGGAGATGTGAACATGTGTGTGAGTCCCAGCAAGGCCAGTGGAGACTGAACATGTGTGTGAGTCCCAGCAAGGCCAGTGGAGACGTGAACATGTGTGTGAGTCCCAGCAAGGTCAGTGGAGATGTGAACATGTGCATGAGTCCCAGCAAGGCCAGTGGAGATGTGAACATGTGTGTGAGTCCCAGCAAGGCCAGTGGAGATGTGAACATGTGTGTGAGTCCCAGCAAGGCCAATGGAGACATGAACATGTGTGTGAGTCCCAGCAAGGCCAGTGGAGACGTGAACATGTGTGTGAGTCCCAGCAAGGCCAGTGGAGACGTGAACATGTGTGTGAGTCCCAGCAAGGCCAGTGGAGATGTGAACATGTGCGTGAGTCCCAGCAAGGCCAGTGGAGACGTGAACATGTCTGAGTCCCAGCAAGGCCAGTGAGACCAACACCCTCAGGGGTTGGCCTTGCCGCATCCTCCCACTAATTATTTTGAACCTAACATTACAGTGTCTGTTTTTGTACTTTATGTAAAGGAAATGTATAGAGTGTTTTGGTTTTAGCTTATTTTAACGTTTGGTTGTTAGGGTTATATGTTTTTTAGTGTGTATTTGTTTTTCATCCATTGTCACTGCTGAATGTTATTCCACTGAAAGAGTATGCCTCTGTTTTTACTCATTCTGATAGCCACTGAGGTTTTCAGGTTCCAGCTTTTATGCACATGTCCCATGCCCATTCTGGTGTTTGCATTCTGGCATGCATGCTTGTTTATATGCTTTGGAATGGCAGCGCAAGTCACTGTTAACTTTGGAGGGTCCTGCTAAAGCATCTGCACTAGGGTACAGTTTCACCATGAAGAAATGTGAGTTCCTTCTATATAAAATAGTTTCATTGGCCACTTGGGTATCTTTGAGGGAGAGCTGACGTGCTTCCATTTCCTGTCTGCTCTCCTGTACAGTCACCATCCCATCTTTTCTTGTTTATATGGATATAGGCTCTAGAGACAAGTTCACTTGTGGTTATCTTTGTTAGAAAAATCTTGTCCCACTCTGTAGCTGTGTGTGGAGGTTTCTGATTTTAATGTCTGTTAACAAATCTTTCTCTTTGTTATACTTTTTAAGTCCTGGATAAGAGATCTGCTTGTACCCCAGGCTGTGAAGACAATGTCCTGTGTTATCTTTTATCAACTTTATTGTTTTAACCTTTCATATTTATGCCTATGATTCACATAGAATTAATTTTTGGATATGGCAGGAAGTTATGGTTAAGTTTCATTTTATTTCATACTGGTTTCTATTTGATCAAGAAGCATGTATCACAAAGGTTCTTCATTTCTCCTTGCTTTTTAGTTCCCTGTTTTTCATAAACCTAATATGGACATATGCCTGAGTCCAGCTCTGGACTCTGATTATTCCGTTGAAGTACTTCCTTTGTGTAGTACTTTGCTATAGTTCAATAGACTAAAGTCTGGATCTTTTAAAATTAACTAATTAATTGATATATGTGTATGAGTATTTTGGTTGTAAGTGCCTGCAGTGCCTGTGGAGGTCAGGAGATGGTATCAGATCCCCTGGAACTGGACTTACCAATGGTTGATAGCTGCCAGATGGGTGCTGGAAAAAAAAAAAACCCAGGACATCTGTAAGAGCAGTTAGTGTTCTTAACTGCTGAGCCATCTCTCCAGCCCCCTAGATCTTAAAAATCAACCAACCAACCAAACAAAACATATGGGCTGGAGGGATGGCTCAGTGGTTAAGAGCTGGCTGCTCTTGCGAAAGACTTGATTTGAGCTGGACATAGTGGCACATGCCTTTAATCCCAGCACTAGGGAGGCAGAGACAGGTAGATCTCTGTGAGTTCAAGGCCAGCCTTGTCTACATAGTGAGCTACAGGCCAGCTGGGGCTACAGGGAGGTCCTGTCAAAAAGACAAAAACAAAACAAACAAACAAACAAAAAGCAAAGGACTTGGTTCAGTTTGATTCCCAGCACACACACATAGCAGCTAATAATCATCCATAACTCTAGTTCCAGTGGATCCAGTGCCCTCTTCTGACGTCTTAAGGAACTGCATGACACAGTTGCACTTGCATTCATGCAGTACACTCATGCACATAAATAATAAATAAAATATTGAAAATATTTTATATGTCTATATGTATATGCTATGTGATTCAGGTACCCACACAAGTCAGAAGAGGGCATTCCCAGGAGCTGGAGTTAGAAGTGGTTGTGAGCCACTCACTGTAGGTGCTGGCACCAAACTTTGGTTCTCTGGAAAAGCAGCGAGTGGTCTTAACCACTTGACCACCTCTCTAGCCTTAAGACTAGGTCTTTTTTGCCAATTACTGAAAAACCATATTTGTTCTTAACCCTTCACATCTTCACATAAAATCTTAATATATAGTACAGATACACTTAGATTTGCAGAGATTTTGACTAACTTTTTTGCAGATTTTTTTTTTTTTTGGTCTTTTCAAGACAGGGTATCCTTGTAGCCCCAGCTGTCCTGGAACTCACGCTGTAGACCAGGCTGGCCTTGAACTCACAAAGATCCACCTGCCTCTGCCTCCCAAGTGCTAGGGTTAAAGACGTGCCCCACCACACCCAGCCTCTTTTTTTTGCAGATTTAAATCAGATGCTTTTATAATCAAATGTATTGGAGGGTTGACATCTTTGCAGTGTTCAACTTTTCATTTCAAGACAAGGAATGTCTTATTTGGGTCTTCTTTAATTTACTGTGTTTTTAATTTAATTTAATTTAATTTTTTTATCTTAGCTATTGTGCTGAATAGCTTGTGTTGTCAACTTGACACATGGGAAGACGGAACCTCAATTGGGGAATTTTCTCATTAGATTGGCCTGTGGGCCTGTCTTGTAAAGAACATGCTTTTCTTTTTTTTGTTTTTTTAGTCTTTTAGAGACAGGGTCTCCCTGTAGTCCCAGCTATCCTGGAACTCACTCTGTAGACCAGGCTGGCCTTGAACTCACAAAGATCCGCCTGTCTCTGCCTCCCAAGTGCTAGGACTAAAGGCGTGCGCCACCAGGCCCGGCTAAGAACATGCTTTTCTTAATTGCTGCTTGATGTGGGAGCTCACTGGGGATGATTCCATCCCTGAGTAGGTGGTCCTGGTGGTTGTATAGGAAAGCAGGCTGAACACAAGCCAGAGAAGCAAACCAGCAAGCAGAATTCCTCCATGGTCTGTGCTTCAGTTTCTGCCACCAGCTCTCTGCCCTGGCTTCCCTCATTGAAAGACTGTATTGCATGCTGAAATAAACCCTTTCCTCCCCAAGTTGGCTTTGGTTAGAGTGGTTTATCACAGCAGCAGAAAGCAAACTGGGACAGCTATTTAGCTTTGATGTAATTATTTTCAATGGCCACAAAATAGTGTAATATCTCAGTTTATGTGATTGGTCCCCTTTGTGTTTAAACTTGTCATTTGTGTTTCTGCTTTTTTCATTAGTATGAACAGTATAATCATGAGCATTCACACATAAGCATGTGAGTGCCTTGGTGTCTTTTTAGAGGTAACTTGTAAAATTGGAGTTTTGTGTGACCGAGCACTGTCTTTGTTTCCCTGTATCTTGGTCTTTCACTTCTTACCGAGTTCTGACAGGCTCTTGTGAATCTGCAGACTGATGCTTTTATGATTTTCCAGTTTGATGGGAAAAAAAGGTAAATCATTGTGGGTTCAATTTATCTATCTATCTATCTATCTATCTATCTATCTATCTATCTATCTATCTATCTATCTATCTATCTGAGACAGGGTCTGGCCTAGTTTGGTTTCTCTGTTTCTGTGATGAAACACTGACCAAAAGCAAATCCAAAAATCAGATCAAGGCAAAACCAGTGTCTAGCAATAGAAATAACTCAATATCCGACATCTAGAACTTACAATCTTCTGGGCTCCAAAGGGCTTCCTCCATCTCCGCCATCCATAGCACATACAGTTTTTCTCATAAAAGAGAAAAAGCTGGGGACTAGAGAGATGCCTAGCGATTAAGAGCACCGACGCTCTTGCAGAGGACCCGGGTTCGATCCCCAGCATCCACATGGTGGCTGAGAACCGTCTGTAACTCCAATTCCAGAACTCCAGTTCCAGGGGAATCCAAGACCCTCTTCTGACCTCCGCGGCATTGCACGACACGGGTGCACAGACCTGCATGCAGACAGTACATTCATACACATACAAAGATAAATAATAATAAAAAAAAAAAAAGAGAAAAAGCTGGCTCTACTTCATGACTTGCTGTCCTTGGCGATCATCCCGTGGTCTTGGCGTCTCCAGGATACTGGTGTGTCCACTGAACACTTTCACCTTTACTAACAGCTTCTCCTGGCCTCTCTTCAGGGAGACTGTGACCCTGCCACACAGTACCAAGCCTCAACTGCTCTCCATGACTCTTTTATGCCTTAAACACTAGTACCATATGAGAAACTCTAACACATTATTTGCCAAGTTCTGCTGCAGCTTAATGTGCAGCCTTAGCTGGGCCACCGCATCTGTGTGCTGACCCTGAGGAAGTGCTTCCCAGATTTTACCTCAATGATGATGGTATCTCATTCATTACCAATGATTTTTCAGCTTCAGCTGACTGGCTTTCATTGTCCCAGTAGAGAAAGTTTCATCTCCATAGATTCTTAATTGAAATATAACACAAATGGTTCTGATAAAGTCTTTGGAGGGCTTAAATTTACCTCTGAAATGTCACAAGCTGGGCCTCTGCCATCTGCATTGCTCTCAGCATTCTGCTTATTAAGCACTCAGTGGCTTTTCCAGCCCAGAGTTCCAAGTGCTTTCACAGTCCTCCCTCACACTAGCATGTTCATGTCTGTCATCACACACCTTAGTCTCAGTACCAGTTTTTCTTCTAGCTTGCTTTCCTTTTTTCTTTTTTCTTATTAATTAATTAATTAATTAATTAATTTTTTTTTTTTTTGGTCTTTTCAAGACAGGGTCTTCCTGTAGCCCCAGCTGGCCTGGAACTCACTCTGTAGACCAGGCTGGCCTTGAACTCACAGAGATCTGCCTGCCTCTGCCTCCCAAGTGCTGGGATTAAAGGCCTGTGCCACCACGCCCAGCTATAGCTTCCTTTTCTGTTGCTGTGATAAAATGCTGACCCAAAGCAACTTGGGGTGAAAGAGTTTCTTTTGCCCAAAGTGTGTAGTCCATCATCAAGGGAAGCAAAGGCAGGAGCTCGAGAGAAGAACTTGAAGTAGAGACCAGCAGAGGAATGCCACTTACTGGCTTGCTTCCTCTTGACTTTTTTCTTTATCCAGCCCAGGCCCACCTGCCCAGGGAAGGTGATGGTATCACCCCCAGTGGGCTGGGCAACATCAATTAGCAATTAAGAAAATGCCCCCCATAGACATGCCCACAGGCCAATCTACTGGAAGAAATTCCTCAATTGAAATTCCCTCTTTGCAGGTGTGTCAAGTTGGCAACCAAGATTATTCATAATAGGGTCTTGTGTAGACCAGGCTGGCCTTGGATTCTTGATCCTCCTGTCTTACTTCCTAAGTGCTTGAATTACAAATGTGTGCTACTGTGCTTGGATTTATTTTATTTTGACTTTTTTTGTGTCTTTTATTTTGGCCTCCCTGTAGCCCCAGCTGGCCTGGAACTAGCTGTCTAGACCAGGTTGGCCTTGAACTCACAGACATCCACCCACCTCTGTCTCCTGAGTGCTGGAATGGTATCTCATTCACAGCCAGACTGTGTTTAGGTTTTGAATTCAAAATTATTTTTATTAATTCTTTGAGAATTTCAAGCAATGTGTTTTGATCATATTCAGATCCCTCCCCATATTTACTCCCACCTCATACCCATATCTGCTTGATATTTTCTATTATTTTAATTATTTTTTATTAATTAACAATTTATTATTTTTATTTTTTATGTGTATGAGTGTGTTGTCTGCATGTGTGTAAGTGCACCCATGTCATGCAGTGCTCACGGAGGTCAGAAGAAGGTGTCAGATTCCCTGGAACTGGAGTTATAGATGGTTGTTAGTTGCCATGTAGATGCTGGGAATTGAACCCAGGTCCTCTGCAAGAGTGGCCAGTACTCTTAACTGCTAAGCCATCTCTCTGGACTCTATTACTCTTTTCTTTAAGGTCTACCATGTCTAATTTGTGTCCCCCAAATGTTGTTGAGTATGGATCTGTACCTTGGGGTCTAGTGATTCTACCAGGTGTCATGCCCTTAAAGGAAACTGAATCAGTCTCTCTCTGTCTCTCTGTCTCTCTCTCTCTCTCTCTCTCTCTCTCTCTCTCTCTCTCTCTCTCTCCCTCTCTCTCCCAGAAGCTACCAGTTGCCAGTGGACCCTTAGTTAGGGCTGGGCTTTTTGCCTATCTCCCTCATCTGGCTTGGCCTTGCACAGGTCTTGATTTTGAATTTTTAAATTACTGGTGATATTGAACAAGTTTCATTTGCTCAGTTGTATTTCTTTGTGCGTAGTTTTTTTCATGGCTTACGATCAGTATATTTATATTTTTTCTTTTTTTATTAGACAAACTTTTATTTAAAGTGAAAATTATAAGGAAGATATTAATTGTTATTGTACAGTCTATTTAAAAATCATTCCAAGGCAAATTGACATCAAGATATCTGTCTTATGATTATAAAAATATTTTTTTCTCTCCATTTTTTTAATTGATGTTTTGTGTATTTTATACATCATTTTTCAATTCAGTTCAGGCATATTCCCCTTTCCTTTCCCCCC